>VZRQ01008720.1:30910-98867 GCA_013397975.1 Machaerirhynchus nigripectus | reverse complement strand
GACTGGGACTGGGATGATTGGGACTAGGACTAGGAATGGGACGACTGGGACTGGGACTGGGACGATTGGGACTAGGACTAGGAATGGGACTACTGGGACTGGGACTTGGACTGGGGTTGGAGTTGGAGCTGGGACTGGGGCTGCTGACTCTGATGGTGTTTATTTCTGGGCAGAGGTGTTCTCAAGTTACCTCTTGCCACAGGAAAGCTGGCAATTTCCATCGTTATTCCACACCGTGGCATGTGGAGGGGCAGGGATGTTCAAAAGCCAACAGATGGACCCAAACCACGATGTTTTATTTTACATTCATGCCATGACCCTGCTCAAGATTAACCTTTAGGATAAACCTTCCTGAAAACAGCTGAGCAGAGGCATTTCCTTCTGTTAGCAGGAGGTGATAGAATTGTGGAATGTCCTGAGATGGAAGGGATCCACTGGGATCATTGAGTCCAACTTCTGACTCTGCCCAGACACCCCAACAATCCCACCCTGGGCATCCCTGGGAGTGGTGTCCAAATGTTCCTGGAGCTCTGGAATGCCACCATTCCCTGGGGAGCCTGGGCAGTGCCCAGCACCCTCTGGGGGATGAACCTTTCCCTGATACCCAACCTAAATCCCCCTGACACAGCTCCAGCCGTTCCCTGGGTCCTGTCCCTGGTCACCCCGAGCAGGGATCAGTGCCTGCCCCTCCCCTTCCCCTCAGAGGAAGCTGTAACTGTGATGAATCTCCCCCCAGTCTCCTCCAGCTGAACAAACCAAGTGTCCCCAGCCCCTCCTTACAAGGCTTCTCCTACACACCCTTCCCCATCCTGGTGGCCTCCTTTGGGCACTCTCTAAGAGCTGAAATGATACTTTAATGTACTTACCATGTTTATGTTTCTCCTCCACGCCTGGAGGGTTCAGGTGTTGGCTCCCTGAAGCCCGGGTTTCATTCACTACCCGTGCCCTGGGTCTCTCTGAGCTGCTGCAGAGCCCAGCCCTGGACAAGTGAGCAGCCACACACAGAGATCCCGTGGCACATCCTCTACTCTCAGCTTCCCTGGACTCACATGGGGCAGCTGGTGCTGCTGGGCACAGATCTGGACATGCAGAACTTGTCTTGCTCTCACCCTACAGCACAGAACTGAGCCAAGCTCACCCCAGAGATCTGTTGTCCAGCCTCTGCCCTTTGGATAATGAGGTTTTTTTCCTTACCCAGGAAATGTCAGATGTAAAACACCTGAACAGTCAGAGCAGAACCTCAAGGCACAGGTTTTTTCCAGTAGGTCCCCCATAAGAGATTTCCCACGTGCTTGTTCCATACACCTGTGGGTTTTATGCTCCGGTTCAAAACAAGCACAATGTACTGATGCTCCTTTTCCAATTCCAAATGCTCACAGTGAGTGAGGGTGGTGGGAGTGGTACTTCTGTTCTCCCTTTCCCAAATAATTGCAGTGATCCCTCCAGATCCCAGCTGGGATGTAGGATTTGCCCTTTGTCTCTCGGGCAGGTGCTCTCATTGCAGGATGCGACACAGCCGTACGTGTTTCATAAGAAGACAGAGGTCTAAGTGTCTAAACATAGGAATAAGTTTCATGCTCCAAATCCCAATTTCACAAGTTGCTTAAGTGCTGCTCTTGGATAGACACGTGAACTCATGTGGAAGAAAATCCACACAACCTGTGTCATTGTCATCTCCAGCACAGGGCTGTGGACGTCCCTGTGCTCAGCATCATCTTTGTCACAGCCCTGCTCTCTGAGCCTGGCCCGTCCATTTTCACTCCAGTGTGTGCAGATCCCTCCAACTCAGCACTGCAAATTCCATCCCCAGAACTGGGCTGCTGCTCCTCAGTTTGGGAAGTGCTGCACACCGCAGAGCAGGAGTCCTTCGTGGATTTAGCCAGAAGAACGTTGTCATGATGAGGGATGAGCGTGGAGGAAGAAGGAGTTGAACATTAATAACAGTGGACAAGACTTGTCTGCATTGATGGATGGTTCTAGTACCAGGAAATCAAAACAGATTTAGACTGGACTTGGGATAATTTGCGAATTGGGCCAAAGCGGATGAACCCAGGAGCACCTTTTTGTATCTCTGTGCCCTCAAAACAGCATTGCAGAAACATGAAAAGAAACTTTTTTCCCCCACTTGGATCCCAAATCACTGTTTCAAAAGACAGACCCCCTCTGAACAGGTGTCTGTGGGGTGTTTGTGACAAGGTTGTGATGGCGAGAGCTCCATGGCAGAGCAGGGGTTCCCTGCAGTCCGTGCCCCAGAGCAGATGGATATTCCTGGCAGGAACCACAGCCTATGGAGAATCCAGGCCAGAGCAGAGGAAGAGAATGAGAGAGAAAGGAGCCTCTCTGTCCTGACTGCAACCTGTTGTATCCCATAGGGACACAGGCGAAGGGCCAACAAAGCCCATGAAGAAGAGGGTTCGTTGGTGGGATGGCCCACAGGCCATAACAGCTCTCCTACTTAGAATGAGTTCCCAGAGGACCCTGCACCTGTTAGGTTAATGTAGGCACTGCCTATGTTTAGGATTGGTTCTGTGTTCTCCACCCCTTCATTCTATGTATGTACACCCTCTAGAAAGAGGTGTGAGTCTGCCTGTGCCTGCTCATCAGTGTGTAATTAATTAATTAATTATCAGTACAGCCAGTGGTTCACCCACCATAGTTCTGAGCTGTAACATTCAACTTGGCTTCAGATCTCTGGTCCCAGAGCTGACCACAAAGATGTCCAGCAGAAAATCCTACACGGCTTTTATTGGAGAATTAAACTTTGAAATGTCAGCTTGGTTTAAATCATAGAATCCCAGACTGATTTGGATTGGAAAGGACATCAAAGCTCATCCTGTTCCACCCCTGCCATAGGCAGGGACACCTTCACCTGTCCCAGGTTGCTCCAAGCCCCACTCAACCTGGCCAAAACCTAAAACTATGAAGATTCCAGTAATGTCACATGCAGGAAATTTTTCTACCACCAAGGGTATTCATTCAAAATCAGTTCTCTTTGCCAACAATAAAGTAATCTCATCAATGACATGGTGTTCTTTAAGCTGCTTTTCCCCAAAATGCAACACAAAACATGCACACACACACACATGCACACACACACTTTTTTCATCCTTACTGAGCAGTTCTCACCTCGCACTGGATCTGTGTCATTACCAGAATTTTGGTTTCTAATGTGCTTGAAAAACTTCTTTGCTCTATTGATTGCAGCTGTGGATTTTCCACTGAGGACCTTAAACCCCTTTATCAATTTTCTGTTCTGTTAAGTGTCTCCTTCTCAGAGATTGTCAGGTATCACCCCCTTCTCCCTGTTATTTGCAGCTTTTCTTCTTCAATAGTTCAGCCCAAGTCCCTGGGAGGTGGGGACCCGAGCAGCTGGAGCTGCTGTGGCTGGAAAGAAAAGATGGGCCCCGAGGAAAGCGGAATGTGGGACAGGCAGATGGGGCAGGAGGGCGGGGGGCGGTTTGACTTGGATACCTTGAAGGTCTGGGAAGAGAGGATATGGATGGGTGCCTAAGAGATGAGATTGCTCTTGGCAGCATCACAGGCTGGAGAGTGAGGGACTGCGACAAGCAGTTTACAAATGTGAGCCATGGGTGGTCTCCCCTTGGTCTGCAGCTGTGCTCCAGAGCTGCCCCGGCCGCTCGGGAGCTCAGCAGTTCGTGGGGTTGGTGACATGCTGTCACTTCACTGATCAAGGCAATGCTGGCCGGCCGCAGGGAAGGGAGGCAAAACACGGGGAAGAAGGAGAGGGAATGGAGAAAGGTGCTCAAAGGAGCAGTAAAATCAGTGTTGGACACAAAGAGAGAAAACAGGAAAACGCAAAACACTCTAAAGAGGAGAAATAGCCAGGGGTTAAAGGAAGTAAAGTGAAGCACGAGCCTCGTGAGGTGTGAGAGGGTCTGGGAGAAAGCACAGCTCCAGCAATGGTGTCCTTCCTATCCCCCAAACCTTCTTCAAATGAAGAATAATGAGTGCCCCCATCTAATGAGAGAATGAGGTGGGGAACTCCTGCACAATTCCCCCGCCCTTGCTGGGTTTCTGGAGCACATTCCCTTTCCCTGCCCCACAAAGGAATTGTCTTTGCAGCCCATTGCAGAAAAAAGCCTCAGCCCAAACCAGAGGAGCCACTGCAGCACTTTGTGCAAAATGTGGAACACATCCCTGTGGATCCCAGAGCTCCAATCCCCCCATTCCCATCGTGAGAGATGGAATTTATGCTTTAAGGCCAGTGGCTGTCTTCTTCCCTCATGTCTTCTCCTCCTTAGAGCCACAGAATCCCAGACTGGTTTGGGTAGGAAGGGACAGCAAAGCCCATCTCATTCCATCCCTGCCTTGGGAGGGACACCTTCCACTATCCCAGGTTGCTCCAAGATTGATCCAGCCTGGCCTTGGACACTTCCAGGGGCAACCATGGCTTCTCTGGACGTTCTTGTGGTGCTCCTCTCTCCTGCACAGATCCCCTTCCTTGGTCAACCTAACCTTTCCCACCACTACCAAACATCCCTCTGTAATTTTCCTTACAAGAGAATATGAGAGGAGCACCAACATCTGAGCCTGTCCAAGGGGTGGTGGGCCCCTGATCCAGCAAGGCAACCTGTCGTAGACAGACACCTCTGGCCAGGAAATCCTGCTTGGAATGTGGTACACCTGGAGCTGAGCCAGAAACTGGAACTTGCAACCAAAACCTGTGCGTTCAGAGTTGCTCCAGCTGCACCTGCTGCCCACTGTGCCTGGTTCTGCACAGCTCCACACGCAGTGAATTATGCAAATAAAACCTTCAGCTACTTCTTGTTATGTTCTCAGACTGTTTATCCACAGCTTTGAGCATGAAATTGTAGAAATGGGAAGTGGAAAAGTATCATTTGGTTCATGGAATGTCTGGATTCTGCACATGTTGCTCCTGTCTCCTTTCTTAGGATGAGGACCCACTGCAGTTAAAAAGGGGCAGGACAAGAGGAAGAGGCTCCAAGTTGTACCAGAGGAGGTTCAGATTGGATAATAGGAAAATTTTTTCATGGAAAGAGTGGTCAGGCATTGGCACAGACTGCCCAGGGTGGAGTCACCATCCCTGGGAGAGTGCAAAAAATTTGTGACCATGGCACTTGGGGACCTTTAATGGTGACCATGGCAGTGCTGGGGCAATGGACTTGATCTTCGAGGGCTTTTCCAACCTCAGTGGTTCCATGATTCCACAAATTCCAGAAGGCAGCAAATGCACGGGATAGCAAACCTTCTATGTGGAAAGGTGTCCATGGAAAACCACACACAAAAAGCTGTATCCCATCCCTGGGCTGGTTGGGTGTACAGGGGCTTTGGTTCCTTTTTTTGGCTATTTAGTCCCAAAAACCCTGTGCATTTTGAAAAGCAGGACAAGGAAGAGACTTCTGCAAACAAAAGGTGCACCTGGAGATAGGGAAGGGAAGAAGAACATGGAAAACAGTCACACAGTCCACAGGGGGAATAATAAAACATGTAACTTTCCTTTGCAAGCAGAACTTTCTGGGTTTTTTGAGGTCCGTGTTGATTGTTTCAGGTATTTTTGTGGGCGTTTTTGTTTGGTTGGTTTGGGGTTTTTTTGTTGCTCTTGTTCTGGTTTGTTCTTTTTTTTTAATTTTGGGTTTTTTTACTAAAAAGTTGAATCTGACCTTGAAAGAACTTTCAACCATTAAAACCAAAGCTATGGAGCTGTGAAAGGAGCTGCTAAACAGGACCAAAAGATATTTCCACACGGGTTTTCAAGTAGCTCCTGAGGCTGCTTTTCCAGTGGACTTTGCATCAGCCCTTGTATCCGAACCAGCAGCAATTACCAAGAAGATTAGGAAGTTGCCCATTGGTGTCAGGAACAGCAGTCCCAGAGAAACAGTCTAATTAAGAATCAAATAATCCAGCATTTAGATAAACTCAGAGTAGCTTGATTGGGTCAAACCATCAGAGCTGCTGAAGGGAGGAGTGTGCCTTGTTAACCTGAAAAAGTTAATAAAATCCGAGAGCAAGGTGACCCAAGTGCGTGTCATTTCCTTGGATTTTGAAAACACTTTTTATAAGGTTCCTCATAAAAGGCTTAAGGAAAATAAATAGGTATAGGACAGAGGAAATGAGTCATAATAACCGACTTCATTGAAAGATACAAACCAAAGGACTGCAGTGGAAGTTTGTTCCCCAGAGGAGCAGAGGTAAGGAAAGGGTTTTCTCAGTGTTGTTTTTCAAAGTAGTTAATTAAATATTAAAACCAATGTTCATTATCTTGTCGATGGAAAACATAAATTTAAAATAGAGGAAATACCAAATGTCCAACTGTCTTTTGTAACAAGGCTCTGAACTGTGCATTTCCTTGGTCCTTTGCCATAAACACCCGAAGAAACTTCCCTTAAAATCAAAACCAACAATGAATCACACAGAATTTATCTGAAAAAGGGTAAGAACAAGGAGGACTTTTTTTTTTTCCAGTCTGCTTTTCAGATCCAACAACCTGATGCTATTCTGGGGTGGGATATCCCTGCTCAGGAAAAGTCATGGCAGTCACTAAGTCTGATGTCCCCTTCTGGCCTCTGGAGCTCTGGGGAATGAAGACTGTCCATGAATTCACGTGTTTAAAAATTTGAAAGACACACACACACAAAATGTCCTGGGTACTGCAGTTCCTCATGGGTTCACCCAAGCAAACAGAATATTTGGAATATTGGGAAAACAGGAAAGTAGATCTGTGATTATCTGCACTCTGGTCACTCATGGAGAAAAGCAGGATTCACTGAGGAGCTGTTACGTGTTTCCTCTTAGCTTCACTGGAGATGAGATGTTGAAGCACAGCATCTTTTATGGCAAATACTGAAAGCCCAATGAGTCTGAATTATTTCAGGTGTCCCATCCAGGTGGGGGTTGTGCAACTTCTGGAATTCCTGGGGAAAAAAAACCGCAACAAAACCAAAACAACAGGAAGAATCCCAGACTGGTTTGGATTGAAGGGACGTTAAAGCTCATCCCATTCCACCCCCTGCCATGGGCAGGGACACCTTCCACTGTCCCAGGCTGCTCCAAACCCTCTCCACCCTGGCCTTGGGCACTGCCAGGGATCCAGGGGCAGCCACAGCTTCTCTGGGCACCCTGCGCCAGGGCCTCCCCACCCTCACAGGGAAGAAATAGGAAATGACAGATATATCTGAGAAGTGTTTCTGTAGAAATGGCGTAAATATGGCCCTTGCCTTCTTCACGAAGTTCATCAGCACTGTAGTAACCATCCCCAGGTGTCAGAGATGTTTCCCAAGACAGGAATAGTGACAAGTGATCAATCTATTGTCATTTCATGTAATAATAATCAAATCCTGGGTTGGAAATGACCCGTGGAGATCTCATGGCCACCCCATAGTTTGAGCAGGTCTTTAAAGACCCATCCTACTGCTCAAGTCTTGTCCAGTCATGTTTGGATCACCCCCAGTGACAGAGATCCCACGGGGTCACTGAACCCTGTGCTGGTGCCTGGCCAGGGTTTGCTTCCCCAGTGGTCCTGGCAGGCTGAAGTGACAGGGGCTTGGAGGAACCAGAAGTTTATGTGGTTGCATGAAGTACCTGCTGCTCCTGCCCCTTTGCAGCGGTGTTTTTACAGCAAGTCTCGTTGTCTGAAATTCATCCAAAGTCTGACTGACACCTGAAATATCCCAATATTAGATGATAAATAGGACTTCAGATAAGATAAAAAGACTGGTAACTTCCTCAGGTGCTCTCTGGAGAAGTAACACAACTGCAGAACCAAGCCCATACCAAACTAAGCTCCAGCTGAGAGGGAACTAAGAGAATGGGGCAACCCAGGAACCAACAACCAGGGAACAAAGCCTTCTAGGGCTGACAGATTTTCAGACATTCTCTTCTTCAGGAATGGACCACGGGAGACCTGGTGAGCCACTGCCCTGCTGCCCCAGCACCAGGAGCCACAGTGCCTGCCATGGTGTTTCTAATCAAGCGACGCGAGGTAGGGGTTTGTCAGATCCCCAGTGACAGTGAGGGAAGGCACAGCTGACACATCAGACTGATTAAAAGGTTCTTTTTTTTCTCAGGGCACAGCTAATGATGCAAGGCTGCAGCAGTTTTGACTGCAGGAATTACACTCACGATCACTGCTTGTTGTTTGTGGGGCGGGGATGCCTCGGAGGAGCCTGGAACCACGTCGTGATGGTGCTGCACGGACACGTCCAAACCAGTTCGAGAGACAGGGATCTAAAGGGACAGGGAGAGAGGGAGAGTGGGAGGAGAAACCGAGGCACAGAGGGAAGAAGAGCTTCCTGTCGGTCGTTCAGGCTTTCAGCTGTGATCTGAAGCCAGCCAGGTCTCCTCTGGTGCTCTGCCCACCCAGCTTGGGTGAATGGACAACATCCCAGCTTTGAAAAAAAAAGCCAATTCTCCTAATTCTTTGGCCACAGTGCTGGCGTTTTAGGGCTTAGATCTTTTTCTCCCCTTGTTCTGACTGGAAAAGGTGAACATTTCTTGTATCAAAACATCATTTTCATGGTCATGTTTCTGGTTCTTTGATGCTATTCATGGTGACTTCTGCACTGGAAATAAGAATATAACAGACCGTGAAACTGCAAAAGATGGCACAGGACTTCAGAGCTCTGGTAGAAAGCTGAGGAAAATCCTTCCCTGTTCCAAGTGAGAAGAGGCTGAAAAGACAAAAGTTCTTGAACTTTGTGTGATTTTCTAAAGCCAATGGCAGTTTAAGGTATGGAAGTTGCCTTTCAGAGAGGATGGATGGTTGGAGAGGAGCACTTCTCCTGTGAGGAAAAGATGGGAATACTGGGGGTGTCCAGTCTGGAGAAGAGAGTCCTCAGAGCCCCTTAAAGTGCCTAAAGGGGCTGCAGGAGAGCTGGAGAGGGACTGGGGACAAGGGCCTGGAGTGCCAGAACAAGGGGGAATGGATCCCATTGCCAGAGGGCAGGGATAGATGGAATACTGGGGAGAAATTCCTTCCTGTGAGGGTGGGCAGGCCCTGGCACAGGGTGCCCAGAGCAGCTGTGGCTGCCCCTGGATCCCTGGCAGTGCCCAAGGCCAGGTTGGACAGGGCTTGGAGCACCCTGGGACAGTGGAAGGTGTCCCTGTCCATGGCAGNCTGGGACAGTGGAAGGTGTTTCTGGCCACGGAGGGGGTGGGACTGGATGAGCTTTAAGGTGCCCCCCAACCCAAACCATTTAATGACTTGTAGGATTCTCTGATTCCCAGGCGGGTGAATGGGCAGGAGGAGGCCTCAGGCAATGGCCATGGTGTGGACTGAGGAGGTGTTGGACCACCAGCACAAGAGCCAATGTCGAGAAGTGAATCCAGCACCCCGTGACTGTTGGAAGTGACACTTGGTGACAGTGCAAGAAAGACCCAACTCTGAGGGACACTTCGAGGTGCTCCTCTACAGGACTGGCAGCAGTCACGGCTCTGAACCCCAGAGAGGGTCATTTTGGAAGGGGCCACTCTGGGGTCACCTGGGCCAACCTCCGTCTAAGCAGGGTCGTCCTGCAGCACCTGGCAGGGGATTGTGGCAGGTGGAAGGGTGGAACAGAGCCATGGAAGGCTCCCAGGTGGAGGAACCTCAGGGGTGCTGGAAACCAGAGGATGGAGGGAGGTGGTGCCTTGTGTCAGCAAGAAGAGTGTGGGGAAATGAAATACTGAGTTATGGCAGAGGCACAACAGGGCCAGGGGGGAAGGCTGGACGGGGCAGGAAAGTCTCAACAGCCTCCTCTGCACCCCCTGCTCCAACCTAATCATGATTAGTCCCCTCCAGTTATCAAAGGCATGAGCGTTGATGGGAATTATGGGAGCCTTTAACATCTCAAAATAAATTGAAAGGTAATTACTGCTTGTGTTGGCTCAGGTATTTTAGGTGATGGATTTCTTTGCAAAAGTCAAGTATAACACTGCTTTAAACCTTGCTCCTGTATGGTTATAAAAGTAGTAAAATTTGAATAAAGTGTGATCTTGAGCTGCCTTTTCTCACTTAAACTTTCAAAATGGGCAAAAGTAGGTCTAGAATGAAGGTTTGGAAGCTTAGAAAGGCAAACTTTGAAATCTAAGGAAATGAATTATTGAGTCTGACTAAGCAGCTCTGGGATCTGTGAGCAGAGAAGGCACAGGTACTTAAAATTCAAAATTCAAAAGGGAGAGAGAGCAGTGAGAAGAGGAATGTTTGAGAGGTTACAAACTGAAAGAGAAAGTTAGAATGACCAAAAACCCACCTCACACAGGAAATTAAAATTAATAAGAGTAAATGGCACTTAAACCACAGAAACCAAGGGGAGCCAGGAGAAAATTAGGACAGTTGCACACTTGAGACAAAAATAGATCCAAAGTTACCTTTTGCCAGGCCCGAAAATCTTACTTACTACAATTAACAGCAGCACCAAGGTGATATCAAGGGCAGTAGCAGAAATCCCAGGGTAAATTAGGGTGGGTCACGAGGCCTGACATCATCTGAGGAGAAGCCACAGTTTGGCCCGATTCAGCTGAAAAATAAACCACTGATTTCTGCCTGGGCCAGCAGCAGCACTGGCTGAACAACAGATCGAGTGGGGACCATGGAGAGTGGTGGTGGAAATCGGGGTAGTCCCCACAATGGGAGGGGTAACAGATAAAACACCTCTGTCAAGAAGCAGGTGAAGCATGGTTCAGGCAGATGTGGGCTCTTAGTTGGATGTCAAAGTTATGGAACAAGAACAGATAAAGGCAGGGGAGCAGAGAGAAATGTATGAAGTACAAGATAATTTAACAAAGCTAAATTGTTTCTGGGTAATTTAGCAGCGTTTCCTGGTAGGATCAGTGCTGCCATGCATGGGACATACATGAACTAAATCCCTCTCACTTTCTGTGAGATCCTAATAAATTAGCCATGGATTTGGGCTCTGGAGCTGAAAGTGAATAAAAGGAGTCTGCAAGTGTTCCCACTGAGGAGGGAATTACCAGAGAAGGGAATGGTGGTGGCTCAGAGACGGTTCTGAATGCAACAGGACATGGACTTGTGGGGAAACGTCTGCTGGGAGGGGTCTCTGGGGAGAAAACTCCTCTTAGGGCAGAGATCTCTTTAGTATGGGATGGTGAGCAAAGACTAAAAATTAGGTCTGAGCTTCATGATTGGAGTGTGACACCAAACTGGGAAGTGCTACCAAGCCTGGCAGAAGAACTGGATCTCACTCTTTGAAATGGTTCAGATGAGGAGAAATTTGGGAGCACAAATCAGACTCATGTCCTTAGAGCTTCTCAACCAAGGCTGTCTTTTTTTGATATTTGCTGTAAAAGAGGGGGCCAAGAATTGAGAAATAAAAATGCATGAACTACAGGCATAAGGAAGGTGGAAAAGTTTTAAGCATTTATAGGTTGCATATGGCTTTTTGTTTTTAACACTGGACCAGCCACCTCTGAGACTCACTGGAGACTTCGTGTACAGATAAAGAATCCCAGAATGGTTTGGGTTGGAGCGACCTTAAAGCCCATCTCATTCCACCCCTTGCCATGGGGGGAGACACCTTCCACCGGGTTCTGCCCCTTGTGTTCGTCGTTCCTCCAGGGGGAAATGCTCGTGTGACAGGTGGAACATAAATCCTGGGACTATATCAGCAGGAGCTGGGAGGTGGGTCTGCAGCGATGGCTGGAGGTGGATCACGAGCCAGTTTGGACTGGAAATTCGGAGAACCTTCCTATTCCAAGAGCAAAGGGCACCACAGGTGTCAAGTCAGCATCACCTAAAATCTGGTGGCCAGTTCATCATACCTCAGTGGCAAATGTTGAGGTCTGAGTCACAGAGAAGGTCCCAACTCCTTCAGCACCTGCAGAGGTTTCAGAGCAGTCCGTGAAGCACCTGGGTGTTGCAGCATGGTCTTCATTACATGGCTGAAACATTGAACCAGCATTGGCCAAGAAGGCCAAGGGCACCTGGGCAGTCCCAGCCGTGGTGTGGCAGCAGGACCAGGCAGTGATTGTCCCCTGTGCTGGGCACTGCTGAGCTCCTGCCTCGAATCCTGGGTCAGGCCTGGGCTCCTCATGACGGGGAACACTGAGGGGCTGGAGAGTGTCCAGAGACGGGAACAGAGCTGGGAAAGGGGCTGGGGCACCAGGAGCGACTGAGAGAGCTGGGAAAGGGGCTGGGGCACCAGGGGCAACTGAGAGAGCTGGGAATGGGGTTCAGCCTGGAGAAAAGGAGGCTCAGAGGGGACCTTGTGGCTCTGCACAACTCCCTGACAGGAGGGGGCAGCTGGGGGGGTTGGGCTCTGGGAACAGGGAGCAAGGGATAGGATGAGAGGGAACAGCCTCAAGCTGTGCCAGGGGAGGTTTATATCGGATGTTAGAGAAAGTTTTTTCATGGAAAGGGCTGTCAGGCACTGGCACAGGCTGCCCAGGGCAGTTCTGGAGCCACCATCCCTGAAAGTGTTCAAAGGCTGTGTGGTTGTGGCACCTGGGGACATGGTTTTGTGGTGGTGCTGGCAGTGCTCGATGATCTTGGAGGTCTTCTCCAACGTTCATGACCCTGTGGTTCTGCGAGTTCCTCCTTGAGGGAACCTGGCAGCGATCCTGCAATCCCTGTGTCTCGTGGGGTACAGATGATGGTTTGGCTGTCCCATCCCTCTGCATCTCTTCATCCTTCTGCCCCACCTGCCTCGTGTGGAACAATTAACGCCTCTTTTAATGAATCAGAGCCCTGTGGCTCAGTCATCCTCTGTGACACAGGGCACCAGGGAAGCAGAGCTCCTGGTGGAGCTGCTGGCAGAGATGGAATAAAAAAGCGTTCATTTTGATACAGGAGCATTTTCTAAATTATAAATTAATTTTGTAATTCACCATCACTGAGAAACTACTACAGGAGCTGCTCTGCTCAGCCTATCAACCTGGAGAAAATGCGTTTCCCTCTTGAGTCACATTTGGTGTCACGAAGCAGGAGCAAATGTTTGAGTGAAAATGCTCACAATAATAGAGAGGCATTTTATCTACTAGAAAGAGGTACAAGGTGGTTAGGCCATTATCAAGTCCTTAATGTAAAAAATGCTTTAGGTAGAGGGAAAGTGGCAGAAATGGGAAAATTACTCTTTATCAAGATTATGAAATGCTTTCCATTAACTGGATCCAACATATGCTCCTTGTTCTACACAGTCTATCAGATTTTAAGGAAGATTTCTTCTAAAGCTAATAAAACCATTTTTGAAATATTCACTCTTTGCTCATTTGCATTTGCTTACAGAAAATTGTGTCTACTGTAAAGACAGCAAAGCAGTAATTATTTAAATTAGTTTGATAGATGTTTAGTAATGCTTTGATTAAAATATCAATTTTAGATACCAGTAAGTTTGTGAAAAGCAGAGCGTTTAAATGATAATGAATTTTTCTTCAAGAAGTAGTTTCATTCTGCACAAATGATTCGGAATGAAAAGCCCTTTTCATATAAAAATTTCAGGCACTCAAACAATGGAGCCAGAGCAGAGCTGAGGTCAGTCTGGTGACCCAGCTGGATCGTTACAAGACAGAAAAGGGGCCCATCTCTGTCAGATGAAATATGGGGGGATCCCCCTCCGCAAGAGAAGAGTTTCATTATGTGGGTGGTGCCCAAGTAACACCAACTTGCCTGGGAAATCATCCTGTAGGACTGGCAAACTTTGCTCGGGCACGAAGCTGAAGGTCACAGGCAACAGGCAAAGCCAAACCAACACATCCATGGGTGTAGCCGAGCCCAGGCCAGCCCAGGGCTCCTGTTCCAGCCTACGAGGGGTCGGCGAGCCCTGGGATCGAAGAGTAGGAATTTGTGGGGATCCGTAGCCTGTTGCTCCGGCTCTGCGCATTCATCTCCCTGGATAAATGTTCATCTAATCTCTACATCAAAATATCCCACAATCTCCCTGCTGACTCTGACTTAAATCCTGTTATGCAAATGAAACCAAGTCATTTCTGTCTTATCCATAATGGGTTTGGAAACAAGGCTATTTGTGTAAATCAGCTCTTCCTCTGGATAAACATCTCAAATCCTTTTTTTCCCCCCTCGTAGTTCTCTGTCCAACTGGTCTGCCTCTCCCCCAGCTCTCTAAACTGGCAGTATCATTCCCACTGTGATCCTGCCCTTTCCAAGCACAGCACAATGATCACTGCACACAGCTGAAGAAAGGCAAAGAGACATTAACCCAGAGCAGCTGTGGCTGCCCCTGGATCCCTGGAAGTGTCCAAGGCCAGGCTGGACGAGGCTTGGAGCAGCCTGGGACAGTGGAAGCTGTCCCTGCCCGTGGCAGGGGTGGAATGAGATGGATTTTAAGTTCCCTTCCAACCCAAACCACTGTGGGATTCTCTGATTCCATGATTCTATGATACATAAATGCTTTTTCCCCCGTGTTCTCTCCCAGCAGCAATGTGTTCATGCACCTTAGGACCCGTTACTGCCTCACAGGTCTCCTCTACAGCATTGTCACCAAGCTTCATTTGTCCTGCCCGGTATTTTCTGGAATATTGATTCTCACCTGGAAAGAACAGCGTGTTGAATTCGTGTGTCTCAAACCACACCTACGTTTTTCAGGGCCTTTTCCCATATTCTCAGGGTTTTGCTGAGTTTTAAGCCTTTTTCCTCACCTTCAAAAGGAGTGGGCAGAGGAGGAAGATACGGTGACACTGGTTAGCTGAAGATAAATTCTCATTTGGAAAATGTAAGGCTTTGGTGGGAGATTTGAACTGCAAATGGGCAGCCGGGGGTAGATTTGGTCTCTGGATTAAAATGATTACGATCCAAATTCAGCAATGTTGTGAATGACAAACCAGGAGTGACCCCCTCCTCCCACCTGGCAATTACTTTAATGTAGAGGGACACAAGCCCTGTTAC
Organism: Machaerirhynchus nigripectus; assembly: GCA_013397975.1. Taxonomy (NCBI): domain Eukaryota; kingdom Metazoa; phylum Chordata; class Aves; order Passeriformes; family Dicruridae; genus Machaerirhynchus; species Machaerirhynchus nigripectus. The sequence goes on along the minus strand of VZRQ01008720.1, from coordinate 84,052 downwards.
CTGTTGCAGCCTGGGAGCAGTAAATTAGATGTGGAGCTGGCCAGAAAAACAGGATTTCTATATTTTCTCAATAAAACTGTGCTTCTGAGACAATAAATTTCTGAGTGCACAGGAGCAGTAAAGGTGATGTAGGTGTCTGCTGCACTAATGAGCAACATGCCAGGCTCTGTGCCACGATCATGAACCCAGGCAGGGGTGCACCACGTCCTCACTCGAGGTTTAGTGCAGCAAGCCTCAGATCCTCCTAAACAAAACCCAGAATGGAAACTTTAAGAGCTCAGTAAAGGATTTTTTTTTTTGCTAACGAGGCTTCATTTAATTAGCAACTCTGTGAGCAGAGCTGATCTGCTCTGAGAAAATCCCATTTGGCTCTCACTGTGTCCATGTTTGCTGTTGGGTAGGAACACCAGGGAAGTGAAGCAAGCCCACAGCCAAGCTGCAGTAATCGCTGAAAACTGTCTGGAAAACGGTCTTTGCTGAATTTCATTTCCCCTTCTTTTTCTCAGGCAGTCACCCACGCCAGTTTTCAAGGGAGGGCTGAGCAGTGTTGCACTGTGTGATCCTCCACAAACCAGCACCTTCAGTGTTTCTTTCACCGCTCAGCTAAAGCACCTTGCTGCATCACATTGCACCAAGTAATTGTGGAACGGAGAGGAGGAGACAGATGCTAAAATGAAAACAATTCAGCTGCAGCAAAGCCGGTCCCATTGAGCTCATCGTGAACCACTGGGAATTTGTGTCAGCAGCTCATGTCTGCACAGTCCCAGCTGCAGCAGAGTGAGTCTCAAAAGCCATTCAAGGGGGAATGGCTGTGAGCTGATAAAGGGAAGGTTTAGATGGGATATTGGGAAGGAATTCTTCCCTGTGAGGGTGGTGAAGCCCTGGCACAGGGTGCCCAGAGAAGCTGTGGCTGCCCCTGGATCCCTGGAAGTGTCCAAGGCCAGGCTGGACGGGGCTTGGAGCAGCCTGGGACAGTGGGAGATGTCCCTGCCCATGGCAGGGGATGGAATGAGATGGACTTTAAGGTCCCTTCCAACCCAAACCACTCTGGGATTCTGTGATTCTAAGAGCTGCCAGTGCTACACCACCCTCACAGATGGCATCATCACAGAAAGTGGTACGAGATTAATCACTGCTGTGTCTCAGAGATCAGCTCCCACTGAGTTGTCCTGGTTTTTTCTCCTAGTGAGCTTTGCATTCTCCAGGAAGATCCGTGCAGATATTTTATGACCAAATCCAGTCTCTTGTTTCAGCTGTTGTTTGGAAGAGGCAAATTGGCTTTAACAGGCTCGTTATCACAGCTGAGGAGGGGAAAGAAAGTCCAGCTGCTGATGCTGGAACAGACAACATCTCTCCTCTTGACCTTCAGCCCCCTTCCCCGCTCTACCCTCTGTCCCTGGAAAAGTCCCCACCCCATCGTGCCATGGTGTGAATCAGCACCTTTCTCGGGAGCTCTCCAATTAAGATTCAGCAGCGCTTGGAAAGCAGCAGTCGGCCCACACTGGACTAATTAATTTTTCCTGCCTGAGTAATTACAGTCCAGAGGTGACCATGAAAGCCAAGCAAATCAATTTGTGTTTTACTGAGATCCTCATCAGTCACGGAGCACTAACCAAGAAGAAAAAAAGATGACCAGGGACAGAGCTGGCCCCTGAACAGCAACCAACAAAGGTTGCTCTGAAACTGCTAAACTTTGGTGCTGGCAAATGCAGTCCTCAAAATCTTTTTGGTTTTTTGGGTTGGTTGGTTTTTTTTTTTTTGGCCCAATCACTCTGCTGCTGAAAAATTTAAACTCCATCTCCCTCCCTGGCACTCACATTCCCTGCAACTGGCTCATTCCAGCCAAAAACCCTTCAAAGCTCAGCTTATGAAGATGAGCACAATCATTTTGCAAATGTCTCAGCGAGTGTTGGGAGTGACTTTCCCACTTTCCAAACAGAGGCAATCTGCTGCTCTGCCGAGCCAGAGCGGCACCACCAGCAGCTGAACCTATCGCCCAGGAAAAGCTTCCCCAAATGTGCCAGGGATGCAAACAGACAGCTGCCTCCACACACCACTTGTTGATACGCTCGTGAAACGTCTTCTCAGCCATAACAGAGAACATCCCACAGAAACACTGTCTCCTGGATCCAGAGATTTCTTTCTTTCCCATCTAAAATTTTCCACGGAGTCCATGCAGTCCTAGATGAGTGGTTTGGCTGGTGGTGTGATGGAGAAGATCAAGTTTTTCCTACACTGCAAAGAACTGGGACACAGGGTTCTCCCAGGGGGTGTGAGGATTTGTGGAAAGGAGCTGTCTCACCTGGAATGGCGCAGGTGGGAGGGATCTCACTGTGGAAGTGCCAGCTACGAGTGACCTTTAAGGTCCCTCCCAACTCAAACCATTTTATGATCCCATGATAGGATTGTGGGATTCTTCTGTCCAAGCCAGACCAGGTGGAGGAGTCCAAGGGGGCACATGTGTCCAGAGTCACTCCTAAACATCCACTCAGCCTGTGTTTTCGTGGCCAGCTGTGGCAAGGACAGTCCTGCTACGACTGTGTGTTTGGGCTGTCCCGAAGTCTGTCTCAGGATGCCTCAGTCCCTCGATGGAGTCAAGGAAGGAGTAACACCAACTTCTGTGGGGAGGGTCACCGTGGAAGTCAAATGTTCCAGCTCTTCTCAAGAGATGCAGCACCAGGAAACACAGAAGCAACATCCAACCAGTGCCCTTTTCCTGAAACACCTGGGTACCAGCAGACACCTGCGGACCCTCCGCTGAATGTTGTTGCAAAAAGATTCATGTCAAGGGAGACGTAAAGGCCCAGGAAGAGCCACACGATCCCATGCTGGAGCCTGTGACCCGTGCCAGATCCAAGCACAACCCTCTGAGCTCAGAAAAGGCTGGGAGGGCTGTCTGAGGCACGTCGTAAAGAGAAAAACAAGAGAAGGGAGCAGGAGGCACCCTTTGTTCTGGGGCAGATCTGGCTCTGCCTGGCTGCAGAGATGTTCCTGAGGAGCTGACAGGAACTGAGGTGTTGCTCACACAGCATCCCTGTCCCTGCTGCTGTCCCTGCTGCTGTCACTGAAGGAGGGCTTGCTTGCAGGTATTATGACCCATAAGTAGAAACTCAGGAATGTGTTATCCCTAAGGAGCAGCACAGTCTCTTCCCCTGCAGCCAAGAACACTCACAGAGGGACAATGAGTTAGATCAGCACAAGGAAGCTGCTGAGTTCCCAGTCAGAGCTCTGTGACATGGGGATGATACTGCAAAGAGCCCAGCAGAAATCCCTGTTTCCAGTACTGCGGCCAAGGCACATTCAGCTGGGTCTGGAGGATACTGCTGGTGTATTAAAGAAGATCTGACTGAAAATTGTGTCACAGACTGCAGAGACAGCCAAGTTAGAGATATGAGGTCTGGGTATTTGCACGGGATTGCACTGGGGAAGTTAAAAAGAGAAGTGCAAAACAGGAGGTGGGATGAAAGGGTAAATTTGTCACAAATGTGACATTCTGGAGTTTTCAGGGAGAAAGAGGGGATCAGAATGGGAGTCAAAGTGTAGGAAGGGAGTGGCAGGACAAGGCTTTGTCACACCAGATCTGTGAGTAGCCACGGGAAGGTTTTGATGATCAAAGTTTTTGCCTGTCATGGGGCTGAGGCCCCACCTGCAGTGCAGTGGAATGAGCTGCCCCTCTACTGATGTCCAGAGTGAGCCACCTCAGCAACATCTGGCTACTGCCCCTTCTTGTGTTGTTTAGCACCACTGAGAGCTGGGCTCCATCCTCTCTGTAACTGCCTTGGGGTCACTGCAGCTGCTTCCTGGAGTCCGCTGGTTAACCCAACCCAACCCAACCCAACCCATCTGTGCCTTCCTGTGGGCCTGGAACCTGGGTCTGACCCTTTCCGTCAGCCTCTGGCCTCTCTATTTTCTCTCCATATCCCTCTGGAAGCAGGAGAGAGCCCCCAGCACTGGCCACAGTAAGCCCATTTGTCTTCCCCAGCACTGATCAGAGAGGAAGGTACTTTTCCTTAATCTGCTGGGCACTATCCTCTGATATTACCCAGGCCATGGTTTGTCACATCTGCAGTAGGATCAAGCTCTGGGCAGACATCCCACCTGATATCCACAGCTCCCTCAGCAGGACCTGTGACTTTTCAGCAAGACTGAGAGAATCCAGCGCTGTCAGACGAGGAAGATGGGCTGACCCAGGCTCTGGGGTGTTACAGTGCATGGACAGACTGAGCAAGAGGAGAAGGCTGCCCAAGCGCATCTGGCTTTACCTTCCTCTTTAAAATGAATGTGTGTGCCTGCGAACTCGTCTGTGGTGGTGTGGGGTGAGCCTCACTCCCAGCCCCTCCTGCAGGGGCAGATGGTTGTCTCTGCCAGCTACTTCAAGGCTTTGAGGGTCCTCAGAAGCGGCGTCAGCTGCATGTTTGATTTGAGCAGGAAGCGCAGTGCCTTTGGAGCTGTTGTGCACACAGGACAGTGCAATTGCTGCCAAAGGCTTTCCAGGGTGCTCCTGTCACAAACAGTCCTGCCGCAGACATTTCCATCAGGGACCACCAGAGGTCAGAGGCAGGGGTCTCAAAGCCAGGGTCAGTCAGGAGGAGAACAGGGCAGAGTGGGAAGAGCACTTCTGCCCCAGTACTGCTCTCCACATCCCCTTGTCCGACAGGCAGTGGGGCAACATTGCCCTGACAGGTATCACTGGACAAGAGCACCCTGCTACACCCTGAACATGGACTGGTTCGTGGAGGAAGAGCCAGTGGCTTGGGGGGGAGCCTCAGGTTTGTTGCCGAGGTCCCATGATGGGGCTGGATGATGATCAAAGTCACCATCAGGGGATCTTTGCCCAGATTTGAGCAGCGTGATGGGGATTGCCCCACCCCTGGAACTGTTCCAAGACCAGGCTGGATGGGGCTTGGAGCAACCTGGGGTAGTGGAAGGTGCCTCTGTGCATGGCAGGGGCTGGAACAAGATGGGCATTAAAGTCTCCTTCCGACCCAAACTGGTCTGGGGTTCTATGATTCTGTTTATGTCCATGGCCCATGGTCCAGAGAAGCCACCTTCTATAAAAAGCTGATCCTGGTAACTGCACTGAAGTCGGCGTTTGGGTTTTTTGTTGTTTTTTTTTTCCCCACGCACAGAAGCTGGTTGGGGTTTTTTTTGGCCACCCAAAATGATGGCCTTTTTCCAGAATGGACTTTTCCTGCCAACACATTTATTTTTAGACATAATTGCTCTTCACCTCCTCCTGATGAGCGTGCTTTGAGGAAACGCTGCCTTTGGAAAGGCCCAAGCCCCGAGTTCAGCAAAAATTTGCGGAGAGGGACGGAATCGTTGGGATTTTTCGCTGTGCTCTTTCTCCACGCTTCCTTCCCATCATGCCCTCTGCTGTCAAGGCAAAGACCTTGTTTTTTTTTTGACTCTACCAACCTCAGCAAAGCACAGACTGAGGGACCCCGAGGCGCTCTTACCGCGATGAATGGCGCACCAAGAGCTCTTTGTCCTCCAACGCGAGCGACTCCGAGCATGGCAAACCCACCCCGTGGGCCATGGAGGGCGATAAAAACACAACAAATAATTTATCAGCGCGGTCGTGAGAAAGCCAACGGCGGTGACAACTACCAAACTTGCACCCCAGAATAATTACCCCTTGCCGTAAGACGGAAACCTCCCCAAATTTCGCCCGCCCCTCGCGCAATGGCGCCGAGAAGATGATTTCTCCTGACGCGCTGAACTTTTGAACCCGATGGAAAAAATCTGGTTTTTTTTACAAGAGAGTCATCGAAAGTTCATTGCCCTTTCTCACATTTGCACCACCAAAGGGACATAAGGAAAAACATCAAGTGTAATATCCGTCAATGCTAGTGAGGCATTCAGAACATATCACCGATGCATAAATAACCCCCATGAAACTCCAGTGGCAGGGGGAGGTTCTGGAAGAATGGAGATACACAACAATATTTAATTATAAATTGCATCAAAATTATTGTCTTTACCCATCAAAGGGCGTTTCACAAACATTCCTTTGGTTCAGATGTGAGCCTGAAAATCCTGGGTGCTCCCATCCAAAAGCTCGGGATTTTTCTTGGTTCACTGGCTACTTTTTCCTGCCAAAGCTCATAAAAATCCAGACACCAATTTACTTAACACGAGGGGTGTGAAATCCCCACTTAGGGAAGGTGAAGTTAATTGGAAAAGAAAAAAAAATCATAAATCCAGGCCACTGAGCAGTTTGAATTGGCGAGCTCTCCTGTGACCTTGATTTGTTGTGGTTTTATTTTCCTGAAATGTTTTTCCCAACACAAGCTGGGTGGAAAAATCCTGTGGAATCACCAAACATTGGGTTTTCCTACCCTTTGTATGGAGCAGCGGGTGCATACTCTTTGTGGCTGATGGAAAAAGCTTCCTGGTAGGAGAAGCAGGAGGAAGTGGGTGGGAGGAACCCCAACCCTCTCTAGGGATTGAAGACTTGGAAGCCTTTCCTTCTCTTCAAACTGCCACCTCCCACTGCCTGGTCTTGACTTGAGGCTGTCGGGGTCATCTCATCCCTAGTGCAAGACCAGTCCACGGTCACCATCCTCCTTATGCTTCCCTCAGCCTTTCCTCTGTGGCTGTGTCTGGAATCTCTGCCCCGCTGGGGTCTCTGGGGTGTAGAATCACAGTGGGGTTTGAGCTGGAAGGGACCTTAAAGATCATCATTCCCACCCCATCCATGGCCCCGTGGGCCACATCCCTGCAGCAGTTTTGTCTGAGAGGCTCCAAAGTCTCCCACCACAGGGACCCAGGGTGCCAAGCTGCTGCTGCTGCTGCCAGTACCAGTGCAAGGAAAATCCTCTGCAGCACTTCCACTGTTATCCCAGGAATTCCGTCAGGGATGACCCACAACATGTGCATGGGAGAAGCTCAGTCTACACTGGCCCAGCGCTGTCTGTGGTGGAAGATTCTGGAGACTCACACCAAACTGCTGCCCACAGGGCCATGGATGGGATGGGAATGATGATCTTGAAGGTCCCTTCCAACCCAAACCCCTCTGTGATCCTACATCACGGACACCCTGGTGGGGCAGAGATTCCAGTCACAGACACAGCACCAGGGAGGCTGAGGGAAGCCCAGGGGGGTGTTGACCCTGGTCTTGCACTAAGGATGACAGACTGACAGCCTCAAGTCTAAAACAGACTTTGGGAGGTGGTAATTTGAAGAGAGCTAAAGGCTTCCTAGTCTTCAGTCCCTGGAGAGACTCTTCTGTTCCTTTCAAACACACACAGGTTAAATAACGTGGGTAAAGCACCATCACAGGGAACTTGGAGGAAGCTGGAATTACTGCACCCCCCGTTTTTGTACCACTGCTTGGACCATTCAGTGAGGGACCCCTTGGCTGCTTCCCTGTGCTCACTGCCAGCAGCAGCTCCTACTCCTGCTGGTGGAGATGCCCAGGTGCTCTTTGTACAGCTTCCCTCCCGTGAACCTGTGTGGGAGCACAGGGGGAGAGGGAAGAGAGGAAAAAGCTGTCCCGGCTGGAGAGAGCCCCACGATGCTGCCTTGTTGTCAGACCCAGCTCCCAAGTCTTCTTAAAACATATCTGGATGGGGAACGTAAAAGACAACATGGAAATCTTACCCACAGGTGTGAATATTCCCCTCTCTGGGAGTCAGCCACCACCTCCATGGCTTCCAGAGGGAGAGCGTAGAAGGAGCAGGGAACAGCTCCAGGCGATGTTTCCTGTGGGAGTATCAATGTGCTGGCTTGAGGATGTGATCAGAAATCGTGTGGGGTCATTAAAACGCCCCTTCAGCCCCAGCTTTGTGTCAGCCTAGACCAGGCAGCTCTGACAAGGATCTGCTGTGGGAGAGGGGCCACCAGCACGTTCACGGGATCAGCCTGGGACACCCAGCTGACGCTCACAGCACCACAGCGAAGATAGGCAATGGGAAAAAGGGAAATATAAAACCATACAAACGCAGCACAAAGAAAGCTGAGGCTCAGTGTGGAAAGCTAAACGATTGGAGAATTATCTGGCAGATACTCAACAAGCAAAGTACTGAAACGGAGATGCCGAGCTTGGATAGGGATGTACAGCACAAGGAGTGAGAAAAGGGGGCACAGAGCTTTGAATAAACTTAGTATTTTGACATAAATAGCAAGACACCTTAAAGAATTATATCTGATTTGGAGTGGCAAAACAAGTGAGAAGGAGATTTCCAGGAGGGAGAACCAACTTCTTTCTGAGTGATACAGAACGCGACACCTTTTTAGGTGCTCTGAAAAGTTGCAGAATTTAAGTTAGGGAGAAAATAAAGTCAGAGCAGCATCTCCTCCACACACCAAGGCAGCAGAAAAAAACCCAGAAATGTACTCAAATAATTATTTCCTATCTTCAGGTATTTTAGACAACTTCTGTTTATTGAAAACCAAGGGCAAACACAAACTTTCTTTCCGTGTACCAGCGAAAAATGAATTAAGTTCACACCTTTCCTGTGAAAGAAACTAGTTATTGTTTAATCTTCCTCCTCTTTTCCCCCTCCCCAATAAATAGACACAAAAAGGCGATTTTAATCTGAACGAAAGGGTTTCCCATATTTAGTCCCTTCTGCTGTTGTCACTCCAGCAGGCTGTGCTGTCCCTGTGGATTTATTGTCACGCCGCAGCTCACCGAGACTCTCTGGCTCTCACCAGGGCCCGGAGCGTGTTTTCCTTGCAATAATCCTCTGCCGTTTTCTCACACCATCTCTGGATTTACGACATTATTTATTCTCTATAAATTCCTATTGCTTTTTTTTTTATTTTATTCTGATGGCAGTTTCACCCTTTGTTTCCCCCCCAGCCGTCGCCCAGCACCACGGGCTGGGGCTGCAGCACTGGGGGCTGCCTGCGCTCAGTAAATGCAGTTATTGACGCGCCCCCCAGCACACACATCCACACGTGTCCAGATTTGCTGCTCCTAACACATTTGCAAAGGAAAAAGGAAGAGTTCAGGAAGGATGGAAATTAGTAAAAAAAAAACCAAATCGTGTCGTGTGGCAAATCTTTTCAACCAGAAAAAATGGGATTTTTTTTGAAGTCCAACCAATCCTTCTCTGACCATGGCACAGAGAATCACCTGCCTGACCAGCCAGACCAGTGACTTGTGGCATTTTCACGTGAAATGATCTTACCTTTGGTTCAGAATAATGTCTGTGAGACATTTAGATTCGGAAAGCAAGAAGAAGACACTTGGAATTTTTATTTTATTTCACTATTATTTGCGAAACACACGGATTTGTGGGACCAAGAAAGGTCGTTTTCAGCCTCATTAAATTCCTCAGGGATCACACGCACGGTTTTATTTTTAATTTTATTTAACAAAAACCAACAAAACACAGCCAAAAAAAAAATTATTTCAATTTGATTTGAGCATCCTGCCCTCTCCCCTTGGTTTGGTAAATGAACAATTGATTATTCCCTCTCTGCTGCACGACCACTGACACTGCATTTATTTCCCTCTCTGCAAATCTTCCCATTGAGAGCATTCCCAGCTCCATAAATTCTCATGAATAATGTACTAACCAGCATAAATGTGACACTTTCATATATGTGGCCTGATCTGATTAATTGAGATCCACAACTTCCTATTATCTATGTTATCTCATCCTGGCAGTTTATATATATTAGATTGACCTGAAATACACTTTTAATTGATTTTTATCAACAAATCAGAAGAGCTGTGGTTTGATTTTACTGTGCTTGCAGTGAGCCTGGATCTTCACTTAAGCTGAGCTGCATTTCATACTTTGATGGATTTTCCATTAAGATCACAAGGAAGAATCTTATTTAGATGTTAAAACATTAAACAAAACGTGGCATAAAGGACTAAGAGAGCAGAATGTGAACCAACACCATTAAAATTCTTACTAAAATAAATATACATCAACAATGACAAAAAGAAGGTTGATACAACAGAAAATAAAACTAATGATAGTCAGATCTGTGAAACAGCTTGGCAATGAATTAAAAAAAAAAAAAAAAACCCAAGGAAAAAAGTCCAAATTCAGTGCTAATAATCAGTTAAAGTGTCGAAGGAGGAGGGTTGATAGAACGCTCCAACTTTTCATTTGAGTCCCCCTGAAGAAAGGTATTTGTCTCCTTCTGAAGGCTGGTGGCCAAGGAATGGTGCCCCAGAGGCTCTTGTTGGAGTTGGGAAGGGTGATTTCTGAGGGGGAGCTGCGACCCCAGAGAGGGGGATGTCCCCTTTTGGGGACTCACCTGCACAAAGCCCCAGGTCCCTGCTGGGCCTCCCCTGCTCTGAGAGGGGCTTGGACCTGAGGCTCCTTCCTCGGAGCTCCCTGAACAGTGGGATAACCTGGAGGAGGGGTGGCTTTTCCCTGAAGGTTTCTTCTGCTTCTCTGTCAGCCCGAGAGGCTGAGGACTTACAGCTGGCACAACACATTTATCACTTCCAGGGTCCTTTTGCTATTCCATTTAAACCATGGATATCCCAAGCTGAGACCTCCCTACACACTAATGCCTACTGAGTTTATCTTACAGATGCACAGGGACCGTACAGGGTGGGCTGGGGGGAGGTTCTGAAGTGGAAAGAGAGATGAGCAGGGTAACCTGGTTATATCCATTCAGCCCCACACTGGCAGTAAAAACAGTCAGGGGATAAAGCAGAGCCCTGGGTTCCACTGGGCTCTGCACTCTCACCTCCCCTGTTAGAACAGGGACTCACACCTGGCTGCTGTTTCCTCCTTTTGTGCTCTTCCTTGGCACACGAAGAACCAAGAGCTGTTTTCCCCTTGGCTGCTCCCCCTTTACAAACATCACAGGGTCAGAACCAGATAAACTCGTGGGTGCAACCTGCTGGCACGTGGTCCCTCATCTCGCAAAGCTCGTGGTTGCTCTGAAGGGCTGGGGCTGCTGCTGAGCTGCTGCTCCCTGCACTTCATTAGAGAACCTCGTTAACCTGTTACTTTGGCTCTCCCCTGCCCCATTCACCCACCTGCTCTCCCACTCACGGAGTGAAAACAGGAAGACTGAGGAAAGCACTTTGCTTTTTATACAATTTTACTTAGATGGCAGAATCACACCGAGGCAGCCTTTGGCTGAGCATCCCGGAGGGAGGACAGGTCCTGTGAGTACAGCAGCAGCTCAGTCCATGCTCCCCATTCCCATTCCAGGGTGTCTCACAGTACTGGGATGCCTGGGAACGTAGAGGAATTCACATTCAGCGGATGGGAACTGCAGATTCCCTTGCAAATGTGCCTGAGAAGACCTAAAGTGTCAAAGTTTTCATTGTATTTTGCCACTGGAAGTGCACTGGGAAGGAGTTACAGCTCCTGAAGCTGCTGGAGGTTGTAGGAAATTCACGGGCACTCGGTCTGTCCCTGAGCAAAAACACCATGAGAAGGGTGAGCTCCTGGTGGAACTGGCCCAACAACGAGCCAGCAGGCTCCTCGTGTTTGGTTTGGCTGCTGGATGCCCTGAAAGCAAAGAATGAAGGCCAGGAAAAAGCCTTGATGAGAACAAGCAAGGCCTTGGTGAGAAGAACCGAGGCTCTCACTGGTTCCTCTCGGTGGTGGAGGGATGACCAAGGCTGGCAAGCACAAGGTGAAGTGGAGCAGATCCAGAGCGAACTGGAGAAAACCTGGAAATGCTGGATGTTAGGAAGGAATTGTTCCTAACAGTTGTTGGGAATTGCTCCCTGTGAGGGTGGGGAGGCCCTGGCACAGGGTGCCGAGAGCAGCTGTGGCTGCCTCTGGATCCCTGGCAGTGCCCAAGGCCAGGCTGGATGGGGCTTGGAGCAGCCTGGGACAGTGGAAGGTGTCCCTGCCCATGGCAGGGGTGGCACTGGGTGAGCTTTAAGGCCCCTCCCAACCCAAACCATTCTGTGATTCTAGCCAGCAAAAAAGTGTAAAAACTGTGAAAAGCAAATAAGAAAATGTACAAGAGGGGAGATAAACATGCAAAGAAGGAGCAGTGCAGGCAATGGATAAAATGCCTTAAGAAAACTTCCTTGTATCTAGTAATCATTGGAAAATCAACTATTATACAGGAGTCTGCAGACCAGAAAAAGCCAAGGAAGGAAAACACAATGGAAGCAGTGCCTCAAAATATCAGATTTTATATGCTTATGACACCAGCACATTCCAAAAAGGCAGACATATTTTTTTTTACAGCTCTGACTAGCACCAGATAAGGAAAAAAATCAGGCAGAGGCACACAAACAAGCAGGAAATTGCATGGGAAGTCGACATCAATGCTCTGTGAACGAGCAGAGCTACAAAGACTTCACTGCATTGTGCGGAGGGAGAAAGCAAACCCGGAGCTAAGCAAAGAGAAATTAAAATTTCATGCAGGGTCTAAGGCAGTGTAAGACACAAACACACCAGAAAGGATATTTATCGGCCAAACAACACAGGAATCGTTGCTTTCAGCAGTAAATTAAAGGAATGCTGACATGAAATCAGAGAGAAATATTCCATACAAACCCACAGGAGTGAAATGGGTAAGCAATCATAAAATATTCAGTCAGGATGATGCATCTGCTAGCAAGGGAGAAATTGTTTCTGCTCCCCAGAACTGCAGGTATCAGTGTAACTTCAGAGCCAGCAGCTCCAAAATGGAACTGACCTCCCACACTTCCTTCTGCGCAGAGAGGGCCCTGAACGAGGCTGGGAAAACCTTGACCTGGCAGGAACTGATGTCACAGAGAGCATCAGCCACTCCAAAGAGCGGCACAGGGGGCCTGGGAAACCCACCAGGAGCATTGCTGGGATCCTTTCAGGGAACTACGGAGGTGGTAAAGCACTGAGAGAAGTGCCCAGTGAGGCTGTGGCTGCCCCGTCCCTGGAAATGTCCAAGGCCAGGTTGGATGGGGCTTGGAGCACCCTGGGACAGTGGAAGGTGTCCCTGCCCGTGGCAGGGAGTTGGAACGAGATGGGCTTTGAGGTCCCTTCCAGCCCAAACCATTCTGGGATTCTGTGGACGCTGAAAAGCTGCCAGCAGAAGGTTTTCCCAGCTTCTTGCACTATTCTGTGAGAATCTCTCCTTTCTCACACAAGCTATGGAAACAATAAGATGGTTCTGGTAAATAATATCTGGACACCTGGTGTTTTCCTACTCTGTTTGGGTACAAGACAGAAAATATTTTGAAATAGGCCTTGTAGGACCTCAGCCAATCACCCCGGGAGGTGGGTGACCACTGACCAATCACCTATGGAATTACAGCATATGAGCAGAAGTTGTAAATAATAAAATTAATTTCCATTTTCTCCCTGGATTTGTGTGTGCTGCATCTCTCCATCCCGGGCACTACAGCGACAGGATTCTGGGATTCTGTGATTATCCTGTGATTCCATGAGCCACGTCTCAGCACAAAGAGCAGGACACACCGAGGACTCACTGCTGGGGCTGCAGGTGGAAGCAAACACATCCCCAGATCCCAGAGACTGGGAAGAGGAACTCGGTCAGGAGTGCAGGGAAACCATTCCAAGCTGAAGGCTGGCCCTCAGGGTGGACTTGATTGTGAAAGGTAAAACTGACCCCATCAGTGGGTCCCTGGCCACCAGGCTTCCTACTGGGTGGAGCTGAAGTCCAGCAAATCAAGGCTCTCCCAGGGCAGAAATGCAGGTGCTTGAAAGCCTGTGCAGTTTGGGGGATCAGGATTTAGCCTCTGGGGCCTGAGCTCACCTGTGGGTCTCAGGCAGGGACTGCTGAGCTGGATCTCCTTCAAATTCACTCTTTAGGTCTCTGTAACTTGTGGAAATTGCAGCCCTACACTCCCAGGTTAGATTCTGATTGCACAGCAGTTTCCTCTCAGTGTTTTTCCACTGATTCCCACTGAGTTCTGCCTGACTTGCATCCGTGTGATGGGAGGGAATTCTCAACTACTCAGCACTTGCTGCTGTGTCTTCCTGGGGTGTAGCAGAGGAGCCTGGGGGGGGATTTGGGGCTGCTGTTGGCACCAGCTGGTTTTCAAAGCAGGGCAGTTACTGGGGGCAGGGATGGTAGGGGCCAGAACAGCATTGTGCTGTCACCTTCCCTTCCTGGACCAGGAAAGGAAAAGTTTACAGCCTGGGAAGTTCAAGTTTTTACACCAGACCCATCCAGCTGAGATTCCTTTTTCATGGTTTGCTCTGAGAGCAAGGAAGCGATCTGGGAACAGCCCGGGCAGGACCAGTTCCACGTTTGGACAGCAGCAACCCCCCTCCCCAGTGCCACAGAACCATGGAATCGTGGACTATTCCGAGTTGGAATGGACCCACAGGGGTCATGGAGTCCAACTCCTGACCCTGCCCAGCACACCCTGATGATCCCACCCTGTGCCCGAGAGCTTTGTCCGAACGCTCCTCGATCTCTGTGCCAGACTTTTTGCCTGTAGCTACGTGAAAGACCCATTGCTCTTTTTTTAATTACCCTCTCCGAGTACAAGTGTTCCACCTCCCAGAATATCCTGCAAAGTGTCACCTCTCTCAGGTTTCTCACATGGCTCTGGGCCCTGGAGCCTCCCTGAACTGCCTGCAGGTTCTTTCTGCTCTTGGTGCAGGCGGAGGAAGGTGTCCAGGGCCTCGCAGCACTGGGAATCACAAAGGCACCTGGGGAGAGGCAGTGACCTGATGCTCATGCAGGGCTGGGAGGAGAAATGGGGAGCTGAGAGGGATCGTGGTCCTGCAGGAGAGCCAGGAGGAGCTGCCTGCCCCAGGCCAGCCCGGCACCACTGTTGCTGAATATGTGGCTTCCTTGGGAAGGATTTCAGGTGTGCCCAAAGAAGTCCTTGGGAGCTGATCCTGGTCCCATCAGCTGTTCAACAGTTTTCCCACAGAGATCAGGTTTTACCCCAGATGAAGAGAACACTGTTCTCTCATAGACTGAAGTGGCCAGCAGGGTGGAGGTGAGCTTTAATTTATTTTAAGGCAATTAATGCCTTTGCTGCCTTCCTAGACCCTCCTCTGTGCTTGTTCTGCTTGTGGGCTCAGCGTCAGCGTCGGGGTGGGTGAACATCAGCTGCACCCACTTCCCTACAGGTCAGAGGAAGTCAGGGATCCCTTTTTTCCAGTCCTCCTGTTCCTGTGACTTGTACCCCTTGCTGCTCACCGAGGGCTCTTCGGAAGAGTTGTCCCTGCAGGAAGCAGGGCTCCCTCTCTCCCTCCCTCCCCAGACACCTTTAGGGCCTTTCCAGGACCCCACAAAAAAGGGAGAACCTGCGCCCTGCTCACCTGCACCCAGCTGTGTGCTGCCAGAAGGACTGGGGCTGCTTCACAGCCGAACAAAAGCCTTGCTGGGCTCACTGGTGCCAGTCCAAGGCTTCCCACTCGCCTTCCTGCTGATATTTCGGGGCTGTGTGGGCTGATCCTGAGCAGAGATGGGAGCTGGCAGGTCCAGGCCCTGCCCCAAAGACCCAGGAGCACCCCCAGCTCCTGCGCCCCAGCTCCAGCTGCACTGAAGTGTCTTATGGCTGCAGAAACACTTGCCTCGGTTACAAACATCAATCCCGAGCTTCTCCTGACAAATCCATGCAGAAATTCCTTTTTCCTTTGGAAAAGGGGGGTGACAGAAGGAGACACGCAGATCTGTGACTATGAACTAAATTATTGATGCTCTCTTCTTATGAGTCGAGCTCTTTATTGCAGCTGAATGTTGGATTATGACAGCCAATGGTCTGTGCAGACTGTTCACTGCATTATTTATATCAATCATCTGGGCTACACCTCGTTCTCTCGACTGGGGGCTCTTTTAGGGTTGACAGATCACTGCAGAGAAGAATTTGTGGGTAGTAATTAAAATAAAATCAAATTCATTTCCATAGGACCTGATCCTTTCACTGATTTACAATAATCCTTTACATATGTGATTTTCCTTTTTTTTTTTTTAATTTTATTTTAATTTTTACACACAGGATTGTCAAGGGAACAAGATTCCCATGAAAACAGCTGTGATTTACTCCCAACACGGGGTTCAAGCTGGGAGGTGGTTGCTTAGACACTGAAATGCCTTGAATTTCCTTCTCCTCTTTCCAATTGCTTGTCAATCCATTGGGCATTGACACCTCCATGAATAATGAAGAAAGGAAAATCATCACAGAAGTTTGAAGCTAAAATACTCAAAACACGTGCACATATAAATTTGCAGCATGTTTTAAGTGAAGAACAAGTCAGTGGCAAACAGAGTGGATAATTTATTGCTACACTTGTCAATTAATTATTCCGACTAAATGGTTTAAGCAGGGTAACAATGATATCTGTTTATCTTGCAGTCATTTACCAGGCACTAAACAAGTTCTGGGCATGTTTTCCCCTTTTTCAGAAATCAATATCCCTCTTGTTTCTTTACCTTCATATTTACACCCAAGCAGGATCATTGGGAAGTGGAAAAGTTGGACAAAGTACCTAGAAAGGAAAGCCACGAGCGAATGCTTCAAACTTTACAATTCACATTTATTTTGAAAAAATGTTTTGTTAAAAATACTCCTACAAAGGCATTGGAGCAGCAGGTTTCTGTTTCCTTTATAAATACATCTGATTTATTTATTCATTTATTTTTTTCTCAGTAACATCGAAAGACATCTGACAAAGCCAGGGAAGCCCTGGGCTGAATGGAAGACACATCCCTGTGTAACAAGGACCTGCACACGATCTCCCCATTCACAATTAAAAAAAAAAATACAAATACTGTCATGAAAAGTGTTCTGTTGTCCACAGGGTCATGGGCAGCACAGGGGAAGAGCAGGAGCCCAGGGCTGGGGACACCCTGGAGCCCAGCTGATGGATCCCGGGGCTGGTGGCAGGGGAGGACAGGACACAGTGGTGACACCCTTGCTTTGGGTGCTGAAGGACTCACCCCATTCCCCCACCCCACTCTCCAGCTCCTGCCGGAGGTCAGAGCCCAGCAAAGCCTCCTCTCCCTGCAAACCTCGGTGCCTTTGGCAGCTCCCCCACAGATCTTCCAGGGAAGGACATGTTCCAGCAGATGCTGTCACACCGCGTCCTGCGGGAGGACCCCGTGGGCAGCTCACAGTGCCCTGATGGACAAGAGAACTCCCTGCCGGACCTCCCCCGCTACCTCACTGCCACCTGCCACCTCGCTGTCACCCTCCCTTCCCTCTGGGACCTTCCTGGCATTTAGTGTCTGAGCTAGGAAAAGATCTTCCCTGCAAGGAGTCTTCTGGAGTGGGAGCTTGGACGTTGGCTCTCCAGTTCCTCAGAAGCCCACGGGGAGATGATGGCACAGGAGGGAGGTTTGGATATCTGTGCCTGGCTCATCCTGAGAGGAGATCTCTGAGCTCCCCAACTCACCTGTCCTGCACCCCAGGGACTCTCTGAGCTCCAAACTCCTGTGTCCTGCACCCCAGGGGCTCTCTGAGCTCCTCAACTCACCTGTCCTGCACCCCAGGGACTCTCTGAACTCCAAACTCCTGTGTCCTGCACCCCAGGGGCTCTCTGAGCTCCTCAACTCACCTGTCCTGCACCCCAGGGGCTCTCTCAGCTCCCCAACTCACCTGTCCTGCACCCCAAGGGCTCTCTGAACTCCAAACTCCTGTGTCCTGCTCCTCACGAGCTCTCTGAGCTCCCACACTCACTCGTGTCCTGCACCTCAGAGACTCTTTGAGCTGCCAAACTCCTTTGTCCTGCTCCCCAGTGCTCTCAGACCATGGCTTGGGGAAGGGAGAGGGGCCATGCATTTGTTTGGGACGCGCTCGGAAGCACCAGGCTCGTTTACCCAGCACGAACCATGACACCTCGGCTCAGCCTTCAGGTGCTGGAGCACCCCCAGGCCCCAAAGCTCAAACCAGGGCCTCAAAGCACTCCCTGGGTGGGGTTCACATCCAACCTGACCAGCACGTTTTTGAGCGACTGGAGGTCAGCTCCTGAGCATTGCATTTCCAGAGCAAACCTGGAAATGCAAATCGTGTCCTCGCGCCGATGGAAGTGCTCCCTCACCCGTGGCAGGGGCAGGGCTGGCCCCTGTTCCTGGGCTATCCCGCGGGAACACTGCCCGGGGATCCCCACACCGCCCGGGGATCCCCACACTGCCCGGGGATCCTCACACTGCCCGGGGATCCCCACACCGCCCCGGGGTCCCCACACCGCCCGGGGATCCCCACGCCGGGCCTGCTTTCGCACAGCTTCCAGCTGCTTCGTCCTGCAAGGTCTGTGATGTGGGGTGGATGTTCCCGGGAAGAAAGGGAGGCAAAGGGGGGGTTGTTCCATGGGAAGAGATGTAGCTAAGCACAGGGTCCCTGTGCAGACGTGCTGAGCCAGCTCCAAGGAAGGGAATCCCTGGCGATGGCCCGAACGTGAACAAACCATCCAGCCCTTCCACGCCGGGGAGGGGACAGAGGGCAGGGAAACAGCAGAGGGAGAGAGCTGAAGGAGGAGGCCGAGCAGGGACAAAGAAAAGGGTGCAAGAGTCACAGGCTGAAAAGCGGATGGAGAAGCCCCTGCAGGAGGGAGCCCAACAGAAAGCTCCTCCAGNGCCCGGGGATCCCCACACCGCCCGGGGATCCCCACGCCGGGCCTGCTTTCGCACAGCTTCCAGCTGCTTCGTCCTGCAAGGTCTGTGATGTGGGGTGGATGTTCCCGGGAAGAAAGGGAGGCAAAGGGGGGGTTGTTCCATGGGAAGAGATGTAGCTAAGCACAGGGTCCCTGTGCAGACGTGCTGAGCCAGCTCCAAGGAAGGGAATCCCTGGCGATGGCCCAAACGTGAACAAACCATCCAGCCCTTCCACGCCGGGGAGGGGACAGAGGGCAGGGAAACAGCAGAGGGAGAGAGCTGAAGGAGGAGGCCGAGCAGGGACAAAGAAAAGGGTGCAAGAGTCACAGGCTGAAAAGCGGATGGAGAAGCCCCTGCAGGAGGGAGCCCAACAGAAAGCTCCTCCAGTGCAGGGGCTACGGATCCACAAGAGAAGAAGCAGCTGCAAGCTCCCATCTCTGATCCTTGGCTTGTCCCCCTCCAGCTCCAGCAGGGTGGCAGGGGATGTGCTGTGATGGGGGGTCTTGGAGGCCCGTTCTGAAGAGGACTCGGGCAGGAGAAGCTGGGTGACCCAGGAGGACGCCCACAGCCTGGCTCCAGGGCCTGCTCTCCTGGCCAGGGCATCCAGACCGCAGCTCCTGCTTAGTGCCTCCAACTCCCTCACCCTCCAAGGAGTCTCACCTTCCCCCCCTGCTCAAACCAGGTGTTTCACTGCTCAGAGCCCACTGTTGGATGGGGCAGGGATGACCACACTTGCCTGTCCCTCTGCCCATGGCTGATCCTGGGCAGGGGGAGCTGGGCTGTCTCACTTCCCTCCACTGCTGAACAGCTTGGAAGAAAACTCTGGAGCTTGAAGGATGGGTGGTCAGACCTCCGGGACCGAGCCACACCTGATGGCCTCTCCCCAAGCAGCTCCTCACTCCAGAACCCCGCAGGATTTTGGGAACTCCTGCAATCTGAACTTTATTTCTCTGTGCCTGAGTCCTGTGGAAAGCCTGGGCTGGGCTCTAGGACGGACTGGGAGGTGCTCAGGTAGGGTGGGAATGGACACAGTGGTCACTGGGAGCTGGGCTGGCCAACATGAAACCCACAGCCCTGACTCTTGGCTGCCTCACATGAGGGTTGGACTGTCCTTCACTAAAACTGGGATTTTTCTATGATCCCAATGCTCCTAGACACAGAAGCTGGGATTTTCAGATGGAAAAAGAACCGTCAGAGAGCACCAAACGTGTCCCTTCCCCAGCCCCCTACAGCTCAAAGGCTCTGCAGGGGCCAGGAATTCACAGTCAGGGATCCTTCAGCTCCAGCCTGGCCCCTCTCCCACACTCCTGGGCTGCTCTGCAGAGGGGCACAAAGCCCTGCCTGTGTCAAAGAGCTTTTCACGTGTGCCAGCAAGGCAGACCAGGCAACAGAAGGGTTGTAATGTCTGGATCTAAGCTGTCCCCAGGACATAAAGAACAAATTCATCTTCAGAGCTGGGCCAGCACTCAAAACTGAACCTTGCACTTAATCCCTGCCTGGATCTTGTCCTGGAGCCCCCAACACTCAATGCCTGCTCTGGGGCCCCTCTGGGATCTCCCTGCACTCCCCCAGCCCAGCCCTGAATTTCTCCATTGCACCAAGAGCTTTTTGCCCATTTTCAAAGCTTGTCCCAGTCTCCTTTCCTGCATTTTCACCCTTGAGGCAGCTCTGACAGGTTCATTTGGACTCCTGGTCAGATTCCCAGCCAACCAGCAGGTCACAGGGCTGAGCCAGCCAATGCAGAGGGACAAATCTCACGGTCACAAACCACCCCAGAGCAGGGGAAGGGAAGGACAGGGATCTCTCACATCCAGCACTCCTAGGGTTCTCTGAGTCACGAAAGAAGGTTTGAGGTAAGAATGCTTCCTCAGAGAGCTTCCACATCCAACACAGGATGGATCACCCAGTCAATCTCCCTTTCTGTGCTTTTGCAGCTGTTCGAGGCACTGCTGTCCCACTGCAGCTCTGAGCCCCAGGGATGCACTGGGATGCACCAGGAACTGGGAGGAGGAAGCAAGTAGTTTCCTCTGACATGGGAAACCCTCTGGCTCCACACTGAAATCCTTCCCCAGAAAGAGTGGAAGTGGAAAACCAGTGATGCTTGATGGAGTGTTTGGGCTTTTAAGAGATGTAGAATGTGTTGGTCCCAAGAATACGATGGTATAGAGGAAATTCTGCAGGAATCCTCTTACACGCCCTGTGCCCGCGGGCATCCGTGACCCAAAAAAACTGGAAGAGGCATTTTTGTGTCAAGGAGATCATTCTTTCAAAATTTTGTCCAGTCACCTTTCGAGTCACAGAATGGTTTGGGCTGGAAGGGACCTTAGAGCCCATCCCATCCCACCCCCTGCCATGGGCAGGGACACCTTCCACTATCCCAGGCTGCTCCAAGCCCCATCCAGCCTGGCCTTGAGCACTGCCAGGGATCCAGGGGCAGCCACAGCTTCTCTGGGCACCCTGTGCCAGGGCCTACCCACCCTCACAGGGAAGAATTCCTTCCTAAAATCCAATCTAATCTAAACTGATCCTCTTTTAGCTTGAAGTCATTCCTCCTTTTCCTATCAATCCATCTAATGCTGGGTGTTCATGTCCGTGAGTTCCACCCTCCAACCACTGTGCCTCGTGCCAAGGAATATTCTGCTTGCCCTGCCTTCGAGCTGTGACTGTCAGAAACGGTGACTGCTGCCTTCTCACCTTCCTCACACCTTTCCTGATTTAAGGGCATGAAATTTTTATTGTTGTGGTTTGCCTCTGCCAGAACCAAGAATCAAAAATCGATTTATCTTTTACACCTCCCGCAGACTTCTGGCTGTTCCAGAAGCCCTGATCTGGCTGCACCTCTCTGTGTATTTATTTCTTCACTTCTGTGCATCCCTTTTGAGCAGAGGAGAACAAAAGCATCGCCAGCATATGCAGAGCCAGCACATGAGAAATCCACTGGCTCGTGACCTTGTGTGAAGGCTCCTGAATGCCAATAGTTGACAGCAATCAGAGATTTCACATCTATTCTCCACCAGCAAAGGCCAAGCCAGGCTGTGGGTTTGCCACACCATCTGTCCCAGGCTGGTGATTTTATCAACCTCCATCTCCCAGCCCAGCCCACTCAACCTGCAGTCAGTGAGCTGGGAGTGCAGACCAAAGGCAGTTTGGGGGGAAAGGGGATCTGACTGTCAGCTTCACCCTCAGGTGGAGCAACGTGCTTCCCCCAGTCCTCATGGAATCCTGGGATGGTTTGGGTTGGAAAGGACCTTAAAGGTTCCAAGCCCCTGCCATGGGCAGGACTCCTCCTTGAACCCCTTCCATCAGTTTTTCCTAACACAGCTGTTTGGCTCCTAAAGACAAAATTTAATCCTTTCCTCCCAGAGCTAGCTGGAATAACCAAAGGATATGGCACGACGTGTGCCAGAGCTCCAGACTGACCCCAGAGGTAGAAGTAGAAGCTACAGTTGAGGCAGGTGAAAAATTCCTGAAGTTTACTGGAATGAAAGAGCTGGAAATGGATCAGCCAAGTGTTGTTCTTTTTTCTTCATGAAGGCAAAACGGGGTTCCTGACCAAAAAAAATGAGGCACGCAAGGCAGAATCTTGTGGTTTGTTTGCAGGGATGGCAGTGGGGGCACTGGGGTGTCCCAGGGGAATCAGACAGGGAGAGAGTGGCACTGCTGCTGCGCTCCTGCAGAGCCCACAGAGGAGTTTCTTGCAGAATTCAGAAAGAAGAAAAAAGGGGGAGAGATACTGCTGAATCAGTGGTAAGACGGCAGGAATGCAGATTCAGGAAAAGATTTGTGGGGAGAGAGGACTTCTTGCTTCCAGTCCCAAATTTCTGCAAATAACATTTGTCAGTGGAGTTGGCAGGAGGAACAGGGACAGCAAGGAGGTAAATTCCAGGAAATATTTGGAGAGCACAGGGAGTTTTCTAGGAGAGCAGTGGAAGATTGGAACACATATGGAAGCAAACACAGGCCAAGGTTGTGTTGTTGTCTTTGTGAAGGGCAAAGAATTAAAAGAAGCAAAGCCATCCTGAGCAAGTTTAAATAAAAAAGGCCAAAACGTGACTGTAGATAAAAAAAGTTGAATCCTGGATGTGAAGACCTTGCAAATACGGAACATTTTTGAGGATGGAAAAAGACCTACATTAAATCGGCCTCGAGTTAGACATGCTGGAAGGAAGATGATTTACATTAAAATAATAAACTCCACTAAACCAAACCAGACAGCAGTGACACTTCCAGTACTCTGGATTTGTACATCCAAGGCAGTCCCAGATTTATTGCATCATCAGAGGATACAACTGTTAACGATGCAGCAGAGTTCAAGCCCTGACTCCAGGATTCATATAAATCAGCCAGGAAAATATAACAAGAAGTTTCCTCAGCTGCTCAAACCCTCCAAGAGTTTCCCTCTACATGCCACTGCTAATCTGCAGCCTGGGTGATGATTCCTGGGAAAGAACCTCTCCTTTAACCCAAATTCCAAGAACAGCTCCAGGAGTGTGGGAAAAGCCCTGCAGGCCAGCCAGCAGCTGGCACTGACGAAGGTCCCTCTCCTCAGCTCAGCTCAGCTCAGCTCAGCTCAGCTCAGCTCAGGCCAGGCCAGGAGGGAGCTGCTCTAGGCAGTGCTCGAGCAGCCAGTGAAGAGAGCAGGATCCTGCTCTGGAGAAGGGATGACAGGAGCCAGCAGTCCCAGAGCTCACAAGGACGAAGCTCTGCTGTGTCCCCAGCTCCTCCGTGCCCTGCCCTGCTCTGCCCTGCCCACAGCTCTCCCTCACCCTGGAGTGATGCCCCAAGCTGGCCCTGCTGTCCAGCTGCAGTGGAGCCAGGGGATGGATCGCAGCCCACACTGGGGGGGTTGGAGCACTGCAGGAGCACTGCAGCAGTGGGAAACCCCGGGACAGCCACGTTTGCCTGGATCACAGCCCACACTGGGGGGGTTGGAGCACTGCAGGAGCACTGCAGCAGTGGGAAACCCCGGGACAGCCACGTTTACCCCCATCACACGGAAGCCCCAAGCACGGATTGCTGCCTTTGGAAGCTGCACTCAGCAGCGAGGGCATTATGGAGAGGAGAAGCTCCTCAGCTGCTGAAAAGCACAAATCTCCACTAACTCGTGAAAGGCAGTTCTGAGGGTTTGCTGGGGAGGAGAGCAGATCCTTTAGGGAGGGGACGTGCAGCTCACAGGGTTTTGTGTCCCCACAGCCACAAGGACAAGTGATTCCTCATGGCAGTGCTGCATCCTACAGGTTTGTTCTTCCTTTCTCCTTTACACCCCTGGGCTGTAATTCCAGCGAATGGGCTGATGGCAACAGCTGGAAATGACCCATAAAGTATATTTTAACTTTTTGCTACCCACCTAGGCTTTGCTGCCTCTGCTCTGCCCTGTGATGCTCTGCAAGGTTTCAACTTATCACTGTCCAACCGAGAACTTCCAACCTGCTCAGCATTCCCTCTGAACGCCACCCACAGGGTGACCCTCAGCAGGAGATGGGAACTGGAGAAGGGAAGGGCTGGAGGGTAGCTTGAAAGGTCGAGGGGAAATGTGAAAATTGCCTGAAAATCTCCACGTGATGATTTCTGCTAAGTACCCACACATGCACACATGCACATGCACAACAGCATTTCACAGTGTCAACGTTAGCAAGTGCCTTTCCCCCTTTTCCCCTTGGAACACGCTGAGTTTCCCACCAGACTCCCATTCCGTAGCAGTACGTTGGAGACCCATGAAATAAATATGCAATTGTCACTCCAGTGCCTCTGCCCCCGGTCTGCAGCGTGTGCCAGAGGCGTTTACAACCAAAGCACTTGACGGGAACTCGGTTCCTCGTGCTCCCAGGGGAGCTGAGGGATGCAGAAAACTGCAGTGTTTTCTGGACCATGTCTATTTTAGTCCAGCTCTCCATTAGTCCTACACAGGCAAACACAGATGTCACAGCCATGTCTGGTACAAACAGATGGGAAGGCGCTACTTTTAGTACCACCAGCATGTGATTTTTGGTCAGAAGAAGAGACAAGGATGTGCTTTCTCTGTCCTGCAGACAGCTGCCACAGCTCTGGGGGCTGTGGTACTGGGACCTGTCCTTCACAGTGGGCTGGGTCTGGCAGGTAGATGTGTCTGAAGCAGCCAGCGAGGAGACTCAGTGCACTGAGACCAAATGTCTCCAAATGAAGAAGACCTGAAGTGCCCTTCCAAGGCCTGGGTGGCTCTGAAGGGATGCTGCCTGGGCATTGCTCCTCCTTAGCGTCTGCAGGAATGCAGGGGATGGCAGAGAACAGTCAGGGATTGTCTGGGGAGGACAACTGAGGGGCATCATGTGCTCCTTCCACACGGCTGCCCCACGGGGATCTGCTGGTGAGTTCCGTAGGCAGAGCTCTCCTGGCAGAGCTCTGGGGCACAGGGTCACTGCTGGCTGTGGCTGGACAGTTGGCACAGCACCACCCTGCCCTCGCCCTGTGCTGCTGCCAGCTTCACACACCTTTGGGACACAGGGACAGCTGCTCCTTGTCAGGGCACAGCGGCCACCAAGTGGGACAGAGGCAGCCGGGGAGGCTCCCACACCCCGCTGGCACCGGGCACAGCTCCTGGTTTCCCTGTGTGCCCTCTGCAAACACTTCCTGTGGTTTAGTCAACCCCAGTGAATTCTGATGTCCTTTCAAAGCTGAGCCCGCCACCTGACCAGGAGCAATTGCTTTTTGGATGCAAAGGCATTCCCAGTGTCCCTTTGGGTACACAGGCTAACCCAGGCTGGGTTTAGGGCAGAGAGCTGCACACCCCATGCCTGCAGCCCACTGCCCCTCGCTCAGCACCACTCTGTGCCAGCTGCCAGCCATGCAGGGCGGTGCTGGGGCTGTCCCAGGGGCACTGTGCCCTGTGGGCACTGCGCCCTGGCACCCAGCACACTGCTCCTGCCGTGTTCCCATCGCTGCAGGCGTGCACACCGGGGCTGGGTTGGGTGCAAACACAAACACAACACCGCCCTGGGGATTTGGGATGAACAGGGGCTGGAGGGACAGTTCCTCCAGTGAAAGCCTCTGCTGCTGGAGCACCAACCCCTGGGACAGGGCAAGAGCTCAGGAGACAGGGAAGCCTCGCTTGTAGGGACTGCTCTGATGCCACTCGCAAGGCCTTTGTTGTTGGATCTGGTCTGGCAGTAAAAAAATGCTCAAAGTATTTTATAAATGGCCTCATATTTTACAAGCAGTCTGGGGAGATGATGTCTGGCCACAGAGGTCTAGACAGCTTGGGATTTTCATCCACAGCAGACACACTTCCCCTTGGATCCAGCTCCTGGGAAACACAGCCAGGCAGCTCCCAGTGAACGTGCCTTTGACACTCCCCGCTGCCAAAAACGAGAGGAGGAGCCCCGGAACGACACTGCAATGCCATTTTTAAATTGCCATTTTAAATTGCCATTTACAAGGGCTTGTGAACACCAGTCCTGAGGCCACGGCCAGGAGATGGGTGGGAAAATGCCACGTGTGGAACGTTTTAAAGGATGCGAGGTGGAGCTGGGCAGGGAGAACAACCCGACTCCCATCTGCACCTCCCTGTGCTCGGCTGTTGGCATTTACACATCCCAAAGACCTGGCCAGTAGCTAAGCAATTTATTTCAATGATTTATAAACCTACTCATGGATCATTCCGCTGCAACCACAGCATTTTGCCTCCGGAGAGCTGGGATTGGAGTTTTTGCTGTCCTGGGCTCTCTTTGAGGTGAGGGGCTGAGCCTGGAGCTGCCTCAGAGCCCCCAGTGCATCACCCAGCGAAGGGACAGGGTGCCCAAGGCACAGAGCCCACCTGCACAGCCTGGCACCTGCAGGGACCCATCCCCACTCCAAAGTGCTGCGCCGCCAGCTCCTCTGAGAGGACTGGGCTTGCCCTGCCTTTCCGTGCTCCAAGCACCAATCCAACACCTTCCTCAGCAGCCAGACATCTCCAAAGGGCTCTGGCAGCCAGCTGCAGAGTCATCATTCCCTCACAAAACCCATCCGCCCTCCCACCTTTCCCTCCCGACCCCGCCGTGCTGCTGCTCACCCCCGAGCTGAGCTGGTGGCCACTTCACCTTGGCAAGCACCTGGAACCCCAACAGCCACACACATCCGTCGTGCCACGGCCAATTGGGAAGAACAAATAAGCAAACGGGAGGAAATGTGCATATAAAAAACCTTTTTCTCCTGGCATATGGTCAATAAGCTGCAGTTTTTCCTTCCACAGGGAAGGGATTTACGTTCTTGGATGATGTGATGCTTGGAGATGTCATTTCTTTTTCATTTAAAAAAAAAACCAAACCCCCGACCAGCAAAAAATTTCCAACCCCAAACTCACAAACTGGTGTTAACAATGCAATGTAAAAAAGGACAAATCTCCCAACAATGACAACCGAAAAATAAAGGTACACGTCAGCATTTGTAATCAAAAACTACTACATACTGTACTCGGGAAGTCTTCTGGGAAAAGATCATTGGCATCTAGAAAGGACATCACTAAAAGTCTTGAGCAATGATATGTATGAGACACGATGCCATTGGAGGGTGGATGGACGGACCCTTAGGAAACTGTCACTCACAAAACTGTTCCATGACAAGAGAAAATAAGAGATGTAAAAAGGATTGGTTTTCCCCATCCCCACCCCCCCCAGGCGTTACAGATTCCTTCTCATTTGTCGGAAACAGCCTCCTCTAGTCTTAGTTTATTTGTTGTGTTTTTGTTTTTGTTATTTTTTTTTAAAAAAAAAAGTCTTCAGCTTTTGAAGAAGTCCGTCAGTTTGTGAGATGCACTTGGTTCCACAGCACCAAAGAGCTTCAGCTCTCCCCGTTTGATCTGCTCGCAGGGGCTCTGGGGAAGGGCCTGGCTCACGGCGCTCCCAGAGCCCACGGGAGGAAGAGATGTGCTTCTCGTGGCCTTTCCTTGCATTCCTCTTCCTGGAGAAGTCCCACCGCTCCAGAGGTGCCTGGGCCCAGCTGCAGCAGCCTTGTGCAAGAGGAAACATGAAGCTGCTATTTCTCTTCCTTTGGAGACTCCCATCGGTCTTGGAGCCCTTTTCAAGAATGCAATTGCTTTATTATTATTTAAAAATATTTCGTAGTTCGTTTGGTTTTTTGTTTTTTTCCCCAAAATAGTTGTCTTTTATTTTTGTTCCCTTTTTCCATTGCTTAAATTCTAGAAGCTCTTGGCAACTTCTCATTGTTGAGGACAGGGTGTTCCCTCCTGCTGCCGTGATCCTCAGAGCAGCTGCCTGTCTCTGGTCCATGCAGAACACTCAGGAACTGGAGCTTGGACATACAGGGGCAAAGGGGGGAGCAGGGCCTCGAGGAGGAGGAGGAGGAGTGGGAGGACAGGCAGCTATCAAACCTCCACAGACTGGATTTGGTTCATCTGTGCTCTCATCACCTGGATACTGTTCAGAATTTTCTTCTGGTGTCCTGCTAAAGTGACCCCGACTCGCAGAATGTCCCTTTGGGAGGAAAGGAAACAAACACAAATATCAGGAGGTATTTTCTCACAGCAGAACAAGACCATTGATGGTATTTAAAATTATCTTTAAGGTCCCTTTCAACCTAAACCAGTTTGTGATTGTGATTCCCTGACTCTAGGAGTCCATGAGAACAGTATGGAGGGAGTGAAGCACCCACAGATTTCTTCCATGAATGCAAATAACAGATGCAAACCCTGTGAAACCTCTACTCTTTCGTTTTTTCTTGCTTATTGTCCATTTATCTTTGCACTTTCTACCTACCTGCAGCACCCCCAGAGTCCCAAACCTCAACAGAGAGTGTGAAAGCAAATGCCACAGGCTCTGCTCTCTGCTTGTGAGTCAACTCGTCTGAAATTTTTTACTTTACACTGTTTTGAACTTTGGATTCTCTTTCACTTTGTGACCCACTAACCCATTTTTTCCACCCCTGGAGACATAGGACAGGGCTGTCCTGCCCCTCCTCAGAGTGGATCTGACCCCCCCATATGCAGATGATGCTGTTCCTGATGCTTTTTCTTTCTGCTGATAAGACCATGAAGTGATCGATTTTTGCACTTATCCTTTTATTAAACCATGGCAATCTCATTTTTGGACAGCTTCTACTTTTTACAGATTCAGGCATCTAAGAGAAATAATGGTCATGCCAAGAGCAGGAGTGTGGCTCCAACTGGTCCTGTCCGTGCCTTCAGCTGAGCTTGCTCTCATCTCCCATGATGAGACCATCCATCTCACCTCTTCATGAGGTTTTGGTGGATAAACCTCAGTCATGAAATCTTCAGCTCTTCTTCTTCCCAGCAGGGGATGGGAGGCCACGTGACCCATCCCTGACTTGAAGGAATTTCAGGTGCCTTTTGTCCTTGAGTGTTAGGAACAGACTTTTAAGGGGAAGAGTGGCAAAACCTTTGCCGTGTGTAGAGCGGAGGTTACTGGGCAAAGAAGGCTGAAGAGGAGCTCCAAAGGGTGGAAAAAATTCTTCACTCGTGTGTGTAAAGCAGAGTAAGACTGTGGCTCTGCACAGCCCCGGGATTCCAAGCTTTTCCCTGGACATTAAATACTTGATTGGATATTGGCAAGGAATTCTTTGCTCAGAGGGTGCTGAGACCCTGGCACAGGGTGCCCAGAGCAGCTGTGGCTGCCCCTGGATCCCTGGAAGTGTCCAAGGCCAGGTTGGATGGGGCTTGGAGCAGCCTGGGACAGCGGAAGGTGTCCCTGCCCATGGCTTTGAGATGAGCTTTAAGGTCCCTTCCAATTCAACTGGTTCTGTGAATCTCAAAAGGCAGTTTGGTGTCCCAGGTGCCCGAGCCTGCAGACAAACCAGTGAGGTCAGTGTTGAGACCACGTGGATTTGCTGAACTGAATCAGTTTTCAGGAAACGTTCACACTGCTGGCTGCCCAAATTTGGACACAACAGCAGCTCCACTGACATTCCTTTCAGCTTCTGCAAAGGCCAGTGAACATCAGGGGGTGGTGGCAAGTCCTGCTACACCACAGTTTTCCAAGGAAAAAGGACTTGGACTGTCCTCTCTATTTCACACCCAGCCAGGCAGGTGAGGAATGGGGACTGGAAGTTTGCCAAAACTGGTGGGACATGAGCTGAGGATGCCCTGGGAATTGTGGTGAAGGCTCTTGGAGTGGACTTTGGTCAGGGACTGGGAGAAGTGGCATTTAAGGGACACTGAGGACGTCTGTGAAAGAACAGCCAGCATTAGCTGGACTGTCTGCATCCTGCTTGCTGTCAGATATTGCAGACAGCAGAACCCAGGCAGGGCTGGGTTGTGGTCTGATACCTCTCTTTGGTCAAAGTTCTTCCCTGCCATTCAGATTTTGTGGACTCTCTCTTTCTGTTGTATAAACACACCCAATATTGTGCCAAAATCATCCCCAGGGCCTTGGGATCGTACCACGGGTGTCCCAAAACAGTCAGAACTGCCACGGGAACTTCCCAGCAGCAAGTAAGAACAAAAAGCCAGAGAAGGTCACAGTGGCTGTTGGAGTGAATGGATTCTGACTCACTGGGACATTTAAGATCTGGATTTAAGCACCAAATCCAAAAACCTCCCTGGCCACCAGGCTCAGAGGCATTGCAGCCCTTACAGGTGGCTCTAATGCCCGGCCCTTTCTGAGGGCTTCTACAGATACCTGCAGCCAGCCACAAACCTTTCAGCAGAGGCATCAAAGCCCCAGCCAGCCCCAAGGGATTTCCAAACCCACCAGAAGTGGGATTTCAGCTGCCTGCTTTCTCCAAAGAATTTGTCACTGCAGGATGGTTTTAGCGGGTGCAGGACGTTTTTAGCGGATGCAGCACGAACCTGAAGCCGCCCCCTACAAGGGGATCTTGTCAAGGTGTGTGAGGGGACGTGCCTGAGGCTGGAGCCGGGCTCTGCTCGATGCGGCAGAGCAACGGCGTGAGAGGCAACGGGAAGAAATCCATGCCCAGGAAGATCCACCTGAACATGAGGAAGAACTTCTTTACTGTGTGGGTGGAACAGGCTGCCCAGAGAGGGGGTGAAATCTCTTCCCACAGACATAATCCTGAGTGAGGAGCTCTAGAAGACCCTGCTTGAGCAGAAAGGTTGGACTGGATGACCTCCAGTGGTCCTTTTCAGCTGTAACCATTCTGTGATTCTGCCTTTCCCACGCAGAACTTTGCACCATGCTTGTCTCCGTCAGTACATCAGCCATCCAAGAGGACTGCAGAGTTCAGAAGGGCTCTGGAGAATTGTCTGATGCCAGCCTGAAATCTCCATTTGTTCCATGTGGGCATTTGGACACCCTTGGGGCGTGTTCATTTTCACAATGTGGTAGTGGGGAGAGGAATTCTGCAGGTGCAGAGTGACAGACACATGGTCTGAAGACTGAATAGATTAGAAGTGGCTCCAGAAAGAAACAATTCTATAAAAGTAAAACTACATCATATGAAAATAAAATCTAATTCAATACCAATCGTTGCAAAACTGCTGGGACTCTCCCTGGTGCTTTGGGACTCAAAGCCTGGGCACTTACTCTACAGTCATCTGAGATACTACATCAAAGGTGGTGAAACCAGCACTGGCAAAGCTCTCCTTGTACTGGCTCATCTTGATGGCATCCAGCCACTCATCCACAGTGTTGAAGCTGGTGTAGTCCGGGATTGTGCGGTCAAGGAGGGGGAGGTTCATCCTGAAACACAGAAATGGGCAGTGACCAACCAAGGGCTGCAAGCACAACTGTTCCTGCCTCCTCCAGCAGCTGGAGGCGCCGGATCCGCATCATTCACAGCGCAGGCACTGCACTGCGTTGTGGAATTCCACCCAGGAATCACTGTCCTGCTGAGGGAAGGACTGTGCAGAGCAGCAGGGAAGCCCCTCTGGAGCAGCTCACATGAGAGGCAGGAGCCATCAGAGATGATGGGATGCAGCTTTAAATCCTGGCTGTGCAAGGGGACAAAGCTCATTCTCATAACAGGGTCAGTGCTTCCCACAGGCTGCTGCATCCCAGCCAGCCCAGGCAAACTCCACACTGCCTCACGGGGTTCATCTGCTTCCAGTGCAGTGGGACTGGAATCCCAGGACAATCCCACTGCTCCAGCATCCCCATGTACACGAAACCAAGGTGCTCCTCTGTGTGCAGAGTGCACCGTCCATGAGCTGCCTGTGCTCACCAGAGCTCCCCAAGGAGAGGGACCCTGACATCTGTATCCCTGCTCTGCGGGTGCCCCAAGCCTGGAAATGTCCAAGGACAGGTTGGATGGGGCTTGGAGCAACCTGGGATAGTGGAAGGTGTCCCTGCCCATGGCAGGGGGTAGAATGAGATGGGTTTTAAGGTCCCTTCCATCCCAAACTGTGATTCTATGATCCTTCAGTGCCCTCCCTATAAAGGATCAAACATGGGCCAAGGTCTAAAGTAGCTCCTGAGAAGGTGCAGGGAAGGTGCCACCAGGACCCAGAAGACACCAGATCTGTTCAGAGGAACCAAAGGACAAGAGGAGGACAGAGACACATACCCAGAGGAGAGAGGTGCCATGGCTTTCAGGCTGTTCGGATTTCGGATCATTTTATCCAAGGTGTTGACAATTTGCCCAAATTTGGGCCTGTGGTTTCGATCCTTCTGCCAACAGTCAAGCATCAGCTGGTGAAGGGCATTTGGGCAGTCCATGGGTGGTGGCAGCCGATAGTCCTGCTCAATGGCATTTATCACCTGCAGGAGGAGAAAGAGGCATCAGTACAGCTGTGATAAAACCTATTTAACTCATAATGTGCCTTTTCTTGGATCCTGAGGGTGACTGACACGGCTGATCCTGCAGCCTGTACTCACCGCTGCCTTCCCAGCTCATCCCCACCTCACGCAGTAGCTTCCAGCCCTCAGCAGGTCAGGGGAGGTGTGAGGTGTCCTGGGAGGTGACACCAGCCTTGCTCAGCCATCCTGAGGCCTGGCTGGCTGATTGTCATGGCCAGCCTCCTGATCTGGGGAAAGGAGCATCCCTGCTGCTCTGACAGGACGTGTGATCCCACAGCTCCAGGCAGGGGAGTCAGAGGGAAGGGATTGTGCTTCCCGACAGGACACAGCACAACAGCTCGCTGGGAGAACACCCTTGTCCAGAGCAGGGGGGTGAGTTACAGACAGGGAACCCATCCCTGTGTTTTCCATCCTGCAGTGGTGATTTCTGCTCCTGACACAAACCAGCTCGTCCAGGTGCCGGGGCCGTGCCACAGCCTGGGCGTGCTCAGTCAGCAGGAACAGCAGGATCTTCCTGCAGTGCTGTGCAAGTGCAAAACACCATGGGGAGCACTCAGACCCCACTCAGCAGAGCTAGGCCCAGGAGAACTTGGCTGCAGCGTGCACAGAAGGGCTGCAGCACAGCTTGCCAAAGCCCCACTGCAGCTCCAGGCTCATCCAGGAAGGCTTTGGCCTCTCCTTACTGCTCCACACAATCCTGGAAAATGTCTGGTCTTGCAAAGTCCGGTGGGACAAGGGCTGGAGGGTCTTCTTCAAGGGAAACTCCACCTCCCTGCCACTCTGCACCTGCAGCCCTCCATCCTCTCCTGGCTGACAAAAGAGGATGGAGCTGCTCCACTTCTTCCATGAACATCTGTTCCTCTGACAGAGGCGTGTGCAGGCAGAGTTCTCCTGCCTCCTCGGCCACAGCACAGGCACTGAAGGACGAGCAGAAGGAGCCTTGGACACCAGAGATGGGCTCATGCATGGCAACAAAACCCAGGACGGACAAAAAGCAGAACTGAGGATACTGCAGAGAACAGGAGCAGATCTCGAAATGACCAACTCTCCACGGGAACGATGGAAGATGGGAGGAAGAGTCACAGAACCTCCCACAGGGATCCCGAGGAAGGACCTCGATGTCTCTGGCTACTCTCACCACGGGATCAAGGCTGCCATGGCTTTGTCCAGCCCTATCTTGCACAACTCCAAGGACAGAGATCTTCCTAGTGGGATTCCCCAGGGCTGTGCCCCCATCCTGGGGAAGGGCTAGACATACTCATGATGGTGGACATACTGTTGAGCAGGGAGACAACACAAAGAAAATTAAGGATCCTGGGAATGAGAACGGGAGAGAAGCAGGGAAGGGCTGGTGGCTGATCCATGCCAAACAATGCAGTGTGAGGCGAGGCATTGGGCAGGGTTTGAAGTGTCCTGTGGCTCCAGGCAGGGCACGGACTGGGAGGTGCTGCAGTCAAATTTGCCAGACAGAAGAGTCCTCCCCCAGCTCTGATGTGCTGGCTGGACACGGTGGTGCCCTACGGGGCTGTGAAGCTCTGACCAGAGGCAACTCCTCTATAAATCACTGACAGGAGGGTGGAGCCGGGGAGGGTTGGTCTCTTCTCCCATGTGACAAGTGGCAGGATTAGAGTAAATGGCCTCAAGTTGCACCAGGGAAGGTTTAGATTGGATGGCAGGGAAAATTTCTTCATGGAAAGGGTTGTCAAGCATTGAAACAGGCTGTGCAGGGAAGTGGTGGAGTCACCATCCCCGGGAGGCTTCAAAAGGTGAGTGGATGTGGCACCTGGGGACATGTTTAGGGTGAACGTGGCAGAGCTGGGTTGATGGTTGGACTCAACGAACTCAGAGCCTTTTCCAGCCTCAACGATTCCACGGCCACTGACGTGCTTCGTGCAGCTCAGGGATCCTCCCAAGGGGTGCTGAGCCCCAGCCCAGCTCCCCGGGTGTCAGGGCTGCCCAGGACAGCGGCAGGGGAGGTGCGGGTGGGGACCAGCACCACGCGAGCGCCGAGCGCTCATCCCTGCCTGAGCTGCTCCCAGCCAGCCCCGCTGCCATCAGCCACATCCCAGAGGCAGCCCCAGCTCGCTCCGTGTCCTCTCCCAGCAGCCGCCCCAGGCGCTCACACCCCAGGGTCAGGAGGGTAATCTGCCCTCAATACCCGCCACGCTCCTCCGCAGCAGGACCAGCTGCGCTTAAGTGGTGACAGCTTCTGGGGCATCGTGTCCTGCGGCAGGGGACGGGCGAGCAGGGGCTGGGGACAGCGGCGCGCAGCGGGAGGTGCCAGGGCACAGGCACAGCTCTGCCGTGCCCGGCACGTGCACGTGTGCTGCCGCAGCAGCGCGGCTGTGCCAGGAGGAACCAGCCAGGGAAGAGCTCCAGGAGAAGGACAAGGGAGAGGGGAGG
Organism: Machaerirhynchus nigripectus; assembly: GCA_013397975.1. Classification (NCBI taxonomy): domain Eukaryota; kingdom Metazoa; phylum Chordata; class Aves; order Passeriformes; family Dicruridae; genus Machaerirhynchus; species Machaerirhynchus nigripectus. The sequence goes on along the minus strand of VZRQ01008720.1, from coordinate 49,514 downwards.
TACCGGGGCGTCTGGTGCAGGACGTGCTTGAAACTGAGGTGACAGCGAAGGCTTAGCAGGAGGGGAATTGTCCTTGCTGAGAAGGGCAGACCCCTAAGTCCCAACCCTCTGCCTCAAAGAACTGATGGAAACATTTTCCCGGTGTGGCAGGGGCTGGGGCAAGGCTGTGAACAGCCAAAGGTCCTAAGGCATCATCCACCTGCTCCAGGTTTAGGAATTCACATTCGTAAATTTCCCACCAGGCATTAGGGAGGAAACAGCCCCACTCTGGCGGAACCTGATGTGGCATGGATGGAGATCTGCTGAGATGGGAAAGGTCTGACCTGCCATAGGGACAGGAGGAGGGACAGGAGTCAGGTGGGAGCTGGGCTCACTCTCCCTGTGAGGCAAGGCCTTAGGAGACCACAGGATGGTGGAGATGGATGTCTGAAGGCTTCCAAGGGACTGCCCAGAGGCTGCTCTGAGACGCACTGGGAGCCAGGCACATGCTGTCACGTGCAGGTCTGCAAGAGCCGGGACAAGCTTTCTGTGCCCCAAAGGTCCACCCAGGAGCTTGGTGTTACATCCTGAGTGCTCACGAGGGGAGGAAGGGCAGCATTAATATGTCACTCAGTGCAAGAGATGTAGCACTGGCATGCTTACTCAGCCAACAGCCCATTTGGTCTAATTGTGCCAAGGCCACTCCCGATGCTGCCTGTGGTGAAAACAAGGCTAGCCATGTTCTTCTGGCCTTATCCCACGTGTGAACATTGCCATCACAACTGGGATCATATGGCTTAAGAGATCTTCTTTTTCTATATTTTTGCTCTTTTATCAATGTCATGTTGGGCATTAGCAAGGAAAGTCTCCCAATACTGCATGGACCACCTTTAACATTTGCAGGAATAGCTGACCAAATTCTGTCTCCACAAATGAAAAAGGTCCCTCTTGGCAATTGTGTTGTGACCTGGTTGGATGGTTTATCCGACACTTCAGTGTAATTACACCATGATGTTGCATTTTTATACCTAAGGTGATACGGGGTGACATTTACCACCTTGCCTTTACTTTGTGTTAATTCAGAGAAGTTAAATCTTATGCAAAGATTCATTCTCAGTGATCCAAGAATCACTGCAGTGATTGCAGCAGTTCTGAGAGACAGGGCTAAAAGAGCGCTTCTGACACACACGTGCAGGTGCAGCATCCTCCCAGCACTCACTGCCACCAACCAGGCAGGCTCTGAGCCCCAGGTACCAGACCAGGAGGAGCAGGGGGAATGGGAATGGCACTGCTGTGCTGAGGGCAGGGCTGCAGCCACGGGCCATCCTTGCAGGGAGGCAGGGAAACTCCTGGATCCCCGGGAGCAAGGAGTGCCTGTAACTGTTTGACCTGAATTAGAGCAGAGGAATGAAATATTTAAAGTGGAACATGTTCTGAAGTACCTCGTGGGTTTGGTTTCTCGCTGTGTCTAAGTTCCTTGGCTTCTTACAGACCCCAGCCCGAGCTTCCCATGGGAGATTTAATGACCACCTAGTGGAAGATGTCCCTGACCACGACAGGGGGTTGAAAGGAGAGGATCTTTAAAGATCTCTTCCAACCCAAGCCATTCTGTAACAGACTTTCCTGGAGTGCCTGTGGTCCCTGCAGATGAAGCTCTGCTCCAGGGGCTCTCAGCTCAGGGACATCTCCTTTTCCACCCACCTGCTCCTTCCCTTTCTCAGCACCTGCCAACACCCCTGTGGTGCTCCCCTTAACCCTGTGCAGCGGGTGCTGAGCCATCCCCAAACTCTGCCACAGCAGCACCATGGGGCCAGAACAAACCCCCAAATTATCCCCATTACTGCTTCCAAAGGTATTGACCTTGGACACCTCTGCCATGACAGAGAAGGCTCTGGACCTGCCACAGGCTGGGACAGGCTGTGGCCACGCTTTGGCCTTGCAATGCTCCCCGTTGCAGTGTTTGTGCCCCTGGTTTCCCAAGAACTCACGTCCTGGTTGGTCATGTCCCAGTAGGGCCGCTCTCCGTAGGACATCACCTCCCACATGACTATTCCATAGCTCCACACGTCGCTGGCCGAGGTGAACTTCCGGTACTGAATGGCCTCAGGTGCGGTCCATCGGATAGGGATCTTCCCACCCTGCAGGATAAACACAGGGGATGGTAACAGACAGAGCAGGAGTCACTGAAATACAGCAGTGTCCACAATATTTGCCTGTGATATTCTGGTAAAATCCCACAAGGAAGGGAGCACAGGACTATCCACCCCTCAGGGTGGATATGGATTGTCCAGCCACGCTGGAAGCCTTCAATGCTGATGATTCTCCCCGTTTGGTGACCTGTACCACCACCCTCCTGAAGAAGCAGCTTTTCCTGTCGTTTACCTTGGACCTCCCCAGCCACATTTCTGTCTTACTTACAGTACCCCTTACTGTATCATCTGGTGCCACTGCGAACAGTTTGGCTCTGTCCCTCCATTACTGCCCTGCAGGTCACTTAGAGGTGTCCCCTCAGCCTCCTCTTCATCACCTTAACCAAGGCCAGCTCCTTCCCCCTGCCTCCTGCACCGGTGATGCTCAGCATGGCAAAATGCCCACGGTGCTAAGAGGGTCTTTGGTACAAAAGTGAACGGCCAGGCACGTAAAAAACCCCAACTGATCTCCCTGTGTCCTTCTGCTGACACCTGGCTACCTCCAGAGCAGAACAGAGGGAGTTAGAGCACCTTCCTCTTCAGCCCTCTACAGCTTCCTCTCTCTGAAGTCAGCAATGCACCACTCCTGGGCTGAGTGCTGGTGTCCCAGTCTGCCTGCGGGTGAACACCTGATCCTGCAGGTTCTGATCCTCCTGCACGGGATGGGGCGTCACTGGTGGGAAATGGGACGGACTGGGTGGGCACTGGGGTCTCTGTCACCCAGCTCTGGAGAAATCAGGACTCTCCTCTCCCACTGAGGAGTTAAGCACAGGAGTGGCACACACGAGTGGGGACGCAGGGACTGCGAGGCTCTGCTTAAGCCCTTCCTGCCTCCTGATTTCCTACCAGGGGCTTTGGACTTGAGCCATTCACTCAAGGGACCTTCTGGAGGGAAAATCTTCCCCTGTGATGAAAAAATAAGCAGAAGTGTCTGTGTTTTGTGGCTGTGAGAAGATTAAAGAACATTATATTTTGTCAGTGAACAACTGCCATGTCTTATTAAGGGTCTCCCAGGACTTCATAGTACTCAGCCCCAGTACATGCCAGAATAATGAAAAAAGATAATGTTCCTTAATCTTCTCACAGCCACAAACCTCAGACAAAGTATTATGTTTTCCACAAGAGGGGAAGATGAAGCAACCCATACCAAACAGGATGTCCTCTCCATCAGGCAGACTCTTGACAGAGCTCCTGGCAAGCAGTGGATTTTAAAAATGGCTAAAAAGAAGCCCTAAAGTAGAAATTAGACTTTGGAGGATCCTTGTGGGGGTCTCACTTCAGTGAGACCTCCCATCTCTGTGGGGTCTGACCTGGAGCTTCACCACTCTGAAGATTTTCCTAAGGTCCAGCATGAACCTCCCAGGCCAGAGCTTGTGGCTTCTGCCCACCCATGGACACAAGGTCTCTGGGAGAGTGATGATAAAAACCATTCTGCAGAGGAAGATACTTCTGATACAGCAGGTGCACATAATCTGTCATTACGGACGATAAATGTCCTGCTACAGTGCCCACAGTTCAAGGAGAATAAATTAGGGATGATGAGTTTATTAATAGAGAGAAAAGCTACAGGCACAAAACCAGGGATAGAGAACAGCAGCACACACCATGTATTTCGTAAACAAAGGGTAAGTTAATTGGCTGTAAGGAACACGTTGTGAAAAATAAATGTTATTGGTGTTTGTAAAAGCCATTGATGGCTGTGTGAGATGGATGAGTTGATGTCTGAAGCTAGACAGATGAGAAAAAACCCACACATTTTTAGGTGTTTGTTAGGTATTCAGCCACTGATAAAATTCACTAAGAGCTATGCCAGGCATCTCATGACTCCCAGCTTCAAAAGACCCAGGAGAGGTGATTTCCTACAGGTCATGCCCCAGCTCTATCAGCACTCATTTCAGAGAATTCCTGTCGTGGGCACTGATCCTGATGCACCGTGCAGAGTGATGCTGTGTGGTATTTATGAGGACTCCTGGCTGAGACCTCACTGAGCAAAACCAAACAATCCTCTGGTCCTGGTGCACCTTCTGCAGCCTGACAGGAGCCATGAGTTCTTGGTGGCACTCGTGTCTGTGGCACTGAGGTGTTCCTGGGAAGTTGTCACATGATCATGAAGTCATTTTTAGGAGTGTTTTTCTGCTTAATTTGGATACTCTCTGTAAGCTCAGTATCCAGTATCTGGCACCCACCCACACTTCCTACACTTCAGTCTGTCCTTCCTGGGGCTGTGAGATGCCATGAGGAAGGACCAGTGAGATGCCATGAGGAAGGACCAGTGAGATGCTATGAGGAAGGACAGTGAGGTGCCATGAGGAAGGACAGTGAGATGCCATGAGGAAGGACCAGTGAGATGCCATGAGGAAGGACAGTGAGATGCCATGAGGAAGGACAGTGAGATGCCATGAGGAAGGACAGCAGGGCAGCACGACTGGACAGTGATAGTCCAAAAACCCAGGCTTGCTGCCCTGGCAACAAATCTGTCAGGGCAGCGTCTCATCCCAAAGGATCCCAGCTGAATCACAGCGGGAGGGTGCAGCGCATGATCCCAACCAGGGCTTTTCAGGGACATTCTCATCTGTGACCTTTCCACTGCTGACACCCTAAAAAAGTGCTCCCACTGTCCAGGGGAGCTCTCTCCCACTCCCTCCCTGCGCCCTGCTGGAAGAGCAGCCTTACCAGAGCACTGGTGTAGGTGGGGTCGGAGGTGTCGTCCTCCAGGAAGCGCGAGAGGCCGAAGTCGGACACCTTGCACACCAGGTTGCTGTTGACCAGGATGTTGCGGGCGGCCAGGTCCCGGTGCACGTAGTTCATGTCCGCCAGGTACTTCATGCCCGCGGCGATGCCCCGCAGCATCCCCACCAGCTGGATCACCGTGAACTGCCCGTCGTTTTGCTGAGGGACACAGGGACACAGGTGACGGGAGCACAGCCGCAGCCCCTCGCGGCCAGGCAAAAGCCAGGAGCCTCTTGCCACGCCCGTGGCAGGATGTGCCGTGAGTACATTCCCTCCCAGGGAGGGTGGGGAGTGCAGAGCTCACAGGGGCTGGGAGTCACCTCACACACCCCCGAGGGCACCACTGTGGTGGCTGCTGTCACCCCGAAATGCACCCACCCTGCACAGGAGAGCTCAGAAGGGACAATCCATTCCTATTGACCAGGTTACTTCCCTTCAATGGAGTCAATTACCCAATTCAAACCCAGGACTAGAAATATTTAGCCAGAGCAGCTGGAGGTAGAGTCCTGCTGGGTTAAAGCTGTGTCAGACTGCCCCTCCGTGTGCGTGGGTCAGTCTGTACGTGCACCTGTGGGCAGGTAGGCACAGCCCCTCGCTAGGGTGAGTGGACAGACACAGAGGGCATTGTGGATACTGAAAAGCTGCCAGCAGAAGGTTTTCCCAGCTTCTTGCAGCGTTCTGTGAGAACCTCTCCTTTCTCATGCAAGCTATGAAAACAATAAGATGGTTTTTGTAAATAGTATCTGAACACCTGCCGTTCTCCCTATCTGTTTGGGTTTGAGGCAGAGAGTGTTTGGAATTGGGCGCTGTAGGACTTCAGCCAATCACCCCAGGAGGTAGGTGACCACTGACCAATCACCTATGGAATTTAGTGCACATAAGCAGAAATTGTAAATAATAAAAGTTACTGTATTTTCTCACTGGATCTGTGTGTGCTGCATCTCTCTGTCTTGGGCACTACAGTGACAAGACATGACAGCCCTGGTGCTGCCACCCCCAGCTCTGTTCCCGAAACACAGACCTCTGGACTGTGAGGCAGCTGCCCCAGTGGCAGGGCATGCCGGGCAGGGAAGGCCTCTGGAAAGGGAACCTTCCCCACAAATCCCCTCTGTGCTAGCACAGCCTCTGGAGCTCCATGCTCCCAGATCTCGTACCCGCAGGAAGGAGTCCAGTGAGCCATTCTCCATGAACTCAGTGATGATCATGACTGGAGAGCTCTTGGTGACCACGCCCTCCAGGTGGATGACGTTGGGGTGGTCAAACTGCCCCATGATGCTGGCCTCACTCAGGAAGTCCCGCCTCTGCTTCTCCGTGTAACCAGACTTGAGGGTCTTGATGGCCACAAAGATCTCTCTTTTGCCAGGAAGCTTGAGATGCCCGCTGCACACCTCACCAAACTCCCCTGTGAACACAAGGTAGGGCCTGTCAGCCTCCCCCACCTCTGCCATGCCCCCTGAGGGACCCCACACCAGCTGTGCCTGCCCTGCCCATCCCTGAGCTGAGCACCCACCCCTGATCTGTGTTCCCTCCCTGCTCCACCCCTCCAGCTGCACTCATCCGTGAGGAGCACTGCACGTGGGACTATGTGCATGTGGGAACTGATGGTTTTGCTTCTCCCGCTCCTTCTGGACTCCCCTGCTCCTTCTAGTCCAGCTTAGTAAGATCTTAGTGACACCGGTCTCCCCAGTGCAGGTAAGGCTGAGCCCTCCCAAATCCCAGCACCACGAAGGAGCCCGTGCTGCTGAGGGCCCGCCAGGTGCTCCCAGGTCACCTACCTGCCCCAATCACCTGCTCGATTTTGACACAAGAGATATCGATTTCTTTTGCAAATTCCCTGACAGCCTCGTTGGGATCTTCGTAGGTGAAAGGATCTATATAAATCTTCATCCCTGGAGTCACTGCGTAAAGGTGAGGGAGAGAGTCAGACAGATGGATGCAACTGGAATGGTTGGCACCAAGGAAAAGAGAAACCTTTTTGAGTGATGGTCTTTCTACCCCAGCAAGTTGCACAGTCAAGGTATGAAGCAGACAGAGAGAAACAGTCTGAGAAAGAACATGCAGAGCCACGTTTCACAGGACAGTTAAAGCTGGATTTCATGAACACTGGCCCACAAGTCATTGTTGAGCTACATTGTGAGCCTGGACTACAAACTGCAGACAGACCCCTCCATGGGGGATCTGTGACCCCTCCATGGGGGATCTGTGACCCCTCCAGGAGCTGTGCAAGCAGGAGGGACAGTCCAGTCTGCTCTGTTCTCCTGACTGGTACCCCTGCCCAAGGCTGGGTTCCTTCCTGGGAGCCCCAAGACAAGGAGTGGGGCACACCAGGAAAATCACAAAAGGCAGGTTCCTCTTGCTAGGCAGAGCAGGGGACACAGTGACACGTCGTGGGAAAGGCAGTGGCCATGGGACCTGGTGAGGCTGGACTACTGCTGCCACATCTCAGCCCCCTGCACTGTGGGACAGCTCTTACCTGTGCTTCTCCCCTTTCTACACTCATTTTGTGCCCCTGGCTCACTCCAAAATGGGCTATTTGGAGAGAGGAGCTCACAGCTCCCTAAACAAGGAGCCCCACACAGCACCAGGCTGTGACTGCCAGCTCCAGAATGCTGGCTGGATTCAGGGCTTCTGCCGTGCTCACAGGCTCCCCGGGCCTTGGCAATTTGCTGCAGCGTCTGCACAGCCATCACTGCTGGGGACTGAGCAGGGACTGAGCCCTGGCCAGGGGTGCTGGGTGAGGAAGGGGCTCAAAGGCACCCCAGGTGTACCAGCTCTGCTGCATCCCGTGGCACCAGGTGATTAAACCCACCCCAGCCTGGAGCTCTCGTGTCCCACACCAGGCCCAGGAGAACGTGTGAATGTGTGTTTGCAGCCCAGACTGACAAACAACCGAGGGCTGCACTTGCACAGTGTCTCCTGAAAAGTGTCATTTTTGCTGGTAAGTGATGGTGGGGCAGCCAGCACAGGCTGCTGGGGCACAGGGTTGCAGCTCTGCCCTTTGGGACACGTTTCCCAGGTTAAAGCAGGAGCAACAGTGAGTCCTGAGTGGAAACACTACTGGTGTTTCCCATGCTCTGAGCAAGGCCTGGATTTGTACAGGAACAAGGTATTAAAGGGCAGAAATCCTGAAGCTGCAAGCAGAACATGAGGAAAATCACAACTGGGATTGGAACGAAGCAAGATTAGAGCGAGAGGTCTCTAGTGAGGGAGGAGAAAGGAATTTCAGGGATGTGCAGGCAGGGGTTAATCATAGAATCATGGAATGGTTTGGGTTGAAAGGAATCTTAAATGACCTCATCTCATTCCACCCCTGCCATGGGCAGGGACACCTGCCACTATTCCAGGGTGCTCCAAGCCCCGTCCAACCCGGCCTTGGATGCTTCCAGGGATGGGGGAAGGAGGATGCACCGGGGTGAGGCAGGGTGTGCAGTGAGGCTGAGCAGGAATGCTGGATGTGAGGGAGTGCCTTGCACAGGGATGTTGGAAGAGGGAGGCTGCAAGAGAGGGCATGTTAGGTGTTGTATTATACACCTATATATCTATATAATCTCGTATCTTCTGGGAATCTGGGAGCACTGGGATGGGCTCTAGCAAAGGTGTGTGGGTTCCTGCAGGAGGACAGCACTCTGCAGGACAGGGATAGGTCAGGGAAGGGGTCTCACTGCTGCCCAGGAGATGGGCAAAGCTCAGGAGCCGGAGGAGCAAGACACGGCGTGGTGGCAGAGGCTGCAGCGCAGAAGAGGGTGACGCTTCAGGGGGTGTTGGCTGCCACAGAGGTCTGGAGGTGACGCCCAGGGGTTGGCACCTGACAGCGTGCAGGGCTGAGGGCAGGGCAGGGACCGGGGGCGATCGGAGCTGCCCTGCCCACACACACACACACACACACACACACATGCACACCCCGCCCCGACCCTCCCGGCAAGCCCCGAGTGAACAGGAGCACGAACCGAGCAGGGAGCGGCCCCCCAGGGCCGGGGGAGGCCCCCGGTACGTACTGTGGCCGCTGGTGTAGTGCTGCAGCTTGTCCGTGTACTCCGAGTCGGCGCGCTCGAAGCCCCGTCTTCTGGAAGGGAAGGGAGCGCTGAGCACAGCATGGGCCCCTCGGGGCTGCGGCTGCGGGGGCACCTCTGTCCCCTCACCGTGCTCCCCCTCAGCCTCCCCTGTCCCCAGTGCCCGGCCCCGGCTGCGTCTCAGCCTGCCCTACCTGCTGCACACGATGCCGATGACCACGACGGCGATGAGGAACACCAGCCCTGCCGCCGAGGAGCCGATGATGAGCGGCAGCTTCTCCTGCACGCTGGTCTGGTACTCGGCTGGCACACAAGGGAACAGGTTACTGTGGCACGGGGTGGGCCACCATGCACGAGGTCATCGAGGTCAGAAGGACTTTGTCATGTCACGTCAGAGAACGGTCACGAGCACGGGCCGTGTTTGATTCCTGGCACGGGTTTGGTCTGGGACAGTCAGGACCCCCCTCTGGCTGGGGGATGTGTCCCAGAGGAAGGTTGGATGGAGCTATTCCTTCCGGGAGAAAAGTTTAGTCCTGTGGATGCATGCTGTGCCTTGTCCTTGGCCCCAGGGCCAGAAAACTGGCTTGGCCTGTTTTATTCAGCAGCACAAATTTAGAAAATTAAGACATGGCTCTGCGTTTGTCATCAGCAGCTGCGCAGGTAGAAAACATAAATTTTGCTTCCTCTCTATCCAGCTGAGCAGGCACATCCCCACAGCAGAAAAGCTGGGCAGAAACTGGGGCGTTCCCTGCAAGGACCAAGCACCCAGGCCTCTCTCCAGGCCTTGAATGTGATTTGTCAATGCACCCTTGAAGGGACCGACAGCCAGGGGACCAGCACTGCTGCACGCCCATCCCCACATCTCTCTAGACCCCGAGCCACCTTCGCAGAGGCAGCTGCAGACTCACCTTCAGTCATGGTCTGGAAATACATCTTGCCGCTGTAGCGGCCGTACCCGGCCACGGTGCGCGCCCGCACCTGGAACACGTAGATGGTGCCAGCCTTGAGGTTCTGCACTGCCACGGTGTTGGTGGGGCTCTTCACCGTGGTCGAGTTCAACTCGCTCAGATCCTGCCGAGAAAACGCAGATCTGTCGTCAGAAAGGTCAGCCCAGAACCAGGCACTGCGCTTCTGGAAAGAGGAAGGGCCGGAGACCCGGGCGGAGAGACCACCAGGGTCTGAACAAACAGGCCTTTCCTCCTGGCAGGGAGACAGACTCAGGGATGTGGGGGTGGATATCCCTGGGCTATTCACCACCTCTCAGGAAAGGCTCTAAAGACGGCAGTAGCTAGAAAACTCACATTGCTTCTCTAAGCCTTGAGGTCAATGGAGATGGGAACTTCTCCTCTCTTCTGTGCCTTTCTCTTAGCACTGTCCTCCTCCCCCAGCCCTCCTGCTGCGCCTTATCCAGCCTCAGCACACTCCCTTTGCTCTTCCCCATCTCCCATCTCCCTTTGCCAGGAGATAAAGCCCACCTGAACAATGGGTTTTGGACCTCAGGAGAAGTTCTGCTCCCACCCCACTGCCCAGGGCCTGCTTCTCCAGGGGCCACGGCCAAGTTTCCAAGGCTGGGGACCCCAAGAGCGTATTTCAAAGTGATAATAAGACTATTTCCAAACTTTTGTTCTGCCCCCTGTCTGCAGTTTTGTAGCTGAGGATTGGAGCAGTCACACACTGGTGCAGATGGCACCACACTCGTGTAGGTGATGGATGCATCGCTGCCCTTAGGAGCTGTGCCCTCAACCCAGAAGCACTGGGGGATAGGCAGGATCTCCTCATACAAGAGAACAGGCAGCCCCTGTCTCCCAGGGACATGGAGTCAACACAGGAGGATGACAGAGGGTCCTGAATGTGGCCAGAGAAAGGTGGCCGGGAGCCTGGCTGCCATGAAGTCCCAAAAGTCAGGGCAGAACAGCAATGCCAACAGCACAATGCTTCTGGGAAACAGAGCTCCTGGAAAGCCCAGCTGTGAGCAAGCGCCCGAGAAAAGGAGGTGCAGGCAGAGATTTTGCAATCCAGTGCCTGTAGTGACACTGAAGGTGCTCATCTCTCCTGGCTGCACCTCGGGCCTGGCAGGTCAGGCTGCCCTGGCAGATCCCCAGATGGAACAGAGGAGCAGCAGCTCAAAATCTGAGTTGGCAAGTTCCCAGCGAGTTCCTGAGGTCTGCTGACTTCAAGTCACCGCACGGGACATCCCTTGCACCCTCAGTGAGGAGAGGTCACCTCGTGAGACTCTGGCAGGAGCTGGCAGAAAGTGAGACATGAGGTTTGGGGAACCCTGTGTGACTGAGGGTGTGACCAAGGGACTGACCTCTGTCCCAGCTCTGAAATGACATGGGTGGCATGGAGATATTTCTGCTTTTCCCATGGGAACAAGAGGTCAGAGTGAAACTCTCAGGACAGAGAAAGCACCTACTTCTCACCAACTTCTGCAGTGGGGTGCTGGGGAACAGAGGGTAACGAAGGGGAAATGAGGCAGAAGGAAGGTCCCACAGAATCACAGAATCATTAAGGTTAGAAAAATCCTTCAAAATCATCAAGTCCAACCTTTGACCAGTCCCCACCTTGTCACCAGCCCAGAGCACCGAGTGCCATATCCAGTCATTTCTTGAACATCTCCAGGGTGGGGACTCCACCACCTCCTTGGGCAGCCCCTTCCAATGTCTGAGCACCCTTTCCATGAAGAAATTTTTCCTGCTCTCTAACCTGAACCTCCCCTGGCACAGCTTGAGACTACGTCCTCTTGTCCCGTTGCTTTTTCCCTGGAAGAAGAGACTGACACCCACCTGGCTGCACCCTCCTGTCAGGGATGGTGTGGTCACAGAATCATGGAACAGCTTCAGTTGGAAGGGGACCTTAAAGCTCATCCAGTTCCACCCCCTGCCAGGGACACCTTCCACTAGACCAAGTGTCCAACCTGGCCTTGGACACTTCCAGGGATGGGGCAGCCACAGCTTCTCTGGGCAGCCTGTGCCAGGGCCTCCCCACACCATCGAACCTGGCCTTCAGTAGAATTAATTTCTTGTCTCAAGCTGTTGTTTGAGCAGTGTTTTGGTGTGGATGGTGGTAAGAGAGGTCCTGGCAGGACTGTGTTTCTTCAGGTGTGTGGCCAAACCCAAGGGGTGGAAATGCTGATGGCAAATCCTTCTGGTAGGGAGTGCAGGGGAGCTCTGCATTACGTGTAGCGGCATGGAGTAATAGGACAAGGGGGAATGGCTTTAGACTGAAAGAGAGCAGGGTTAGATGGGATATTGGGAAGAAATTCCTCCCTGTGAGGGTGGGGAGGCCCTGGCACAGGGTGCCCAGAGAAGCTGTGGCTGCCCCTGGATCCCTGGAAGTGTCCAAGGCCAGGCTGGACGGGGCTTGGAGCAGCCTGGGACAGTGGAAGGTGTCCCTGCCCATGGCAGGGGGGGGATGAGATGGGCTTTGAGGTCCCTTCCAGCCCAAACCATCCTATGATTCCATGAAACACCTGGGAGACCTCCACTATTAACAGTTTTCGGGAACACTTTTCTCTTCTGAAAGCTACAATATCTGTTTTGTGCATCTGGACCTGGTGCAGAAGGTTCCTGGTTACCACTGGGGACTCTGGTAATGAGACTGATGACAGTGAAAAGCTCAAGTGCAGATACACACAGACCGAGGAAAGAGGAGCACACAGCAAACTCACGGCCTCGTTTGTCTGATCAGGCCTCAGCACTCCCTTGGACCTTTCCCAGGCAGGCCAGGAGAGAAATAGGTCAGGAAATGTTTACAGTTTTAGAGCTCAAGGGCTTGGATGAATCCTCCCAGGCCCTTGGAGGGCACTAACAACGCTGTTGTTTTAAAATCATTTGTCCACCTCTTTTGGAGAACCTCATCCCTGCTCCTGGAGGACTTTAAATGGAATGTAATGGCCCAGCCTACAAGGTGGTTGATAGCCTGGGAAATCGATGTCTGCCTGGCTGAGGAAGGTGTGCTTGTGATGAGCTCCCCTTTAATCCCAGAGCACAAGGAAAAAGCATTTACACCTCCCCACCCTCCCTTATCGAACCTACTCTTTCTCCTTGGCATCACCTCTCCAGAACCTGCCCATTCACCTCAAACACTTCTCCCCTTTCCCCTCTCTGGGCTCCTCCAGCAGGCCCAGTGCATCCCAGGTGATTGAAAGCCCAAGTCCAAGCAGAGGTTTGTGGTGTTCTGGGTTTTTTTCCTGCTGATTTTGGTTTCAGTTGGGAAATCCTCATACAAAACAACACACTGGTTTGATTTTGAGTCCTCATCTGGTTCCCCTTCCCACGAGTCAAACTGATGCTGAAACCAAAGTCTGATCAACAGAGAAAGAGTCTCTTGAAACACGGGCAGGCTGTGGGAGACCCAAAGGATTTACAAAAATTGCTTCTAAAAAGTCGCATTAAAAATAAAAAAAAAATAATAAAATTTAAAAGTAAAGAAGCCAAGGAAAAAAGGTCAACCAAGTGAATTTGGCAGAGCCCCTGTGAGCCGGCACAGTGGCATCTGCCATGGCCCTGGGGGCAAACACAGCAGGGCACAGCCAGGCCAGGGCCAGGTGCCGAACGGCCACACAGCTGCGTTTCGGGATGCCCACGCGTGGGAGCGGGGTCCTGCCCGCCACGCTGGGGCTGCATCTGTGGGACCCCCAGCCCCTGGGCTCTCACAGGGACCCACCACTCGTGGGGGCAGCTCAGGAGCACTCGTGCCCCCAGCCACGTACCCCAGCAAGCGGGACAAGGGGAAATGGCCTCAAGTTGTGCCAAGGGAAGTGCAAGCTCGATATAAGGAAACTTTTCTTCATTAAAAGGGTAGGTCAGGCACTGGCACAGGCTGCAGTGGTGGAGCCCCCATCCCTGGAAGTGTTAAAAAAATTAGATGTTGCACTTGGCAATGAGCCTTGGTGGGCATCGGGGTGTTGGGCGAAGGTTGGACAGACTGATCTTGGAGGGCTTCTGCAACCTTAATTATTCTCTGAGTGTTTGAATGCCTCTCCCAAACCAGCTGAGTCCTGGATGGTGCTCAGTGCCAGCGTGGCCCAGAGCAGGGGCTGGCAGTGCAGGGAGGCTATCCCAGGGCACCCTCTCCACCTCCCTGAACTCGCAGTCTTCTCAGGACAGAGCCCCCTCCAAGGATTTGGGCAGCCCCGGGTGAAGGGGCAGCCCCACCTCAGGACAGGTGGCAAACACCAGGCAGCAGCTTTGGTTCCAGGCTCGGGGATTCTGGTGTCCAAAACTGCAGGACAGTGTCCAAAACGTCAGAGAATCATGGAATCCCAGGATAGTTTGGGTTGGAAGGGACCTTAAAGACCATCTTGTTCCAACCCCCTGACATGGGCAGGGATGTCCCCTGAGTCAGCCCAGGAGCAGCACCTCCAGCATCCTTGGTCCAAGCCCTGGGGACACCCTGTCCTGGGGGTGCTGGACTCTGGCCAGAAGCTCCTGGGCACCAGGAGGGTTCTGCTTCCACCTCTACTTCCACATCCACCTTCACAGGTCACCTCTCCCCCACCCTTCATCCCCCAGCCAGCCCATGCCCCTTCTCCAGCACTGGCTGGAGACATCAAAGGGCTCCTTTGCCTCCTAAAATCTTGCACTGGTGACCAAGCTGGGCTGAATGTCTTCGAACAATTACAAAATGGGTGACTTGGAGCATCATCAAACCCAATCATTTTGCATAATGAGGAGAGCTAATTACTCTTTGCAGCGCTTGACACTGCAGTGGGTCTGCAGTTCCCACACTCCGGGATGAGTTTGGCAACTTTGGACAAAAACTGCTACGCCCTTTCTAAGTGAAGACAACAGACTTTTTTTAATAAGACAAACGTTGGCAGGTGCCTCTTGGAAGTGAAAAAAAACCAGATTAAGGTGAGGGCTGCAGAGAGCAGCCACGTCAGGCACTGTTTATGCAACAATCTGCATGGATTTGCTCCAACTCCACGTGGAAGAAACTCCTAATGCTGGCTTTGTACAGGCACTTCTAATGGCATCTAAGAATAGCAGTGTTATAAATAATCTGTGAAAGGGAAACAAAAATACACCTTTGTTTCAGGTATTGTGAACAGCTCTTTTCTGTCAACGCTAAAATAAATTCTTCTCTTTTTTTTTCATTTAATTTGTATCTTTATATAGAAGAGAATCTACTCAAAATGAAGGGCCAAGGTGCTTTTTATACACAATGTGTATGCTGCTATTCTTCATTTGAGCTGTTTTCATGAAAATAAAATATAAATCTCTACTGGGGGAAAAAAAAATTCCACCAGAAACAACTTAACCGGCTCCAGAGATCTTTGCTGAGCATTCAGAAGCACACGGGACAGTTTGTAATGAAATATTTGGAAGGAAATCACCTCTGCACAGACTGGCAGTGGAGTGGGAACACACCTGGGATGTGTCACACACCACATCCAACTGCCGGATTGATGGGAGCAGGGCAAGAGCAGGCATACATAGCCAAAGCCCTACATTTTGGGATCCAGTAAATGGCTTTGATTGCAAACCTCAGCAGCTCAGTGGCTGGAGCAACCTGGGGCTCAGCTGTGCCCAGCAGCTGGAGCAGGACCCAGCGCCCCTGCACACACAAACACCGCGGCTGGGGAGACAGAGCTGGGCCTTCTTCAAACCAAGAACCAGCAAAAAAACCCCAAAGGTTCCAGGGGGTTCAAATGACTCTGCCCCTCTGCTCTGCTGTGGTGGGATGCCCCTGCAGTGCTGCTCCCAGCCCTGGGGTCCCAGCACAGGAAGGATGTGGAGCTGCTGGAGCAAGTCCAGAGGAGGCCGTGGAGCTGCTCCCAGGGCTGGAGCCCCTGTGCTCTGGAGCCAGGCTGGGAGAGCTGGGGGTGCTCACCTGGAGAAGGGAAGGATCCAGGGAGAGCTCAGAGCCCCTGCCAGGGCCTAAAGGAGCTCCAGGAGAGCTGGAGAGGGACTGGGGACAAGGGATGGAGGGACAGGATACAGGGAATGGCTTCCCACTGCCAGAGGGCAGGGATGGATGGGATATTGGGAAGGAATTATTCCCTGTGAGGGTGGGGAGGCCCTGGCACAGGGTGCCCAGAGAAGCTGTGGCTGCCCCTGGATCCCTGGCAGTGTCCAAGGCCAGGCTGGACGGGGCTTGGAGCAGCCTGGGATAGTGGAAGGTGTCCCTGGCCGTGGCAGGCAGTGGGACTGGATGAGCTTGAAGGTCCTTTCCCACCCAAACCACTCTGGGATGATTCTGTGGTTCTGTGAAATACCAGGACAGGGAGCACCTCAGCCCAGCTCTGCCCTCTGTGCCAGGCTCAGTGCTCCATGAACAGTGCTGCCTGAGAGTGGGGCCACTTGTCCCCATCATCAGGGATGTGCTGTGCCCCAACTCGGACAATGGGACAGGCAGATGTGGCTGCCTGCAAAGACCGGCCACCAACAGCAGCACCACTTTTTAGACAAAAATTCCTTTTATTTACAGCCTCCCCTAGAAAACAGAGGAGAGGGAAGAAAGAAAAAGGGTGAGAGACTAAGATAAAGTAAGAGGAGGAGAACAAACTCCCTGAGATCTTCTGCCTCTATGTTGAGGGTCCCCAGGGAAAGGACCCCTCTGGCTTCCCAGATCTGTCTTGTTATCTACTCATCCATCTTGCCACGTATTCTGGGATCATTTCCAAGGGTCAAAATAAATGGCTGTGATTTATGCAATATAGGTCAGGACCTATTTAACAGCTTACAAAGGAGCCCCCCCCTCCTCCCCATTCTCCCTCTGGCTCTTGGTGATGAGAAAATAGGTCACAGGCAGGCAGTGGGGGGGATTAATCATTTCTTCCGGCAACTGCTGGGAAAAATATTTTCAGTTCCATTTAATCATAAAGCTTTTTAATTAGTTAGTTTGCAATTTATAATGTATAGTTTATAAGCTCTTGTGCAAGGGGGCAGATTCCTGGAAGGAGAAGTCTCCTGCTCCCTATCTCCCCTGGGATGCACAGATGAAGTTCAGCCTGGCAGGGCCTGGCAGGTCCTGGGACCAACATTCACGTGGTCCTCATGGTGGGATGGACACCCTGGAACAGCCCAGACTGAAATCCTGCTGCTTGCCTGGACAGGGATGTTATGAAAGGAGCAGGTTCCTCAGAGATGAAAGAGCCAGTCTGCCAGGACCCCTTGACACAGCACCCCCCTCCCCAGTGCAGCAGGGACCCTCCGTGGGAGCGTGGGACACCTCCTCCCTGCACACCAGGATGCCAAAGAGATGCCAAACTCATCTTTGGTGTAAATGCACCCAGGGACAACACTCCATAAAATCTCCAAGACCGGACACCAACTGAGTGTGCTCCAGCCTGGGACTGGATGTTCCCTGTCATTCCCATTTCCTACTGATGCCCCAGTACACGAAAAGGAAAAAATCAGACCCTGGACCTTGGCTACCCTGCTCTCCCTGCAATGGGTCCACGTGCCACCAGTGCTGTGGAGGTGACAGGAGAAGCTCCTGAATGACCAGCAGATTTTCTGCACTTGAGCCACTGAAACCATCACTGGAACCATCACTGGAACCATCCCTGGACCCCGAAGGGTCGACGGCCACTGTCACCCACGTGACCAAATGCAGCAAGAGAAGTCTCCTACTGACCAACCAACCACTGTATGCCCTTAAGTGAAGCTCTGCACCCCCTCCTCTCCCCAAAACCTGTGGGTGACCCCTGCCGAGGTCCCTCAGTACCTTCTCGTAATACTGCAGCTCATAGTCCAGGATGACTCCGTTGGGCTGGTCGGGCTGCGACCAGGACAGGGTGATGCTGTCCACGGTGCGGCTCACCTGGTGCATGATGGACACAGCAGAAGGGGCTGGAAGAGAGAGAAGGAGGGGCACAGTCAGACACCTGCACAGGTAGGGCCCTCACCCTGGCAGGAGGTGGGCAGGTGGGTTATTGCTGTTTGGAGCTTCGGAATTCACTTCCTGCACTGGGAGGGCTTGTCCAGGGGTCAGGAGATCCTGGATTTTACTGTTTGCAGAGAGCAGCTAGGGGAGAAATACATGGTTCTGCTGAACTGGTACTTAGAAAACACGCAGGAACAGCGCCTCAAGCAGGAAAACGGGTAATTCCAAGGCAAAAGCAGCCCAAGGCTGGAGCGAGCACAGCATTGTTCCACCGGGAAAAGCCCCACCAGCCCCGCACCGTGCACTCCTCCCTGCCCGCAGTGGGGAAACCGCGGGGTTTGTGCTTTTTCCGTTCGCGCAGAGCAGCTCCCCAAGGCTCGGGCAGGCTGGGGCTGCGAGTCGCACATGCCAATCACGGGAGGTGCACCCAGCAGCCCGAGCAGGCAACGCAAAGCTGACCTGACACGCCGACAATGGAGAGCCGCCCGCCCGGCGGCCCCCGCGCACCGCGCGGCCCCGGCGCCGCTCGTCCCCCCGAGCACCAAGGGCCCTGCCCGGCCAGCGGCCGGACACTCGGCCAGGTGGGCACCGCGCGGGGCCGGGCCACGCCGTGGGGAAGCTGCCCGGGGACCTGTGCTGACAAAGGGGCGCGGAGCGGAGCGTGGGGCTGCCAGCTCCCCGGGAAACTCCGACCGGCTCTGGTCCAGCCGTGCCGGGGAGCGGGGCAGCTGAGCCCGCAGCCGGGCTGCTCCCAGTCCTGCGGCATCAGGAGGCCCTTGGGAGTCTGCAGTTTCCTCCCGAGGGGCAGCTCCCCGCTCTGCTCTGTGAGCAGGGACAGCACCCAGGGAACGGCTGGAGCTG
>VZRQ01008720.1:437-30513 GCA_013397975.1 Machaerirhynchus nigripectus | reverse complement strand
GGGGGCCGATTGGGGCCATTGGGTGTGCACCTTGGGTGCATTGTTGGGGCAGTGTTCAGAGGATGTACCAAAGGATCCTTAAATAAATACCAAGGTAAAACCCTTTCTTCCCCTCTAACCGTGTTTGGCTTTTAATTCTAAGCCCAGGTAAAGGCAACAACAGCAGAGCAGCCAACACCCACCCACCCTTGCTGCAGGGCTGACACCCACGGCTGCCAGTGCTGCCTCCTCTCCCCGCATCCCAGACGGGTGAGACGAGCACATGTCCGTGCCCTCCGCACGCCCAGCCTGCTGCTGGCACTGCCAGCACATCCACGTCAGTGTGGGGCCATCACAGGCCTCCCCCAGCCCAGCCCAGCCCAGCCCAGCCCTGCAGAGCACGGGCTGCAGCCGAGCGTTATAGCCCTGGCACGTCTGCCAGCACAGGCTCTCACCACTGCAGCAGCTTCAGGGCTCAGGGGAAGCCTCAGGGGTGGGAGAGGACTGGAGAGTGGTAGCATGAAAGCTTCCCCATCGCTTGCATGCCAGGCCAAATGGATGCAGAGACATTTGCACTCAGATGGGCTTTTCCCAAGTCCAACCCTTGCAATATTTCATGGAAGAACAACTCCTCTGACAGCTCTGAGAAACAGCCTGGAGTAGCAGCGCCCAAAGGAAGGCACCTCTCACCCAGCTCCAGGCTGGCTCCCCTTGGCATCAGGGGCAGTGACAGGAGCTGTGCCAGCTGCGATTGCAGTGGCAGGACCACGGTGCTTGGACGAGCATGGCCCCAGCATGTTCCTGCACATCACAATGAATTACCACTGAGCAACTCCTCTCCAGCACACCACCAAAAGCCATTTATTCTGATCCACCCTCTGCCTCTTCACTGCTGCTTTTCTGGCTCATAGCACTGCAGCTCCCAGGATGTTCAGTGTCTGAGTGCCAAGGGGCTCGGTTTGGATAGTGCAAGATCTGCCACCACACTGCTGCACCATTTCCCTTCACCTGCTGGGTTTCCCCGCTCCTGAAGGAAGGCGTGATGTGGATTAGCCTCAGCAGTCTTGTTGAGAAGGACAGCAGAGAGCTTCCATCCTCTGAAGTGCCCCAGGCCGGGTTGGATTGGGCTTGGAGCAACCTTGTCTGGTGGAAGGTGTCCCTGCCCATGGCAGGGGCTGGGATGAGATCTTTAAGGGCCCTTCCAACCCAAACCATTCCATGATTCTAACAGATCCTGAGGCCAGTCCTTCCATCCACTTCTGCTTAAGCCAAGCCCCATTGTCCAACAGTCTGAAACCATCTGTGTCACCTCAGCCCTCCCCTTGTTTCGTGGCACTGCTCCCCTCCTGCCTTGACGTCCCAGTCCCACTGCTTCAGGCCACTGATTTCCAAACTGGGAATAGTTTCTCACGCTGGCGTGAAGATAAAACACAGGTAACATTTCTGGAGCCTGTCAGCTCTTGCCAGAGCTCACTGCTTCCTTGTCGACACAGATTCCCTGAGACATCTGCGATTTTCAAGACAAACATCTCTGTCTCTGGAGACAAGGCTGAGGAGGAAGATGCGACCGTGCTGCGGATGCTCTGCGGCAGGGACGGCACTGGACTGAGGGGAGCGCGCAGCCCGTGGTGTCCCTGCCACCTGCTCTGGGAACTGATCCCACACTCACACACTGGGCTATTCCAGGGCAGGGGCCACGTGCAGCCAGAGCTGCCCCACCACAGGTCTGGGATTGGTAACATCCCATGATTTAGATAAGACCATTCCAGGGCAGGGGAAATGTACAGCCAGAGCTGTCCCACCGCAGCACCGGGATGTGGCAACATCCCCTGACTTAGGCACAGGTTCAGTGGCCTTGTGGCTGGAGAAGCTCCTCAGCTTCAGGTTCCTCCTGGTAGGAGTCAGGTCTCTGGGATGTTCTTCCAGTTCCATGCACTGCACCCCAGCCTGGGAGTAGAGGACTTCTCCAAGGCACCTCCTGCCACTCCTGAGGGAGCTGTACGAGACAACAGCTACAGCAAGACGTGTGTGACTCATCTGCTGCTGGTACCTGGTGAACCTGCCCTTGTCTGGCTCAGCAAAAGACCCAAATGCATGAGGTGGGGCTCATCTAACGAGCTTAATGAGGCAAATGTGCTGCATGAGGGGAGGAGGCAGGTGCAATGAGTGACTACAGCAACCTCAGCACTTTTCCTACACCTGGGGCAAGGGAGTGGCTCCGGAAGGGCAGGAACCTCCCCACTGCATGTCCTCAGTGGCTGCTCCTCTTATCACAGACATCAGGGGACTGCACAGGAATAAAATCGCAAGGAGGCCTAGGTCAGAAGTGACCTCTGGATGTTTCTGGTCCCACAGGCTGGCAAAGTAATTTCAAAATCAGATCATTTTGCTCAGGACTGTGTCCAGATGAGACACAATGAATCTGAGCCCCACGGATGGGGATCCCATGAGCTCTCTGAGCAGCAGCCCCCACCTGCCTTGCTCTTGTGGGGAAGAAACATCCCCTCACATTCCACTGGAATTTTGCTGGTTGTGTCTTGTGGACATTTCCACCATTCTCTCCCTCGATGCCCTTCAGCCTCCTCCTCTCCAGGCTGGTCAGACCCAGCTCTCAGCTGCCCTCACCTCTCATGCCCCAGCCCCAGCCCAACCTCAGTGTCCGGCTGGACCTGCTCCAGTTTGTCCATGACTGTGATACTGGGAGCGCCCGAGAGGACTCAGGACCCCAGATGTGGCCGAAGAGTGCCGAGCAGATGGAAACAATCCCTCTCCTGGATTTTTTGCTAGTGCCACAAAACACGGTCCTTGTCACACCCTTCACCCCAGGTGAGGGCCTGGGGTGCACAGAGAGGCTCCCAGTCCTGTGAATCAGGGATGGGCTGGCACTGGATGCTCGAGTTTGAAACCAGTTCAGAGGAGCCAGCCAGACCTCAGAGTGACTTTCCCAGGCCCAGTCAGGAGGAAAAGCTTCAGCTGGATCCTGACACGACGCCCAGGCAGCTGACTGCCCTGTGACGCACAGAGGAGATCAGATATGGAGAGTCCCCTCTCTCAGAGCTGTGATCACCCCGAGATGTCACCATGAAGGTGTGAACAGAGGTGGATTTATCCCAGTGGGGTCTCCAGGGTCCCAACAGTGCAAAAAACAAACAGACCTGCATTCCACAGCCCATGGAAACAGTGCTCCTGACTGAATCCCTTAAGCCTCAATGTCATTTGATTTCACAGATTTCACAGAATATTCTGAGTTGGAAAGGATCCACAAAGATCACTGAGTCCATCTCTGCAGTGAATGGTCCATATGGGGATCAAACCCACACCCTTGGCATTATCAGCACTGGGCACTGAGGCAAACCCAACCACTGCAGTCCTTGAAAGGCACTTTCTGCATCAGGGATGGCCTCAGATTCCTTAGATTCCTCAGAGTGGAGCCCTGTGGCTTCTTCGAATTGCTGGAGAAATAAACCACGCCAAAACCACCACTGGAGTGTAAAACAAGCTTAATGAAAATCCACCAACGTACAAAGCCAACGTGTCCCACACGGTGACCCCTCTGGGGCAGAGGCACGGGTTGGGATGTGAGTGACACTTCCGTGGTCACCACCCCGAGCCCCTGCACGGCCACACAACACCGATCACAGCCGGGCGCCTGCCCAGGCTGGGCTTGGGGTTTTGGCAGTTTATCTTAATCCAGGGAGCTGAGCAGACTTCCGTGGCTCCTTCGGGGCAGCTCTGCAGGATCAGAGTGGGGGTGCTGACAGCTCTGCTGCTCTGTCTGTCCTGCAGCACACACAGGGCACTGCCTGAGCTCAGGAACTGGAAACGCTCTGGAAGGCTGGGGCTCAGCAGGGCCCCCATCCTCAGGTCTTGCCAGCAGAGCTGCATGGCCATCACCTCCCTGAAGGGACCAGCGCTGAGCTTTGCCAAGGCTGGAATGGCAGAAATCCATCTGTGTCCTGGGCTGATCCCCCCGTGTGGGCAGCAGGTCCAGGGAGGGGATTCTGTCCCTCTGCTCAGCTCTGGAGAGACCTCCCTGCAGAGCTGCCTCCAGCCCTGGGGTCCCAGCAGGGGAAGGACGTGGAGATGTTGGAGTGAGTCCAGAGGAGGCCAAGGAGCTGCTCCCAGGGTTGGAGCCCCTCTGCTCTGGAGAGGGCTGGGAGAGCTGGGGGTGCTCACCTGGAGAAGAGAAGGTTCCAGGGACATCTCAGAGCCCCTTCCAGGGCCTAAAGGGGCTCCAGGAGAGCTGGAGAGGGACTGGGGACAAGGGATGGAGGGACAGGACACAGGGAATGGCTTCCCAGTGCCAGAGGGCAGGGCTGGATGGGATACTGGGAAGGAATTGTTCCCTGTGAGGGTGGGGAGGCCCTGGCACAGGGTGCCCAGAGCAGCTGTGGCTGCCCCTGGATCCCTGGCAGTGTCCAAGGCCAGGCTGGACGGGGCTTGGAGCAGCCTGGGACAGTGGAAGGTGTCCCTGCCCATGGCAGGGGGTAGAACGAGCTGAGCTTTAAGATCTCTTCCACCCCAAACCATTCTGGGATTTGAAGACACCTCAAGACAGTGTCCTCTCAAACCATGCTGGCTCAGCGTCACAAGGTGGACATAGCCAGGCAGGTCTCAAATCCCACTGCACAGCATATTTTCCATGAAGGTAAACTCATGGAAATCTGGGATTTTATGTCCTCCTTGACTGACTGTCTCCCAGGAAGGCTCAAACACCAACGGGAGGAAACGTGTGGTCCCAGTGGGGTTTGGAAAGGGGAACACCAAAGCCACCAGGCTGTTCAGGAGTATCTGACCTTCCCAAAATTAGTGTAGCAGCTCCAGCCCCACAGAGGCCAGTGTTTCTCGTACCACGAGGTGGGTCTGGCCTTTGCTGGGGTGGGCCTGATACATCCTGATGCTGTGATCTAACAGAAGGGTTACAGGCACAGAAATGGATCCTGTGCTCTTGTGGCTGGGCTTGGCCCCAGAGCCACGGTGTGGAGTCAGTACCAGTGGGACCCACACAGCCCAGGCTGTGCTGCTCTGGCCTCTTCTAGGTTTATTATCCATGTCTAGGTGAAGCAGCTGGACTAGATGATCCTTGTAGGTCTTTCCAACTGAAATATTCCATATTCCATATTCCGTATTCCATATTCCATATTCCATATTCCATATTCCGTATTCCGTATTCCGTATTCTGTATTCCATATTCCATATTCCATACTCCATATTCCATATTCCATACTCCATTCCATTCCACTCCACGGACTGTGCTGAGGAAAGGGATGACCCAAGGGTGCCTCCACACAGAGCACAGAGAAGAGCTGTGAAGGCTGACAGGACTGAGCCCTCCTCTCCCACTGGCCCCTTCAGTTCCCTACAGCACCAAATCCTGGGAATGCCGCTGGGATGGGACCCCCAGAGCCTCTGGTCCAACACCACACCAGGGAAGGGAAGCTGTGTTAGGTGAATCTTTAAACCTCCAAGGATGGGGCTTCCCTCAGCAGCCCCTCTGTATCAGCACCCTTTCTGATTAGCTCCAGATATAAAATCACAATTTCTGGTCATAAAGCACATTCCTTCTCTGGCACATCCCTGTAAACGAGCCCCACCATGTCCTGCCTCCCAGGCAGCTGAGGCACAGCCAGCATTTTAAAGAGTGTCTTCTAAAGGAAAAAAAAAGGAGAAGAGATCACAAGTGATGGTCTGGTCTCTGATTATGAAGCTGAAGCCATTTTTATGAAAGAGCTTCTTTTTTTGTTTTTGAAGAGCTTTTGCTAAAGATCCCAACCAGGCACACCTCTCTTCACAGCTTTACATCTTCGACTGAAAGCACGTCCAGGTTTCCCTGTGACAGAGCTGCTCCCTGAGGAAGCTGTGACATGAGGATCACACCTCCCTGGGCACGGAACCAGGGAGCTCCAGAGCAGCACCTCGAGGCTACCTCAGCAGCCCGTGCTCAGGGAAACCAAAACCCCAGGTGGCACAGATCCACCACAGGCAGGCAGCTCAACCAGCCCTGATCCTCCACGAGAGGCTTTGGGTTCTGTAAACGAGGATCTGCCTCATCTCCTGAACGGACAAAGGGGGTGCTGGTCGCACCGCGGAGCCCCAGGCTTGGCACGGCCAGAATTTGACTTTCACACAAATAGTTGCTTCTTTGGGACTCGCTGGGAACGATGGAAAGGATTAAGGGAAAGACGGAAACGGAAGAAAAGAAGGAGGGACAAAATGTGAGTTTTCCAGGAGAAACAATCCCTTTTTAATCACGGGGAAACCCGAAGTAGGTCACAGCAAACCCAGGGCAGCGCGATGAGACAGCGCAGGAACACAGCAGTTTAGCAGAGAATTGGGAAAAGCTCTGTAACACCCAGGTCTGAACATCTGCACAAACCCAGGCAGAGCTAAAAATAGCTGAAACACTTGTGGTTGACCCCCTGAGTATGTTACAGACACACCCCCTGCTTCCTTTGAGGACTTCAGATGATGCTTAGCCCACTATGCCTCTGGGGAGGTTTCCCTCAAACTCTCTTTGGAAATGCACCTTTTATTTTCGGGTTAAAATTTATGGACTTCAGTTTCCAACTGCAGGAACTTTTCTGGGTTTTGTAGCTAAATGAAGGAGGAGTCTAGAAAAAGAATTTTGTCCTCATGGAAGAACTGAAAGATAATGAAAATATTTCCTTTTTGTCCATGGAGGGTTGGAACTGGAGGATCTTTAAGGTCCCTTCCAACCCAAAGCAGCCAATGATTCTGTGATTCCTTTCTGCTAGCCAAGTAGTTTCCTGAGCACTTCACACATTTATCAGCCTGACGACTCTCTCCTCTACCTTTCCCAATTTTTCGTTAATCTCCTTTCCAAACATAAACCTCTAAACTGGGTTCAGTAGCCAGGATCCATCCCTCGGCTGCAGAGACAGGAGCCACCTCCTCGCTGAGGTTTGATATTCCTCTGTGCCCACAGTGACACTGCCCTGCCTCAGCCCAGCCCTGCAGAGCTGCTCTTCCCTCTCCACTGGCCACTTCCACCGGGTTTTTTTGGCTGTGCCCCCCAGCCCAGGGAAGGGAGGAGATGATTGCTGGTTCCTCACTCCTTGCACCTCCCTGCTGAACAGGGGGATGAGGCCATTCCAGCATTTCCTATCATCCCAGTCCTGCTGGGAGCGGGGTGAGAGATCCTACATGCATCTGAAATTCGTGTAATTGGTAAAACTCCCTCTTAAGCTCAGGGAAATTCATTAGGAGAAAGCTGACAAAAAGCAGCAGGGGGGCATCACACAATGAAGAATTGTTTTGGGGCAATGAGAAAGAAATAGGCCCATTCTCCTCCTTGCTTTCATGTCTCTGAGTTGATTTGAGGCTTCTTAGGCAGCTCATGTGTTTCTCTGTCTAGCCCATCCCCACAACATCACAACTCTGAGCAGCCTAGGAGCCCCAGGACATCTCCTAGGACATCTTCCTCTTTTATTCAACAAGAGCTTCCATCTGGGAGCTGTTCCTTTCTCCCAGCCCTGCTTTTTCAACATCCTGAGGTCACCTCCCTCTTATCCCACCTCTACCTGCACCATCCCTGGAAGAGTCCAAGGCCACGTTGGACGGGGCTCGGAGCCACCTGGGATTCTGGGAGGTGTCCCTGCCCATGGCAGGGGGTGGAATGAGATGATCTTTAAGGTCCCTTTCAACCCAGCCCAGCCTGGGATTCTGTGATTTTATGATTCAGTATATCCTGGTTCATCCCATCCCGAGGGACCCATCAGGGCATCCTTGTCTAACAGACTCTGATAGCAGAGGCCAGTTTTCTGTGTCAGGCCCTGACTCTTGGGCCACCACCACTGCCAATGGAGGTCTGGCTCCCCATGAACCAAGCCCACCTCCAGCCACACACTGGACAATGCCCATGGCACTCCAGGGCCCCTTTGTAGCCTCGGTGCCGCTGTGACCTGTGGGAGGTCCCTCTGTGCAGGCCAGGAAGCTGGACCACTGCTGTAAAGGGAATAAAATGGGAAAGACAGCACCATCAGCCAGGTCAGGGCTGCAGGGAGCAGCCCAGGGGCTCGAACTCTGCTGGCAGCATCTTCTGGGAGTGTCTGGTGGGACCGTGTGGCTCCAGCCTGCAGGGGGGACACCAGGATCTTTCCACAGCGTCTCTTTCATCGTCTGCAGACCCATGCCATGCAATCTGCCCCCCACTCTGCAGCCAGCCCCCCTTCACCTGCCGGTCCCAAGGCTCAGCCCCTGCTCCCTGCCAGTGGGGCAGCGCTGCCGAGATCCCGGCAAAATCAAAGCCTCCCGTTCCTCCGCCGGCTTAGCTGGGGGAGTCAGGTTACATGCAGCAAACCCCCTATCTCTGATCGCTTTAATTCCACTAACCCATGTCATGTCAGACAGAGTCAACATTTGCTCTGGAAAACACTCACGGCGCAGAGAGAGCAAAGCCAGCCCGGCCTGTGGCCTCTCCCCGGCAACACTTTGAAATCACCCAGGGGAAAAAGCGAGGTGAACAGCTGGGAGCTTTCCAGCATCTCCTCGGAGCCCTCCTGACAGATCTCGGTCCCTGGAGTGTCGGGTTACCCGGACGGGGGGAACTGCTTTTATTATAGGAGAGTCAGCAGGGAATTCTGGCATTTTCAATTACCCCGTGCAGCAGCGGCTGTGATCGGGGTCAGGATTAACTGCCTGACCCGCGGCTGAAGACAGAGTGGCAGGGAAATGCACCATGATGCTGCAAGGCACCAGCCAGTCCAGAGGCCAGGGCAGGGCAGGGACTGGGGAGATGCGGGGGAGAAGGTTCTGTCAGAGCAGAAAGTTCCGTCAGAGCATCTGGCAGGGGATGCCTGTGACTGTCCTGGCCACTGGGAAAACCTTGGGGGAAGGGGGCAAGCTTCCCTTTCACTGCCTTCACCCAGGGACCCAGTCTGCCTGGGTAAGCCAGGTAGCTCCAATGTGTGGGGAACAGGATTCCCTGTGGGTCCAGAGCAGGGCAGCCCCCAGGGCAGGGTTCCCACACCCTGCAGTGAGGCTGGAGGTGACGCTGTGCAGCAGCCAGGACGGTGCTGTGATCAGTCATGGAGCAAGGGCTGCCCTGACCTTCAATCCACAGGGCTTGGAGACCTCTGGGCTGGGATCCAGGCTCCTGGAAGGCTGTGTTTGAAGTGGCAGGAGCACACAGGGCCTCTGTGCAAGGCTTCAGGCAGGCGCAGTGGGCACGGGGGCGGAGGTGACCTCTGCTTCTCCAGCACGGGCAGAGGGGACAGGCAGGACAACTGAGCCCCACATTCCCAGAGACCTGGATGTCTCACGCCACTGTCTCACCCACAGGACACCTAATCCAAACCTGCCCTCCCTCCTTGCCCCACGGCACCCCAGTCCCACACAGTCCCCAGCAGGTGACTGTCACTGTCCCCACTCCAGGTCCCACCACTGACCCCAAGGCCTCAGTTTTTCGTGCTCCTGTTCAGCTCAGAGTTCAAACACATCCAGGTATCGAACTGAAAATGGATTTTTCTGGTTAAAACCTTCCTCGGTTTTTGCTTTTCTGGGTAAAACTCTCTCCTGCCATTTAAGCATCACAGGCTTGCACACCATGGGCCCTCCTGGAGAATGGATTTGAATTCAGATGCCCTCCTCCAACACGAGCACTTAACGCACCACAGTGAGGATGAGGAAGGGAAGAAGCGAGGATTCTCCTGACCCGCCCTCCATGGGGACCCTGGTGACCCTGCTTTGCATGGGAGGTTGGGCTGCAGACCTCCAGAAGCCCCTCCACCAGCTCTTGTATGTGTGTGTGACTCTCCTGCTAAAAGGGTTCACTATTCCCTGGACTATCACAACATTTGTCCCCCCAGTTCCTTTCCCAGCTCTGCCCCTGTGGTGGCAAGTTCAGGAGCCACACGCTTTTTGGAACCAATTCTCTCCAGCAGAAGCTGAGGACAGCAAGGGATGGCAGCACTGGGGCTCTTTAATGAACAACATTTGCCCGTAAAGGAGTAAAAATACTCAGGTCTGGGATATTCCTGGACTTGCTGGAGCTCTGGAAAATTGGTGTTTCACAGTGTGTGAGGTTTTTGTTCCCGAGGTTCTTGCCAAGGTGGCCCCATCAGGCTGGTACCCACGCTGTGTCAAGTGCCTGGAAAACTTCCCAGCGGGCCCAGCCTGCCACTCCTTGAGCCTGTAACTACAAACGCTGGAAAATCTTAAAAACATGGTGAAGCAGCCCAAAGCTGGTCCTGGCTGCAGCCCCACTTGAATCAAGGCAGGCTTTGGTGTAGATTACAGCCTTTAAAGCAGCTGCTAATGCCACAAGCCCAGCGACTTGGCCCGGGCAGCCGAGGGTTTGGCTGTGTGTGCGCTCTTTGTTCAGCGGGGTTTGCAGTCCCCATTTGCATGTGCCACCCGGCCTGCAGGGCTTTGTTCCCACACGGAGGAGCTGCTCCAGAGGATCCTGGCACCCGCCACGCTGCTGCCAGAGCAGCTTTGGGGTCGCACGGTGCCAGGGGTGTCCCCACCTCCTGGCCCCCTCTGCACGTGGAAGAGTCGTCTGCTCCAGACCAGGGGATGCCCCCAGCAAAAGGCTGCTGGGAAGCAGGAGCATGGTGGGAGCCAGGCCCCTGTGCCTCCAACCTGTCCCCCAGATTTTCCATAAAATGGTGCTTTCCCAAAAAGTCCCAATTAATTGCAATGATAACTGTCCTTAGGAACACCCTCACTTCAAAATTTCAAACCTAGAAAGCTTAGAGCTGTAGTCCTTGAAAGAGTGATGTCTGCTGCAGAGCATCCACAGAATCACAGAATGGTTCGGGTTGGAAGGGACCTTTCCACCCCCTGCCATGGGCAGGGACACCTTCCACTAGCCCAGGCAGCTCCAAGCCCTGCCCAGCCTGGCCTTGGGCACTGCCAGGGATCCAGGGGCAGCCACAGCTGCTCTGAGCACCCTGTGCCAGGGCCTCCCCACCCTCACAGGGAGGAATTCCTTCCCAATATCCCATCTAACCCTGCCCTCTGGCAGTGGGAAGCCATTCCCCCTTGTCCCATCCCTCCATCTCTTGCCCCCAGTCCCTCTCCAGCTCTTCTGGAGTCCTTTAGGCCCTGAAAGGGGCTCTGAGGTCTCTCTGGAGCCTTCTCTTCTCCAGGCTGAACACCCCCAGCTCTCCCAGCCTGGCTCCAGAGGGGCTCCAGCCCTGGGAGCATCACTAAGTATTGCTAATTTGTGACCAGAACTTTTCCCTTTGCTCTCTTGCATGGCACACTCCCCCAGCTCCCCGTGTGTAGGGGAAGATTTTGGAAATACCGCTTTTTTCCCTTGGGAAGAGCATTCCCTGCCCAGCCCCAGCGATGCAGCTGCCTCCTGCAGCCCTGCCAGGACAGGAGTGGCCACGGACCAGGCTGGGGAGGCCCAGGCACAGTGAGCATCCTCCTGCCTGCACAGGGTCACACGGAGACTCATCTCTTCCCACTGGGACCCCACTAACCCCCAGGGACCCCAAAAAGGACCGAGGGACACCCGGCCAGGAGGCTTCAGCAACCCCTTCGCTGCAACCTCCAGCCTCCCCACCTGCCCCAGGGCACTGCCCCAGGGCTGTGTTTGCCAAGGGCAGCAGGAGAGATAAATCAACCATCTGGAACACAGGAGGAAAAGGTGAGCCCTGGAGCCTTCCCAGCAGTTCCCAGCACAGCACAGAGCAGGGATGGTGGCACACTGGGGGAGCCCCTGGTTCAGCAGAAGGGACTTTCCACCCCATCCATCATGGACAGACTCTCGTTCTCTGACCAAAGTCAGCTCCAAATGCACTGGAACAGGTTTCTGAAGCCCCGGGCAGGTGTGGGAAAAATGATCCTCAAACTCATGGTGTGATGTGTGCCACAGGGAAGCCTGGGAGTCAGCAGGAGGAGAAGCCCACAGAGACAGTGGCGGGCAGGGAAGGGCATCTGCTTGGGAAGCTCCAGCAGTGCAGCCCATCCCCTGCTCTGCCAACAGCCCCCAGCTGCCCACCACAGGAGCGGGAAGAGGCTCCTGAAGAGCCAGCAGCTGGCAAAGCTCCTTCCATCTGCTGCAGATGGTCTCCAGTGGCAGAGGAGAAGGGATTTGGGCACGGCAGGATCCCTCCCGTGCACTCGCTGCCAGCTGCTGCAGGCTGGGGGGATGCAGTGAAGGCAACAGGTTGGGACAACAAGAGAGGGGAGGAGGGCACCACATGCCAAGCCACATCACATTTTGGTGACAGTCTGGGTGAAGATGGGAGCTGTGGGTGAACGGGAGACGAGAGGGAGAGAAGACAGATGATGGAACCAGGATGGTGACACGGGTCCATGGAAGGCAAGGTCTGGATATTAACTGGGCTAAGAGAAGCAGCCACGGGGATGCCAAGGTTTCAGGAGGTTTGGTGCCTGGGACCAGCCCGAATTGTCACAGAAACCCATCCAGTGAAGTTCCCAAAAGATGAACCCTGGGATTTCAGTGACCTCAGGACAACAGCCCAGCAGATCCTCCAGCCTGCTCTGTCACACAGGCAAACAGGCTTTGTCCTGGCTCCTCCATGTGTGAGATGGCTCCAAAGCTCAGGAAATTTCTGCTTTTCCCCATTTTGTGTCAGTTTTCTGCACAAGAAGTACCCTACCAGGTCTTGAAACATCAGGAAGTATGAGACTGCTTCTCATGGACCTCAGTCACCTCGGTTCAGCTGCTGCTTCCCCACTCGGGTTGTTGTGATCTCCCATTCATGCAGTTCCTGGACAGACTTCACAGAACCACTTCCAGCCTGCAGTTTTCCAAATCAAATGTTCCACTGGTGTCCTGAGAGACAGAGTCTCCTGTATTTCCTTAGAAAATCAGTGATTTCTTTAGGAAAAAAAGCAGCGAGCTACACAAGCTCATGTACAAGGACCCGATGGGCTGCCCGTCTCTTGATGGCTCCAGACTAGTTGTCTTCTGGAAGGTGTTTTAGCTAAAGACAGAACTGAACTGGAGGAATATTCCCATCCCTAGAAGTGCCCCAGGCCAGGCTGGACAAGGCTTGGAGCAACCTGCTCTAGTGGAAGGTGTCCCTGCACACAGCAGGGGGTAGAACAAGCTGAGCTTTAAGGTCCCTTCCAGCCCAAACCACTCTGGGTATGGGTGTTCAGGCTGATCTAAAACATCTCTGTGCTAGAACCTTTGAAACTTAGTCAAACAAGGAACAATGGCCATAAATCATAGCTTGGGAGGGCCAGGTTGGATATCAGAAGAAGTTCCCTCCTCAGGAGCGTGGTGCAGATCTGAGACAAGTCAGTGGGACCATGGGGAGAGCTCTGCCTTTGGTGATAACCAACAACTGTCTGCCCGAAGCCGTGACTTCCCTTCTGCAGTGCTGGCAGCAGCCCTGCTGTAGGTGGGAAGTTGGATGAGGAATCTGAGATGCTCAAATGTTACAACCTCCTGCCTTTTATTCTGGAAGAAACAAGAGTGTGTCAAAATCTTGTTGAAGTTCAAGGCCAGCTTAGATGGGGCTTGGAGCAACCTGTGCTAGTGGAAGGTGTCCCTGCCCATGGCAGGGGGTGGGACTGGATAATCTTTAAAGTCCCTTCCAACTCAAACCATCCTGGGATTCTATTATAAACAAATACTCAGAGCTTTGAAGCTCTGGAAAACTCATTCCAGCTCTTTGAGGTAATTTCTGCACTTTCCCAGGTTCTGGTTTCACAGACAATAACTCTTGGCTGCAGCAGGGCCCAGCTGAGCAGCACAAGGGAGAACAGGAGGAGCCCCAGCTCCTGCTCGTGTCCGGAGCAGCGTGAGCTCTGCTGTGCCCCCCTCACAAGAAGGGAGCCAGACACATCCTCTGATGCACAGTGAAAGTGAGAAGATAAAAGCAAGGTTCCCTGTGCCCCAGGCAGTACAGCTCTCCTGTCCCTGTCTAGCCGGCAGCATCACTAATGTGACAAGCAAACAGCAGGCTGGGATGGCTGGTGAGAAGGTTTGGTCCTACCCACCTCACCCCCTTCACCTCACCTGCCCCCCGACCTCTCCGTGCCTTTGCCAGCACAGCTCCGGGACCATGGCTGCAAGGGAATTGTTTTGATTGAAGGTGAGGGGAAAAAATCCTCCTTTCTGGTGCTCTGCACATCCCGGGATCTGTCTCGCCTGTGCTCCATTGCTCACGGCTGAATTCCTCAAGGTTTGCAATAGGCCCAGGCTGGGCTCAGTCCAGTGCTAGGAGACCCCCAGCAGAGCAGGGCCATGGCCTACGTCCTTGCTTTGGACCGTGGTCACCTGTCCTTGAGCTCATGGGCTCCTCCCAGTCCTGCTGGGACAGCCCTGCCCAAAAGACCCTGCATGGCTGGGACACAACCTGGGCGGTGACAGCCACAGAAACTCAAAACGAAGCCTGGCACGAGCCTGGGGCAGATGTCTGAGCTGCACATCTTCCTGCCCAAGGGACCCAGAGAATCATGGAAGACTGGAAAAGATCTCCAAGATCCATCAATTCCAACCTCTGACCGGATGCCACCTCGCCCACTAACCACACCACTGTGCCGTGACATACTGCTGTAAAACGCCATCCAGAATAACAATGCAATTAATCATAACAAGTTTTCTGGAGCTACTGAGAGGGAGAAATTATCCTGATGGGTTTATCGGGACCATGGATCGGTTTCCTCCACCACACACTCCTGGTATTCCCTCTGTAAGGGCCATTTATGGCTCTCTGTGGCTCTGCTTGCAGCCAAGAGCCTCTGACATCAGCACTAATCCTCCCTCCTTATCCCCTGTGACAAGAGTTGCTCACAAAAGGGACACATTCCCAAGAGCCTGGATGCTCTCTTTCCCCCACCACTGGGAGCTCTTGAATTTCTCTCTGGATACTCCAGAGCCCAAGGCTTCTTCCTCCCTCCTGAGGTTGCAGAAGCCAGTTACCAAGAAGTGCCCTTCCCATTGCTATTAACTCATCCCTGCCCACGGAGCCCTTTCCTTCAGCTTTCCCAGGGCACTCGGCCTGCTCACGGCATGGATGGAGCCTGCAAATCCTCACAGCACCAAGACTCTCCCCACTCCCCACCCCTCCCCAAAGAAAGGCCACAAATTAGTAGTCAGGGGCTGCCAGCAAGAGCTGGTACCTGGCATGGTTCTCAATTAATCAAGTGTTGTTATCTGGAGCCACGGGCCAGGCTCAGCTCCTTGACCCCTTGGGATGTTGGCACGGCTCTCAGCCACCCTCTTGGCACAGATCTTCTGTTGGGGAATGGCTGGGAAAAGGCTTTTGGTGGCACCCAGGCTCTGTCACGGTCCCTTCAGACAGGGCTGTGGCACATGGAGAGTCCTGGATTCCACTCCTGGGGGGATGCTGAGCTTTGGGCACGAGGTGCTGCTCAGCTGCAGGGTGTGAGAGGCAGGTGAGCTGGAGATGCAGTGTGGAGCTGGAGGTTGAGGAGAGCCTGCTGAGGAGAGCCTGCTGAGAAGAGCAGAGAGAAAGCACAGCCCGGGCTCAGAGGTGACAGAAGGTATTGCCCAGGAAGGCAGCTGGATCGTGTTTATGGGGATCCAGTTTGCTGGAAAGGGTCATGGCCATGGGAGGATGGCCACCAAACCATCACCCACCCTGGGCCACCCACCTGGCCACACTCAGGACCTTCCTTCTGCCTGCTCTAGAGGGGTTGTTTCCTTACTCTCACAGGAGATTTTTCATGGGATCATAGAATGGTTTGGATTGGAAGGGACATTAAAGCTCATCATGCCCTGCCATGGGCAGGGACACCTTCCACTGTCCCAGGCTGCTCCAAGCCCCGTCCAACCTGGCCTTGGGCACTGCCAGGGATCCAGGGGCAGCCACAGCTGCTCTGGGCACCCTGTGCCAGGGCGTGCCCACCCTCACAGGGAACAATTCCTTCCCAATATCCCCTCTATCCCTGCCCTCTGGCAGTGGGAAGCCATTCCCTGTGTCCTGGCACCCCAGGCCCTTGTCCATGAGGGTGCTGAAGAACTGGTGACACCTGAAGGTTTTGGATGCTGCTGGTGACGGGGCATCTCTCCTGAGTCCCACAGCACAGGGGGCCCCCAGCAGTCCCCGTGTGCCCCTGGGGGGACCAGGGGGATTTTCCTTGCTCCCTGCAGGGCTGCAGGGCCCCGAGGGGTGGTGGGCACTTTGCTTTGTCCAGCTGTGGCAGGAGCACAACCCCAGCACACATTGAGCGATGGAGCCCCAGCTGGCTGCTCCACCCAGGGCAAAGGCAGAGGGAGGCTCATCCTCCCTCTTCTCCCTCTCCTCGCCCCCAGCACCCTCCATTCTCCTGTCCCAGCTCTGCCTTTGTGTCTGCAGCTTCTGTTACCAACTGCTAATGATCTACATCAAGGCTGCCAGGCGGTGCTGAGTGTAAGCAGAAGAATTCAGAGCCTCTAATTACAGAGGAATTAGCAAGCAGACAGTTAGTGTTTAGTGCTAATGAATAGATACATTAAGAGAGACATCACACAGGCTGAGAAGTGTGAGCCCTGATAATAAAGGAGTGTCAAACCAGGAAAACACCAGGAGGAGGATCCAGGGGACTGAAAAGGATTCGCCTGCGCCTCAGCTCGCTGGTTTTGCTCAGGTGGGAGCAGCCATGAAGGTTCAAGCACAGCAGAGAAATGCAAGTATGAAATATGAGCATCAAATCATTAATCCATAGTGCAGGACCATGGTGGGAGGGTGCAGAGCCCCTTCCCAGCTCCAGGGAGCATTACAGCCACCCCACCTCCACCAGGTAAAGGAAGCTGGTCATCCAGACCCGCTCCCCTCTCCTCCCAGGGGGCAGACCTGGCCCTGCTTGGAGTCAAACCACGGTCAGACCTGCCCTCAGGGCTTCAAAAACACCCTGGCCCTGCTCCTGAGCTAACTCCGGATCAGAGGACACTGTAATGGTTCACTCAGACATTTTTGCAGGTTCTCTCTGTCCTCACGCTCTGGAAGTGATGCCCAGGTGATGCCCACCTGCTGTTTTACCCCACCCACCATCCCCTGCAGCCAGAACACACCACAGCCTCCAGGCAATTCACCCACAGCTGCCAAATTCAGCCCCGGGCATCAGGTAGTGCCCAGGGCAGCTTCAGAGGGACCAGAGCCCCTCCTGCTCCCAAGCAGGGCTGTGCCTCACTGGCATCCTTCCACCTCAATCCCATTAAGCCAAGCCCCAGCCCCGGCCGTGCCCAGCTCCAGATGGCTTCCAGGTGGGCTGGGAAGGCAGCCCCTGGCCAGCAGCTCAGTGGGGCTCCCTGCCACCAGCACAGCTGCCAGGGGGCTGCTGAGAACCCTCCTGGGAGCAGCTCTACCAGCCACCCTGACCATCCCTTCCCCCAGCAAAGCCACCCTGCACAGAGCTGGAGACCCCAAATGAAACCCTTCCCAGCTCTGTGCTTCAGCTGCCTCACCAAGTGACTCTGCAGTGGCACAGGAACTGGAGCAGACTCCCACACCGTTATCCCAAATATTGACCTCCCAGCCCCTCTTCTGTGAAGCTCTCCTTTGCTTTCTCAGGCTGTCCTGGCTCTCTCTACAGTCCAAGCAGGGGTTGCAGCTCCCATCAAAACGCTGGAGCCACCTCACCTTCCCTCCCCAGGAACCAGGAGTGCATCTGCAACACTCTAATGGTGCCTGCAATGACGCTCTGAGGCAACAACCTCAGGCCCAGCCACACCCAGCGCTGCAGAGTGATGCTTGGGAGGTGGAGAGTGCTTGGGGCACACTCCAGCTTTTCGCTGAAATAAGGGGTATTTTCACACCCAGGGCTCAGGATTCACCCAGGAATCGCCAGGCCCTTCCGTCACCACCGACACTGTTAAGCAACATCTCACCCCACCTCTCGCCCCCTTCCAGCCCACAGGGGCTCAGCCAGCACTGCCCAGAGGTGCTGCCCACCCTGGCATGGGGGGCTCTGCTGAGGGCACAGCCCCAGGCCTTACCCGCCTGGTTGGTGGTGATGTTGACGGAGGCGAACTGCGGGGAGAAGGGGCTCTGGTCGGTGACGCCGTTGACGGCCTGGATCTCGAAGGTGTACTGGGTGTGTGCCAGCAGGTCGCTGATGTAGATGCGGGGCTCGGTGAGGCCCAGCTGGCGCGGGGCGAACTGCACGTTGTCCCCGCAGCGCGTGCAGGCCCCGCGCCCCGCCCCGCAGCTCTTGCAGATGATGTTGTACACCAGGTCCTCCCGGCCCCCCGAGTCCCGCGGGGGGCTCCACTCCAGCATCAGCGACGTCTCGTTCACGCTGGAGATCACGGCCTGGGGGGCGGACGGGATGGCTGGAAAGGGAGCAGACGGGAGGGTGTGAGATGGCTGCGCCCCTCTCCTCCCCATCCCTGGGCAGGACTCTGCGTGAGCTGAGCCGGGTGCTTATCTGGGTGTCAGGGGTGTGTGCAGCAAGCTGGACCTCCGAGGGCAAGAGTGGGAATAAAACCAGTCCTCTTATCCCAGGCTAATCTGATTGTGTGACAGTCCTAGCAGAATTTACCCGTTAGTTTGTGCAGTGTCCCCCAGCACCGCGCCGGGACAGACACCTTTGTCAAGCATCCCAAGCTCTGAGTTGCGGATGCTAAAAAAGCTCTTAGCAGAGAAATCTTCCAGCTTTCTGCAGCATTCTGTGAGAACTCTGTCTTTCTCATGCAAGCTACGAGAAACATTGAGACAGTTTTTGTAAACGAGTTCTCTATCTAACACCTGCAGCTTGCTTTCCAAACATTGTTATGGTTCTTTGAGAAAAATATTTTGAAACAAGTGTTGTAGAGTCTCAGGCAATCATGCTGAGGGGTGGCCGGTCAAAGGACCACTGGCCCCCTGCCATCTTTGCAAACCACCTTATAAAAGGCCAGATTAATTAATAAATTGGATGGCTTTTTCTCCCCGGACTTGGACTTTGTGTCGTTCTTTTCCTAACTCCGTCCCCGGCACAGCGACACTGAGTGATGACGACCTCCTTTCCCCACCACGTGGTCCCCTCCCAGCTGCCCAGACCCACGTACTGGTGCATGGCATGTCCACGGGATCGGCGTCGGCCCGGTAGTACCCATTCCGGCACACGCAGTTCGTGGCCCCCTCCGAGGTTGTCCGGCTGTTGATGGGGCAGTGGACGCACCCTTCATCCCCCTGGCTGGCCTTGAATGTCCCCGAGGGGCAGCCTGGAAGAGAAGGAGAGCAGTGGTGAGCAGCGAGAAGGGGGCTGGGGGGATGCTTGGAGCCCAGCACTGCTGCCAAAAGAATCCTTGGGGCTTTGCAGAGCCCAAAGGAAATCCTGACAACTGGAAGCGAACATGGTGGAGAAGGAGCAGCTGGCTGGAAGGCCCTGAAGAGACACCTGCAGGGGCGGGTCCCCATGCAGACACCTCTGTCCCCACTCCCCAGCCATGAGTGCAGAGCAGGGACTGTAGGAATGCAGAAGGGATTTTTAGCCACTGCCACATTAGATGTGAGTGGCTGTACCAGGTCAGACCACGGACACCAGAATCCTTCTCCCAACAGTGACCGTTCTTTTCCTAACGGTTGGATCTCAGGAAAGGTTCTTCCCCCAGAGGGTGCTGGGCACTGCCCAGGCTCCCCAGGGAATGGGCACGGCCCCGAGGCTGCCAGAGCTCCAGGAGCGTTTGGGCAGCGCTGCCAGGGATGCCCAGGGTGGGGTTGTTGGGGTGTCCGTGCAGAACCAAGGGTTGGATTTGATCCCTGTGGGTCCCTTCCAGCTCAGGACATTCCATGATTCCATGACCACCCAAGGAGCAGGGCATGAACCAGGTGCATGTGTTGCCCACAACACTTCCCCACTCCCTTCCAAGGTGCAGCTCCTTGCACTCAACACCCCACGTGGGTGTTTCTCCCACTCCTTTTTTTATTCCCTGCAAGTGTCCTGCACCCGCCTGACCCCCAAAGAGCCCTGTGCTGTCACCACTCGCTGCAGGAAGAAACTGCTGCTGTCTGCTGCGAAGCCAAGCTGCCATTCCTGATGCCATCCCACACTTCCATTGCCAGTGGACACTCCATCGCCATCCGCCTTGTCCAAACCTCTGTCATGCTCCACACTGCACAACAACCTTCACTATTTTATTCTCTTCTTTTTTCAGCAATGCCCACGTTATTTTTTTAACCACTGTTGTACCGGCTGTGAGAGCCCCAAGATCTGGGTCCTGAGGGACACTGGGCCAACTCCAGCTCACCTCTGTGCAGGTGTGTGTGAACTGGCCTCCTGGAAGATGTCCCTGCCCACGGTAGCTGCTCCTTAAGGCACCTCCAAACCCAAACCATTCAGTGGTTCCACCATTCCTGGGGGTGTTTTGTCGCATTTGTATCACCCCAAGTCTTTGGAATTACAACTGCCTCCTGATTCCCTGCTCACGCTGTCTCGTAGGGTCCTTTTGCAACTCCCCACAGACTTTTCTCGTCATGACATTGTACATGTGGCCCTTGGGGACATGGCAGTGCTGGGTTGATGATCCTAGGGGGCATTTCCAGCCTTAACGATTTTATGACTCAATATTACAAATAAACTGTTGGTTCTGCTGAGCAGCAGCAGCGGGCTGGGCTCTCCCTCCAGGGCTCTGAGCCCCTCTGAGGTGAAGAAGATGCTCCACAAGCTGCAGCCACTTGAGCCCACATGTGTCCAGCCCCACAGGGTGGGCAAGGAGGCCGTGGGGGTGCGTGGTGCCTACAGCAGGCAGTGGAGAAGGCTGGACCATGCTGTGATCCAGCACCCACAGACCCAGCACTCACGGATAAAAACAGCCCTGCAAAGCTCTCCACACCAGAGAGTCCCCTCCAAGCCCAGGGATCACCAGTGCCCAGGGAAAAGCTCAGCTCGGAGTGTTCCTCTGTGGTTACTCCTGCTGTGGCTTTCTGTTGCTGTTAACTCTTGCACAGCCTGAAGAGCCTGGGGGGAGGCAGGTGGTTCCTGCACTGAAACAAGTTTAACAAACTTCTCCTACAGTCGCCTGCCAAGGCTCCCAGGAACGAGACGGATCAGGAAACAGCCTGGGAAAAACATTCACTGGGGTTGCTGTGAGCAAGAGCCACTGCTAAGAAGCAGCTATTTTTATTTTGGGAAAAAAGGAAAAAAAAGAAAGTTTGGGGTTTTTTTTAAAGTTTTCGTCTCCCTTATCCTGAGTTTCCATTGAGAAAAGCTCTCCAGAAAAATTCCATCAGCCTTCCCACTTGCACAGTCTCTCCTTCCTCTTACAGCCAAAGGAGCTGTTGAAAAATAGGATTCTCCTCATGCTCCTGAACCTTTCCATCGATCCCTCACCTGTTCGATTCCATTCCCGACCCAGCTCCCTTGGGACCAGCCCATCTCAGAGGGTGCTAAGCTGTTGGGAGAGGGTGTGGCTGGGCAGTTCTGCGTTCCCCAGAAGCGATGGGGACATGATTACAGGCTTCCTGCACTGATACCAACGTTTGAGAGGCACAAAAGACCAACAGATAAAATTGCTCTCGTCTGACAGCCCAGGTGAAACGCAGGGTCACTGCAGCAAGGATGGTTTCAGACAGGGGTCTCTTTCACCTTCCTGAGGTTTGTTTTAAAAACAGCTACTTTCCTGTAATGCTGCTTCTGCAACAAGACAGAGACACATCCAAAAAGCGCCCAGGCTGCAGAGTGGAGTGATTACTCCAAGGGATAAAAACATTCCCCACACTGGCCCTGGCACAGGTCAATGGCTGGAGAGGGATAAAAACTGGGGCTCAGTGGTTGTTCCTCAAAAATACCAAGCTGGGACACTGAAACTTTGCATGAGCCACCAAAACACAGCCAGGAGTTTTGGCAAGTCCCTTCCTCCCTAGTAGGTCCCGCACGGGATAAAATAATCCTGGAAAAATCAGAACTTCTCCAAAGTTAAATGTTCTGAAATCGTGTGGAACGACAGGAAAATCACTGAAATTTGACGCAAAGTCCATTTTTTCATTGATTTATTTTTCTCAAGTAATGACAACCTCCAGAAGTAAAATAAATGAAAGTTGTGTTCAAAACTGTTCTGCTCCCTCCAGGTCTTCCCCTGGGTGAGGAAACAGCTTTTCTTTTGGAATCCACCCAATTTCTTGTTTCCAGAGTAAACAGCAAATCAAAAGTGAAAATCTTCACACAGGGGCAAACCCCCCTCCTGCCTGAACAGTGGGAATGTTCTCTCCATGAGCTGGAAGCATCACAGAACCATGGAATATCCTGAGCTGGAAGGGACCCACAAGGAGCATCAGTGCAGCCCCTGGCCCTGCACAGACACCCCAACAACCCCACCCTGGGCATCCCTGGCAGCGCTGCCCAAACGCTCCTGGAGCTCTGGCAGCCTCGGGGCCGTGCCCATTCCCTGGGGAGCCTGGGCAGTGCCCAGCACCCTCTGGGGGAACAACCTTTTCCTCATGTCCAGCCTGACACAGACATGAGGACACCCCAGTTTTCTGCCCTGGGAGGTGACAGCAGCTTTGGGACGTTGCTGCTTTTTCCTTAGGCCTGCAGTAAGGACATCCCTAGAAATTCCTGCTTGGAAAGAGGGAATTGAACCAGCGAAAGCACAGAAATTTTTACTTTATCTGAGCATCCTTCATCCCTGGGGGGCAATTACGGTGCCAGCGGCTCTGGCCCCATCACTGCAGCAGTTTCCCACACCTCCAGCACCAATGGGATGCTAACAAGGGTTCACAGGGAACAGATGGACCTTTAATTGCCTCAGTGCTGCACAGGTCCATGGATTTGGTGGCTGCCTGGCTGGGGTACGGCTCCGAAGGCAGCCTGCAGTACCGGCTGTGGCTCTCCCCAGCAAGGCTGGGAATGCTGAGCAGCACCAGGGGTCCTTGTTTCCCACCCACTCATCCCCAGGGCACGGAAAGGTGGTCATGCCTGGGAAGGCACGTGCTTTGGGAATCAAAGAATCACAGAACAAACCGAGTCGGAGCAGAGCCACCAGGATCATGGAGTCCAGCTCCTGAAGGGAACGCCATGAGAAGGACTCACGGAGCATCCTGCCCTCCCTGCAGGGGCCCACGCCAGGATGTGGGAGGCAAGGCCACCTCTGCTGCTACCAAGCTTCCAGCCCTCCTGTCCCAGGAGAGCTCAGCAGGGAAAGGCATCCCGTGGCTCAGGAGAAGCCTTTGGCCAAGCGCGGAGGAGGGGCCGCAGAGGGGTTCCCTCGTCCCTCGTGTCTCACTGCCTCTCTCCAACCGTTTAATTAATCCAGTGCAAGCTGGGCAGGCTCCAAACAGGCTCCTCTGCATCCCAAACTGCCCCGGCCTTCAGAGCCCAGGCCCCTCCCCGAAACAGCTCTGAGCAAACAGCTCCCTCCTGCAATAGAAGTTCCTAAAATGGCACCTTCAGCCCGTGCCGAGGGCTCCGAGGAAGGGTTCTCCTCGTCCCCTCTGCCTGGCCCTGTTTCTCCTGGCAGCAAGGATCCCTGCACTCCAGCGAGGCATTTCTAAAGGCTGATGGAAACCAGGCAGCCCTGGCTCTGTCAGGATTCACCAGGAGCCTTAAATCCCCAGCCTTATCTCCCCGCTGGCTCCTGTCTCCCTGCGGGGCCGGGGCTGGGGGCTGGCTCTGCAGCTTCCCTGCTGCTGCAGGACCCAGGGCCGGTCCCCCTGGCCACATCCTGCCTCTCGCCCTCCTCCTCTGTGGGTTTGGGGTCCCTCTTCATGCTTTTTGGGATCCCCCCTCCATGCTCTTGGGGTCCGTGTCCCACAGGCACCCTCATCACCCCACAAACCCTACATGGGTGCCTCGGCCCCACCCCACAGTGCTGCTCCTACTCTGACCCCACATGGAATGACTCCCACAGATACGTTCTTCTGGAGGATAAGGAAAACAATGTCCTGGGCCAAGCCAGGAGGAGCATGGCCAGGACATCAGAGGAGGTGTTTTCTTTTCCCTTGCCAGGCACTGGGGATGCTTCCATGGCTGGGCTAGGGTTGCCCAGTTCAAGGGTGATATGGAGAAGCAGCAGAGTCCAGTGAAGGGTCACCAAGGGGCACAGGGCATAGGAGAGGTGGGAAGAGCTGGATGGGGTAACTGGGAATACTGGGGTAAGGGGGGATCGAACTGCACCTGCTGAAGATAGACCCAAACACTTCCCAGGGTGCCAGACCCTGCAACACAGGACAAGGACCACAAGTTCAGACAGGACATTAGGAAAAGCCACTCCTCCAAAAGATGGTGCTGACCTGGGGAGGGGTGGTGGAGTTCCATTCTTGGGGTAGATCGAGCAGAATTCCATGGCTGCCTTGAGCTCATGCTGGTGGCAGCCCCAGTGCAAATGGGGGTTGGACATGAGACCCCAGATCCTCCCTCACCAGCACTTCTGGCTCTCCTCTGTTTGTGGTGTGGGGGGCGTTTCATGGAACCATGGAATGACAGGATGGTTTGGGCTCAAAGGGACCTTCGAGCTCATTCATGCTGGTATTCCCTTCCACTATCCCAGGTGGCTCCAAGCCCCGTCCAGCCTGGCCTTGGGCACTGCCAGGGATCCAGGGGCAGCCACAGCTGCTCTGGGCACCCTGTGCCAGGGCCTCCCCACCCTCACAGGGAACAATTCCTTCCCAATATCCCATCTAAATTTACTCTCTTCCAGTTTAAAGCCATTTATGATGTTCTGTGCAGAACTATTATGTCCAACCAGCTCTGAATTTCCCCCTTTTTTCTTTCACCAACCAAACCCTGCTTGGAAGACGAGGTGGGTCTTGCAATGACATGTCACTTTTCCCACATTCTGCTCCATTCTGTCCCTTGTCTTCAGCTCTGCATCCAAACAGGTCTCACTTTGTCTCACTCGTAAATTTG
The DNA here is from genome assembly GCA_013397975.1 of Machaerirhynchus nigripectus. Lineage (NCBI taxonomy): Eukaryota > Metazoa > Chordata > Aves > Passeriformes > Dicruridae > Machaerirhynchus > Machaerirhynchus nigripectus. Next base: position 5,814 of record VZRQ01008720.1, on the reverse strand, counting down.
TCTCTCCTCTGCTTGTTCCTGTCCCATCCCTCACCCGGTGGTGTTTGTCCTCTTAGTGAAAGGGTGGCCCTTGGACAACCCAAAGGAGCAACGCTGCCTTTGGATCCACTTCCAATTCTTCCCCCGTGTCCCCAGCCTGGAGAGTGCTGCAGGGATGAAGACTCAGTCTGGCCTTGAGGAGGCAGGCAGTGGATCCTGGAGCTGGCTGCTAGCTTGGAGAGAGCAAGGAGCAGGACCTGTAGGTGCCAGCTCTCTGCACTCTCTCCTCTCGGGGCCGCACGGGTCCTCCGGTTTCCTCAGGGATAAATTTAATTAGCAGCCTACGCTGTTACCTCATCCTCAGATAAGCAATTAATGCCACTGCCAGGTGCTGTCACTGCCAACAGCTCTGACAGCATTTGGAGAGCAGGGGAGGGAAATACAGGAGGGAAAACAGGGTTAAATGAGATTAACTGGAGGGAAACCTCCGTGATGCGAATTACAGAATTGTCAATACAGGGAGAGGTCCCAGTGCAAATGTTCCTGTTTAACCCCATCATCCTCCATGGGACAGGAACGGAAGCAAGACAGCACAGGCTGCAAAAGCATCCCAGCACATCCCCACTGACAGGGCCAGCACCCTGCACCTCACCAGCAGCTCCAGGACATCACCTGGGTCCCACCACCTGCCCACGGGCACTGCTGCTCTGGCCTCACAGCTGGAGGTGCCAGCACTCCAAACCCCACATTCCCTGCAATGCTGCTCCCCTCCAGCCCCCTCACCCGCCCCAGCTCCACCCCCGGCCCCCGCAGACACAACTGCCTCAAAAGTGCCCTACGTGTCCACAGCTCATGGTGGTTTAAGAGCTCACATCTCGTTCTCAGCATCATCTCCTGTGTCCCTTGGTCCCCAGGAAGAGAGGCAGTGCTGGGACAGCTTGGGGCTGTGGCAGGACCTTAGTGCTGGGGTGTCACAGAGGTTTGGAGAGGACAGGGCAGAGCGATGCCCTGCTCTGGGAGCTCCCCAAAACACACCACACTGGAAGGTCCTGCAAGGGACAAATACACCCTGACCTCTGGCCAGGCTGTCTTCAGCCCAAAGCTCCACAGACCAGGCCAAGGGCCAAGGATCAAGGATCTAGCCTTTGGACACCATGGGACAAACCAGTGGTGCTCATCACACACCAAATCCAGGCAGGTACAGCTCCCTGCTCTCCTGAGAGCATCCCCAGCCTTGGGCAGGACCAGCCTCATCCCAGCCCTGGCAGCTCTCTCCCAGTGCTGTGCTCCAGCAGCAGAGCTGAGCTCTCACCTGGGAGAGGCTTCCCCGCAAATTCCCTTCCCTTCACAGGTTCCCGGGGTTCACAAGGTCACCTCCCTTCCAGCACTGCTCCCAAGTTCAGGCATCTGGTGAGCCCAGCACACCTGTGGGCAACACACCTGCGAGTCCCCCCGTGCTGCTGGGGGGAGGGCACATCCATCAGCGCTGACGCTGTCAGGGAGAAACGCCTGGAATTTCTTACCTGCCCAGTCAGCCTGGTTCAGCCTCCCCAGCCTGTCACGGGTTCTTAAAGAGAAATGGAAGGTTTCCTGTCCCTGCCTGAGCAGGGGGACTGGGATGTCACCAACATCCTCAGAGTACGGACGGAGAGGACTGTAACCCAGCATTTATCCTGCCAGGGCTGTCCATACACAAGGGGAGAGGACCTCCCTGTCCCCATTTGGGGTCAGTCTCCTTTCCCATGTGACAAGCAAATTACAAGACGAAACAGCTTCAAATGGTGCCAGGGGAGGTTTAGATTGAATGTTAAGGAAAATTTTGTCACGGAAAGGATGGTCAGGTTTTGGCATAGGCTGCCCAGGGCAGTGGTGGAGTCACCATCCTTGGAAGTGCTCAGAAAACATGTGGATGTGGCACTTGGGGATGTGGGTTAGTGGCAGCCTTGGAAGTGCTTGGTTAACAGTTGGATTCAGTCTTAGGGAGCTTTTCCAACCTTAATGATTCCCTGATTCTCTGGTTCTGTCCCAGGGAGACATGGATCTGGGTGTCCACCGTGCTGCTGTGACGAGGGCTGGCTGCAGCCCAAAGGCTCAGCTCACTGCACACGTCCAGAGGCCTCCGTGGGAAGCTGAAGCCAGGGGGTGAGTTCAGAGCTGGGGAGCACAGTGCTGGTGGCAGCAGGTGCCTTCAAACTCCCAGCTCCTGCAGACACCTGAAGAGCAGCCCAGGCTGCAGCTGTTCCAAGGCCAAGCTCAGCAGCTCAGTGCCCTCCTGAAGCAGGACATTCCCCACCCCAGGAATGCCAGGGGCTGCTGGCCCCAGAGCAATCCCAATGCCAGGCACGGGGGGAGCAGGACACTGGCAGTGCCTGCACAGTGTCAGCCTCCAAAGCTTGTCTTGGATCTTGGCACACACAGGAGGAACCAGAGCTCCGGGGGCTGGAAGGCAGCACTGCCGGGGAGCCCTGGGCTGGCTCGCATGGAGCAGGGGAGGACTGGGGCACTGCTTTCATCTCTGGGGTCCCAGCACGGGAAGGACGTGGAGCTGCTGGAGAGAGTCCAGAGAAAGCCACAGAGAAGCTCCCAGGGCTGGAGCCCCTCTGCTCTGGAGCCAGGCTGGGAGAGCTGGGGGTGCTCACCTGGAGAAGGGAAGGCTCCAGGAAGAGCTCAGAGCCCCTTCCAGGGCCTAAAGGGGCTGCAGGAGAGCTGGAGAGGGACTGGGGACAAGGGATGGAGGGACAGGACACAGGGAATGGCTTCAAATGGACACAGGGCAGGGACGGATGGGATATTGGGAAGGAATTGCTGGCTGTGAGGGCGGGCAGGCCCTGGCACAGGGTGCCCAGAGCAGCTGTGGCTGCCCCTGGATCCCTAGCAGTGTCCAAGGCCAGGCTGGACAGGGCTTGGAGCACCTTGGGCTAGTGGAAGGTATCCCTGCCTGTGGCAGGGGGTGGAACTGGATGAGCTTTAAGGTCCCTCCAACCCAAACCAGTCTGGGAGTCTACGACTTTATTTTCGTGTTTGAAACATGCTGCTCAGGCCAGCAGCACATCCCTTTTGTCTTGATGTAAACACTAAAGCACTGCAGACTCACACAGTGACTGTTCTGAGCCAGCTTTCTCCACGAGGTCTCCCGAAGAATTCAGGACCTTCACATTTTGTTACTTTGTTTGGTCTTGTTTAATTGTTTCCCCAAGCTTCTGCCTGGGAGAGCTCTGCCCCGGGAGGGAGGCAATGTCAACCACCACAGGAACACTTCCCAAGGGTTTAACGCAGGGAAAGGAACAAACCAAGCAGGCAAGTGGTGACATCAAAGTTGCACTGATGGAAAACCCCTAATCCTATAAACCCTTCCCGCTTTAATTGGTGTTAAAACAAAGATAATCTTATCTCAGCCCTATAAAAGAAGGGATAGGATGTTCTTTCTAAAAGCCTCTTTAAAAGCCCTCGTAAACTTGACAAACATTCCATGTTTCCAGCCCGAGGAGAACGACTTTAATCCTAAAGGAAACAGGAAAGCAAAAAGGGAGCTTTTCCTGGACAAGAGCCTTCAAGTGTCCCCCAGCCCTCGTGGTCCTGGTGCCAACCTGGAGTCACCCCCCTGCACTGTGGGGCTGCTGGGGACAGGCACAGAGCCCCCAGGACCAGACACGGACTGGGGGCACCAGAGAAGGTGTGGACCAGGCAGTGTCTGCACATTCCCAGCTCTGAGCAGAGCCAGGATCAGACCCGGGATGGATTTGTGCCTCCCCCTCCAGGTGCTCCAAGTGCATCTGGGGCTGCTCCACGTTTTTACCTGTCCCCTCTCCACTCCCTTGTCCCAGACACTGGAGGAGCAGTTTCAGAGCCCGCCATGGGGTCTCTGAAGGAATCCCCAATAGGGTCTCTGAAGGAATCCCCACCTGACCCAGAGGCCTCAGCCCAGTGTGCAGCCAGTGGCACTATTCCCAAATCGCTCTGCCTTGACTTCCCCCAGCACCAGGAGCCCTCCCACCCCACGCTCCCCTCCCCACCTCCAGCACAGCCCTGCAGACCCCCTCTCGGTGCCCTTCCCAGGGCACAAGCAGCTTTTCCGGGTGGAGCTGGAGCTGGGGGTGGCCAGGAACCCTCGGAATCGGAGTGGGCATGTTTAATCATCACATTTTAATGCTGCTTAGCACCCAGTTGGGACAAGTACAAAGCGCCAGTTGGTCTGGCGCCAGCAGCCGCTTTCCAGATGACAACACTGCTCTGTGTCAGCCCTCGGTGCTGAGTGGAACTGGCAGAAGGGTGATTAAAAATGGGCCATTATGGTGGGTTAAGTCACTGGAGGAGCTGCACAGAACCTTTCCTTCCTGGCCTGCAGTGAGTAGAGAAGCTGTGGGGAGGCAGCACGGCGTGGGAAGGGCGCACACTGCCCACCCGTGCTTCCCAAAATGCCCTGAAGGAGGCTTAGGAAAGGCAAAACCCAGGGAGAACCAACCTGCCTCCAAAAAAAACTCCCAAGTGCACTGGCAATGGGGAGCTGTTCCAGTTTGGGCTCCCCAGCACAAGAAAGGACTCCAGGGAAGGCCACCAGGATGCTGGAGCACACGGTGGGCGAGGAGAGGCTGAGGATGGGTGTGAGCCTGGAGAAGAGAAGGTGAAGGACAGACCTCGCTGCTACCTGCGGGGTGGAAGGAAGATGGAGCCAGACCTCAGGAGGAGGGCAAGACTGAAGCTGGCACATGGCAAATTCCAGCTTGACACAAGGATGTTTTTCACCATGGGGGAGGCCAAGTACTGGAAGGAGGGACCAGAAGAACAGGGATCCACATCCTCGGAGACAGTCACAGCCTCTCCCTGGGAACTGAGCTGCTTTCCTGCCACTCCAGCTGCCTACAGCCAGCCTTCCACTTCTCAAGGTCCAGGAACGGTCTTTAGGAGCAGACTGGGAAAAAATTCACTTTTCCCTTTGTTAAAGCAACCCCAGTTGAAGCGAGGTCCCTTCCCCACAGCAGAGCCCCTCGGTGCTGTCACCACCGTGGCTCAGGGGCCACAGCGCCAGCCTGCGACTCCAGCTCTGCTCCACAACTCCATCTGGCCCTGCCACCTCGGATTCCCTCACGTCCCAGCAGCCACACTTCTGGTGCTCCGACGTTTTCAGGGCTTCCCCAGCGACCTGAGCTGAAGCAGCTCTGCCCGGCAGTGAGCCGACGTTGGGACACGGTGTTTGTTCTTGCAAAGGGAACTGCGAGGAGAACCCAAAATCGCCGTGTCCGCAGGCACCTGAGCTGCTGAGAAGCTGGGGCTCCACTGAAACAGGCCCCTCGTGGCTGGGGTCACCAAGGCTGGAAAAGCTGGGGCTCCACTGAAACAGGCCCCTCGTGGCTGGGGTCACCAAGGCTGGAAAAGCTGGGGCTCCACTGAAACAGGCCCC
>VZRQ01008712.1:81229-138077 GCA_013397975.1 Machaerirhynchus nigripectus | reverse complement strand
AAAAAAAAAAAATTATGAAGGTGATGACGCCTCTGTAATTATAGGTGTTACTTGTTATAAAGTCAGAATGTTTTCCAAGCTACTGTAATGCCACACCTCCAATGTCCCAGGAGCCAGGCCTTGGAGTCCTTTCCACTTTAGTCACTGGTTTATGAGGCTTTGCAGAGCACATCACCAGGCTGCACAGCGGGTTCCTGGCCCACTTGGCACTCCTGCGTAGGTGCAAAGCCCGTGTGGGTACTCAGCTGTTATTCTGCCTTTTACATCAGACATGAAAAGATGAGATACACGCTATTTACTGCCCCAAAAAGTTGGTGGATATAAAGAGAAATGTACATTGGATTTACAGCCTGGTTTTATGATTATCTGACTTTGTTCCAAATAAGCCCAAGCTGAAGCAGCCCTGTGAGTACCCTCATACTGCAGCTTGAGGCAAAACCCCTTCTTGGCAAGACGGTGGTTGCTGCTTTCCACATTTCCTTGTTTTGGGTGTAGTCAGGGCAAGTCAGATCAGTCTGGCAACAAATAACCTTCAAAAAGGTAGAAAAAGCAGCTCTGCCCATCACATGGTACATGTGCAAGGTAAAATAACTGGACCTTTCTTTTGCTCAGAGAACTTCAAGGGCAGGAAGAGTCAACTTGCCTATGAAGGGGAATTTTAAAAGATATAAACATCAGCCTAGGGCCTGAACCCAATGCGCTTGGCAAAACTTGCAGCTGTAGTGGAAGCAGGATCTCTTCTCCAGTTGGGGAAGTCCCACAAAGAGATAATGTGACACAGCTAAAATCTCAAGTTGGCTTGTCTGAAAAAATGAAAACTGCAAGTTCTCCTAAATGAGACCCATAACCAAACCCAGATATTTTTTTTAAATGAAATATCGTTGGGGGGGGTGGGTGGCTTCCAGCATGCCAAATTCTGATCCTTCAGTTGCAAACACATTTGAATCCTTTGCCTGCTTTTGCTATTGTACTTTCCCAGTTTCCTTGGCCACAGTAGAAGCCCTGTCCTGGCCTGCACTGGGAGGACAAGCTGGAGCAGAACCGAGCTTGCATGTGCCAGGAGGTGGCTGGCAGGACAGGACTGCCCTGGAGCCACCCCGAGGGCTGGTGCTGGGCTGGCTGTGGCAGAGCAGGCAGCGAGCAGCACAGCCAGCTTAGTGCTCTTTGTGAGGGAAAGAAATGGCTGTGCTGCCCCGCAGCATCACGATCCAGGCAGAGCAGGCTGGAGCCTGGCTCCACACACGGGGCAGCGGGAGTCAGGCACAGAATAAATGACATTTTGCTCTGTTGTGAGTCCAGAGGAGCTCCATTGCAGTCAGAGTTGGTTTGGATTTGCATGGGCAGTGCAGAGACGTGAGTCTTGGATTCACCCCAGACTCCTCTGGGTTCTTCAGTGGATGGGAAAGGCTCCTCACATCCATACCCACACTAATCCTCTTTACTCCTGGAGGTGTCCCTCCAGCCACCACTGTACCAGAAGCCACCCAGAGATAATTTTTCTATAGCACATTTCCATTTGTCCTGAGCTGCCAGCCAATACATATTTCCTTTTCCTGTGGGGGCAATGAATAGCCATTGTATTTGCGTTGGACTATTAATCTGCCTGAATTTGGTCGAGATTCTTAAATGAATATTCATGGGAATTAATGTCATTTAATTCCTATTGCTTCCTGAATATAATTACGTGCCGTACATGAATTGGCAAACGCCACAAGACATCCAATCTTGTTCAAAGCCTATGACCGATTAAATACCATGAGCTGGACACTCGTGCAGTACTGAAGATGGACAAAGCACTGCCAAGATGCAGCTTGACTTCAGGAGAGGAAACCAATAAAAGAGGGAAGAGGTACGCTGTGGGAAGCAAACACCACCTTGAGAGATAGAAAATATGATTAAAAAGGTATTTTAATACAAGCTCTTCCCCAGGTATTTGTCTACATGTAGGGACTACATTAAACATTTATATTATGTTGAAAAAAGCTTTATTTCTTCCACTTTCTCACCCACAGACATCTTTCAGGGCCTCCTATCCTGGCCTCTTTTGAGAGACAGCATCTCTTGGAAGACCTTCAGCACATCCTGCAAATAAGTGCCCAAGTGCAATCCTCCTTCTCCCAGCAGCCTGCCTGCCAAAGTTCACGCTGTTCCCCGAATAATAAAGCATAATCAGCTCTGTATTAAAGCAAAACCCGTCCCCAGCATCAGTGCTACCAAGCCCTGTCGTAACATAACAAGGACTCTTCCCAAAATATTTGGGCTTGCCCTGTCACAGTGAGAGGCGTTCAAGTTCAGCGCTCTGTCAACAATGCCAGGTGTCTCCTGAACCTCCGGCGCCCGAGCCAAGAGAGAGAGCTCAGAAGCACAGGAATAATCATTATTCACATTACTAAAATGTAACGGAATGTTTAAACAGATAACGTAACACAATCCCTCACAGCAGAAAAAAAAAAAATACTGTTTATTATTTATCCCTGTCAGATAGAAAATGAACTCAATCTCCTGGAAAGCAAAAGCAAGGCTCCTTTTTTTTTTTTTTCCTTCTTTCTGCAACTGACAGCTGCGAAAAAAATATTCTATTGTGGCAGCTGCGCCCCTTCAAAAGGGCTGATGTTCGCTGTGGTTCTTGATAAACCAACTGGCAAATTTTGGGGGTGAAAAAGAAGTGACTTGAAGCCAAACACATCTAAGAAAAAAAAGCCTTGTGAAATCAAAAATCCAAGAACAATTTCATGTTGAGTCAATCCAAAGATTTAATTTCAATTTTGATTTTTTGGGGGGAATAAGAAAAAAGACACACACCCCCTTGCTTGAAAATAAAATTAAAGGACATTTTGAACACAAAGTAGTTTCAAAATGAAAAATCAAAGTGTTTCATGTCAGAAGTGTCAAAACTAACAGCTTCAGCATTTGTCAGAGCTTTTTTGAGTTTTTATAAATGACAAGTTTGGCATGTGTGCACAGACCGTTTTGGTGCTGCTGAATCTGCATTTTTGCATGCAAAAAAAAATTGGTTGGGTGAAATTTTCTGCGGAGAAGCCATTTGCCATTCCCTTTGTGTGGAGACCAGCAGCACTCTCCCCCATGGCTGCACTGTGCAGGAGCCTCACTGACACCTCCAGCTCCTCTTTGGCTTATTAATATTTTACACTTCAGTTTGCAGGACTCCACATACCTGGTCTTTTCCAGAACCAACTCCCTGGTTAGCGGGAGGAGGTACAAAGGTTAGGAGAGACCGACTGTGCATCTCCAGCTTGATGTGCTGCTGTGTGACAGGCGGCCATGGACCTATCCTAAGGTGACATTAGGTAATTTATTAGCCTGGTTCATTACTGCTAAGCTCCCTTTCATCGGCTCGCTACCTTCCCAAACTGAGGGTTTTCCAAAAATGTTCTATCCCAAGAAGTTGGGAGCAGTTACAGTCAGGTTTACACCTTACGTGGCAGGAGAGCCGGGGTGGAAAGTGGCATATGTAGCACCTGAATTAAGACATTTAGTTTAAAATATTAAATTACATAAAAATCTTCAGTTACATAAATGCTATTGCTATAAAAATGTACCACCAAGCATTTACAATATTAGCAACTGAATGTATTCTTGCTGGGAAAGCAGCAGCCACCCAGATTTTGCAGGTCTGCTTCCAGCCTAGCTGACTTTGCTGCAGGTTTGGGATAGTGCCTAGTCCCCTGGGAACACAGCAAATAAGATCTTCTGCAGATAGCAGACACCTACCTGCCTTTTGCTACCCAATTTCTGTAGCACTTTCTACATCTCACTGATGACAGCAACACTTCTTGCTGTATCTTGACAACTTCTAATTAACCCAATCGCAGCATCTCTGAAGCTTTCAGAGAAAACCAATGTAGTTCTCTAGAGCAGGAGACCAAATCCAAAACACCATCTCCTCCTCTGACCTCCAGTACTCCATAGAGGCTACAAACCCCAGGTCACGTGTAGTCTGACTCCACTGAAGGCCCGACCAGCTCCTTCCCTGCCTTCCTGGAAGGCAGCATTGGAAGCCAGCAGAGATGGAAACAGATTTCTAACATCTTGTTGGCATTTCTGGGTCTGCTTAAACTCCTGCTGCGGGAGCACATGCAGAAATCTCTACAAGGACATGCCACACTTTCTGCTTCCAGTGGGACAAGCAGTCTCATCTCAGGGAATTGGTCTCCTCACTCCCTGCCCTGCTCTCCCCACAAGTTCAGCATTGCCTGTGAAGGAGATGCAGCTTTCCCTGGGAAGGGTTTTCTGTTGATGCTGTCTCCAAAGTGTTCTATGCTGAAGTATTATTTCATCTTAACTTTTTCCACTATTATGACTTATTTTTTAATCCAAAAGTCCAACATCAACAAAGATTAAAGCTTTTAGGCTAGTTACATATCTATGAAAACAACAGTCTCCTGGTGTCTTGGGAGATAAACACTACCAGATGCTCTTGTAAACACCAGAAAGGGGAGAGAGGGGGGAAAAAGAGAGTGGCCAGGAGAAGGAAAGGGCTGAAAACAAGTTGGAAATAGCAGAACAGGAAACCTGAAAAGTAAATTCCTGCTGTTTCTGGCTCTGTGGCAGTGAAGAGGTTAAACCCCAGTACACTGCCATCTCTAGACAGAACTGGTTGTTATTGCATTGATAAAACCCCGGGTTGTGTTTTCCTTGTCCATTTTGACCCGTATCTGACGTTAGCATTGCAAATGATGTCTTGTTGCCATTCAACTACTCAGAGTGAGCGGACAGAAACAAGACAGAGAGCTTAGCAAGGATGATACTAATGGAAGGGGTGGGGAAAACGCTGATTTACATGTAATTAATTATTATTTCTGTAAAAACCATATCGTTGTGGTGGTTCTTGACATCATTTAAAGCCTCTTTTCAAAAGAGGAGTCTCCCCTGTTAGTGCACTAATCTTTTCTGTGCTGCCAGTATGAACTGTGACAACTGATGGCAGCCACACTGGCCCATCACCACCACTTGCAGGGTTCCCATCAACTGCCCAAAGGAGAGAAGGACAAGAATCCCTCCTCCTTCTGAGGAGGTGACTTTGCATTACCAGGGCCGTGGGATGCTAGCAAATCATTTGGTGGGAAATCATCTGACTCGAGGCCAACACCATGCAGAAGGTGACAGAGTTATGCATTGCCACTGTGAAGAAATTTCAGATTAAATAAATGTATTTTCGTCTGAACTTGTAAAATTATTAACTTATTTATTTTATTTCAGTATCTAATCACAAAATAATTACCTAACCCAGCCCCAAGGTATCTTGGCAATGTTGTTCGAGACACACTCCAGCACAGACAAAAGCTCCCGCGGGAAGACATCAATCATCTTCCCATACAAATGAAACTGGTCCACAAAAATGAAGGGCACGGCTCCACCCCGGCTGTTTCAAAATTCAGCTGTCTCAGCCAGAGCTCCACTCCAGCTCCCAGACACATCCCTGCCCACTGGTTTGCACAGGAGCTAGGTCAAACCTCAAGAGCATGGATTACATATGGCAGCATTACCCAATTTATTCAGGCTCTCCTGGACAAAATCTATACAGTGGGAAGTTTATTGACAGTGTCTCACTGGTTCTCTCTAATTTGCCAAAGAGGCTGCTGGGCAGGAAATTCTGTTAACCTTAATCATAGTAGGGACAGATTAAAGGGAGCTGGACTCAAAAATAGGCAGGTCTCGAGCCACCTTCTTAATAAAGAAAAAACCCCCACAGCATTAATTGGAGCAATTGGATGGGGTGGGAACTTTGGCTGGAGCCTGGGGGTGAAGGCTGGACTGGGTGGGATGGACAGTGCTCATTGGAGGGAGGGATGTCACCTGCACTCATGGTCCCACTCACCCGTTGCACTCTCTGCACAGCCCACGTGTCCCAGCGCATCTCCCCACCCTCCCTCTCCCCCACACCCACCTCCAGAGCATTTCTGCACACAGCACTGCCTCTGCCCATGCTGTCAGCTCACAGGGGACACACAGTGAAGCTGGTGGCTGCTGAGACCTTAGCCCTGTGCTGCTCAGCTTCGTGAGGACACAGGGGGCAATCCAGGTTTGCCTGCCACAGGCCAGGTGTACCAAACCAGAAGTACTGCAGGCAGAAACCTGCCTGCAAGGTTCCCACCTACCCTTTTGCTTTTAGACAACAGCACAACACGTCATGTTCTCCCATTGTCACCTCCTTGTCAACTGCTGTGAGCACCAAAGCGTAGCTAATCCCACCCGAAAAAGGTTTGAAATCTCCCCTTAAACATATATTTTTATCCCAAGTGAATAATTTCCAAACAGCACAAAGCAGTATTTGCTTCAACCCTTGCACATCCCAGCTGTGGTAGTATTTTCATCCTGGGTGAAATGGCTTGTCCAGCCTTGCCCAGTTTGTGAATGAGCTCGGATACCAGGCAGGGACCTGATATCCCAGTTGGAAGAAAGAAAAAAACCTGCCCTAATAGAGAACCATCATCCCCACTGCATTATTTGTTTTGTCAAAAGCAGCAAAAGCTACTGTCATCAGCTTGAGACCGAGCAAACTCAGCTCATGCAGAGCATGCTTGGCATGAGGAAATGTTTTTGTTTCTTGAAGCAGACTCTGAGAAGGTCAGCTTGTCTTGCCTGCCACTCCATTTCAGGCTTTAAATGTTTTTCATTTTGTTTTTGCAATATTTTTTTTTGCCTATGTCATCATCAAAACACTCTTTTTTTTTTTGCTTGCTTTATATTTAAGTTTGGTTGGGATTTTTTTAAAGTCACCTTTACCACAGGAACAAATAGGCCAATATCTGTGTATTCCAACCTTCAAACTCGTAAAACTGAATTAGGTTAGTGCAGGGACTGTTTTTCCTAGTGAAATTAGCACAGTTATAGGACAAAAATGTTTTCAGAGCTACTGAAAACTCTTTATCTGGTCATTCTAGATACAAGATCTTTTCGTACAAATTCTTATCTCTTTTTGGTTCACAACTGCTCTCTGCCATCCTTGCACATCAAACACCTGCAGAGTCAAGACAGTTTTGAATCTCAGAAAAAATTCAGGCTTTCAGGAGGGTTATTTTTTTCTGCTGTGGGTTTTTTTCAGAGAGAAGATACTGTTTTAATGGGAAACCTCACACCCAAGAACCTTGTGGCTGTTTGTTCCTACCCAGGATAATTCTCTGGCCAACACATTACAGCTTCCACCCCGATACTGTCAGAGTCAGAGGCACATTTCCTTCAACTCTCTGACTTGGTTAATCACATCAAGTAATTTGTTTATGAAGTTCAGTTCTACAAAGCCCAACTTGGAAGCAGGTATTCATCCTCCCAGATACAAGCACTTCTGCTCTAATTTCTTTTAAAGTCAGAGCTGATCTTTATCTACAAAAGGCCGGAGCAATAAGTATTTGGTGTGTTTAGAAAACACCTCTCTTTCACCACACCTGCAGCTCGGCTGCCAACTTTCAGCCGTGTGGACTCTCCACAGCTCTGGGAGACTCTGGTGCAGTAAACAAAGTAGTTTTCCCTGGATTCCCATGTTCCAGGTACCTCTCCCAAATGCTTCATGTACTTATTCCCTAAAGATCTTCACGCTGGTCCTGTTTCCACAGCATTTTCAAGGGCTTGGTGGGAGTGGGAGGTGATGGTAGTTGGGTTTTCTTCCACTTCTCCACTCCTCTAGATCATTCTATTATTGACTTTACAAGAGATGCAGAAGAGTCTTCAGTGTTGAACAAGAATGGAAACCATTTCAGGAGTTACTCCTAAGATCTTTTCCCCACCCTTGATGTAAAAGACAAACTAAATCCCATATTTTTCAGGTTTCTGCTGAAAAATTGTTACTGCACCCAAACCTGCATCTGTCTCCCATGAGCTGCTTCTACCTGACACAGGGTAATGTCCCATAAGCCTCTCCCTTGGCATCAGTGGTGTTCATGTGGGTCATAGCAATGCCAGTGCCACTGAACAAACAAACTTCAAAGTAAAAAGGAATGCCAGAGCCAGGGAGACACGCCTGGGGGTGAGAGAACTGGGATAATAAACTCACAGCGTCACCCTGGTGCCAACAACCCAGTACTTTTTGTGCCTCTCATTTCTGCAGTTTCTTGGAATGGTTTCCTAAGCCACCAGTTCATTTTGGAGACGTAAGGAACAGGCAAGGGTTAAATCAGAGCCGCCATCCCCCACCCCAGTCTATTCACTGCAGAAGGAAATCTGTCTCTCTCCCACCCCTCAGCATCCTGTCTCTGCTGCCTTGAAAAACACACAAATCCCTCACGGCTTCCTGAGGGGCAGAGACCTCAGCCTGCTCCCAGCCTTCCTCCGCCCCGGTGCGCCCTGCAGCATCCTGGTTTCCCCATGGCAGAGCACCCTTCCTGGGGGCTCCAGCCACAGCAGCTTCTTCCCTCCCACCTGGCCTGGCCAGAGGAGCTGCTCTAGCAGCAACACCTCTGTCTCCTGGGTTTTATCCCAGCAGCTGCTTAAACTTGGGTACACCAGGTATCTTGCAGCTACTACAGCTTTTCCTTCACCAGGGGCTGAATAATTACTAAGTGTCTTCTTCTCACCCTTGCCCCCCCCTTACCAGGTGTACCCCACTGGCTCATTTCCTTTTTTTCTCTATAGTTGATGGGGACAGCCAAAAGAAACTTCAAACCGCTCCCTCAAGGTCACCTTATCCTCATCCAGTGTGTTCCCCCCGGGTGCCCAACCATTTTCCCAAGGTCTTTTCGAACCCTGTGGATTCTGTGATTCTGTAAATGAAATATTTTTGTGATTCTGTGACCCTAAGGAGCCAAGCCATGCTCATAGCAATCTGAAGGTTGGGAACCCACAGGCAAATTCCAGTGTTAAACCAAGTCACACAAGCCTCACAAAGCCCCCCAGAGGTCACAAAGGGGTCACTGCTTTCCCTACACGGCCCTTGGCTGCTGCTTGAGCACATTTGCTTCTGCTGAGTGGAAAGGCTGGCTCCAGAGCCGCAAGTCCTCACCAACAGGCCCAGAAAATGGACCAGCTCAGTTTCCCCTTCAGATACAGGGGATGGGTGCCAGGAAGAGGAGGAGGAGAAGCCAGCCCTGGGCACCTGAGGAGGCATCACTTGGAGCACCCAAAGCTATCTCACCCACTAGAACCACACAGCACAGCACAGCTGGGAGGTGCTCAATGCCCCCACAGCAGCATCACCTCAGAGCCGTGTCCAGGCCAGTAAGTGCAGTTTGAAGCATGGAATGGCCCTGCTGCCTTCAGTCCATGAGCTGGAGCAGGTTGGTGTGAGCTCTAGGACCCCTGAACCACATGCTGGATGTTACAGAGACGAGCCCTGAGAATGCTTCCGAAGGGCAGGTGCTGCACACGCTGCATCCTCATGGGGCATCTGTGCAACCAAACTAGGGCACTGTGAATTCACACCCTGGCTCTCTGTGCTGGAACTTGTCCGTGGAGACAAGCCCCGCATGGCTTCTTCCGGCACTCCTGGTGTGGGGAAGCAGCACGGAGAACTACAGCATTGGCAAATCTAAACATTGAAAATCATGAGTCATAGTTTCCAAAAATTATCCCAGTGGTATTTTAAAAAAACCCCAAAATTTAACGAATTCCATTTCTCCTCTCTCAGATGACACCCAGAAGTTTCTCCACAGTTCTCAGTGCTAAAAACTCAAGGGAAAACAAACACATGACAGAAAGCAGGAGTAGAGATTTTCATGCATTCTCATGATTCCAGAAGCTGGAGTTTTAAAGAAAAAGAAATCAACAACAAAAGGCTTATGATATAAAGATTATAGTTTGGCTAGCAGCAGAAGTAAAACCTCATGGTTTATGTGACAAACCTCAACTGATCAACTCAGCTCAAAAACTTGGAAAAAGAAGGTGAAACATTCCAGCATCATTTTGGCTGCCAAAATAACAGAAAAAATTGTGCAAAATTTCAACGCAAGGGAAAAAAAAAATCAATGAGATTTGTTCCACTTTCATGAACTCAGAGACAAACAGATGTTGACAAAAAGATGTTGCAAATAGTTCCTGCTGTTGCTCAGCTGAGCCTGAGTCTCTGCAATGCGAGTGCATCTCTCGTTCATTAAGTCATCGCTCTCACTCACACAGGGCAGCCAGTGCAGTGTCTCTGCACCCTCTGTGCTCCTTTGCAACTTTTACCAGCACAATGGGGTTAACTTCAGCCTCTTGTACCATGTTAATAGCCAGAATTGATTATTCTCCTTTCTTCTGCAAGAGCATACCTGTACTGCCCTAAGAGAAAGGGGCACAGACCCTGTTTCAGACATATGAAAAATCCCTGTTCCTTGGTAACATCTGCACTTTTTAATATGATACTACAATTTGGACCACAAGTACCAAAGGGCCCAGCTGGGTCCTGTGCGCTACTTTCTGTCCTCCTTCAACAGTGAAGCAACCCTTAATTGTATTTACTCTGGATTAGACCTGTAGGACCCAACCTAAATCATACCAAGATCCAAGAGGTGCTCTCCTGGAAAAAGCCTTCTGAAATGGATCCCATGTCCAAATTGAAGGTGACACCATCACTGGTTTCATTTCAAGGCAATCCAGATGTTCAGTAAAGTGATTAGGAAGTGGCGTGTATCAAATATAAGATACTCTGCATTGAATTAATGCATTTATTTGCTCTGAATGGTTTTCCAGTTCAGGGCAGCACTTTGCCTGTCACAAGTTAAGTGCTTTGACAGAACACATGGACATTTCTGCTGCTTAAACAGAGCCAGCAAACAGAATGGCCAGCAACTTCCAAGTCTCAGAAGAGTCCAAAGAAGTACTGTCTCTCTAATATATTTATTTCCTGGCCCACTAAATGCATGAGTTCAGGTCCCACTTGTCAGCATCCTTTATAGGAACAGCCATTTGAAAGGAAGCAAATAAACATAACAACATTATGGTGGGGCCATTGGGTTTTCAGCCTATTACTGGCTAGCAGGTGTGCAGAGCATCACTCAAATCAGCTAATGTGGCCCTTTGCTTTGAAGAATGAAAGCCAAGAACTTGCCTTGTCTCTGTGTGGTGCAGCACCTCTGCCCAGACAGACAACGCAAGGGCCAGTGTTGTCCCCAATGTTGTCCCTCAAGTGTCCATGCTTGTGGCCCAGGGCTCTGGTACATTACCGGCCTTGACTGTGTAACTGGGAAAAGGTCAGCAAAACCTGCCCAGGACTAGCAAGAGCAGCTAAAGCCTTGTCTCAAACTATTCTAGAGCATAAATGCCTCCTACCTCTCCCATAGGGACCTACTGGGGGTTTTCATTCCCTTCAAAGAGGAAGAATGAGGATGAAGAACAGCTGAGAGCATAACATGGGTGGATCTTCTGTTTTACTTCCATTTTTAGCAGTCCAAGAGAATCAGTAGCCCCCTTCTTCCTCCTTATCAGAGAAGCATTCAGTGGATGTGTTGACTATTACCCAATCTGCCACAGTTTTCTAGGGAGAATTACAGAAACAAAGTTCTCAGGCAATCAGAAAAACACTAAATCCAGAGGCATCACACCCTCTGCTAATGGAAAGCACTACAGACACTATTGGAAAGCATCCATGGACACGAGCAGGATCTCCAAGGTCAGGGTCCCTTCTGACTTCAGGCCTATGTCTCTTTTTCTCACTTGAGTTTCTCCTTACACCTTCTGCTTGTGAACAGGGGAGGATTCACAGGCACATGGGGGAAAAGAAATCCAGGTAAGAGAATGCAGCTGGGTTGTAATTTGTAGTTTCACAGTCCTTTGTGGATAAGCCCCAACACAATACATCCATTTGCCTGCAAATTCCGGATTGTGTTAAACCCACGGTAGTTCTAAGGTAACAATATCTTCATGCTGAGCAACTTGAAGACTGCTGAGAAATACAGCACTTAAGCAGAACAAAAAGCAAATTCCCAGCAGCACCTTCCACCCCCATGTTTTTATTGAGTTTTAGTAGAAAAGAATTCAAAAATACAGAGGGCCTGCAGACCAGACTAGGCATTGTCTGCATTAATTTGGGGTTTACATTACTTTCAGCTGGTACTCAGATGAAAAATTAACCCAGCATTCCTCCATGGTTTGGGATTTCCTGAATGAGTTTTGAGCAGAAACACATCTCTGCTCCCTAGACCTGGTGTTCCCAATGATTTCCACTGACACGGGCACACGGAAAAGGAGAAACAGCTCTGTGTATGTGTGTTTGTTTGCAAGCCAGTGTCCCAGATGAAAACAGAACATGCAGAATAATATCAGCTCTGATCCGAGGGCTCTGGAAGGGGTCATGGTAATGTGACTTTTCACCAGCTTTAGTGACAGAAGAATCTGGCCACCAAGATACCAGATCTTTTGCCATGCTAAGACAAGTACCAGAAACTGATTTAGGCGGCACCAAGATTTTTTACTAGTGCCTGAAGCAGTACAGGAATTCACATCTTCCTGCACATGAGGAGGTGTTGGGCTCCTCAGTGTTAGGTGTTTCCGTAATTTTTTATCTCAAGCTTATCCCTTAAGGCAAAAATAGAAGTTTTTCAGGTCATAAAAGTGCTGGGCTTCCTGCTGCACTTATCCCATTATGAAAATTCAGTTTTCAAAATATGTAACTTCATAGTTGTCATTTCATTAGGTTATGTAGGATGCAAACCAGAGAACTGCATTTATAAAGATCCCTCAATGTAACATATTTACAGTTCCTAATTTATTTCTGATAGAAGCTCAGTTTTTAGCAGCCACATGTAAATTCAAACACCTGAGGCCTTCCCTCATACCAGAGGTTACAAACTTGAGCCACTTCTAAGAACCTCCAGGACTAGCCAACTCTTTCCATACGGGGGAATAATAAGCAAAAGCTCCATCTGGGAATGAGCAGGAGGAAATCCATGTTTGTGGGAGGATAACAGGGCACCAACACACCCCAGCTGAACAGAATACATGTCGAGCACTCCATCCAGACACCTTCAGCAGCAATCCCACCTGCTCTACCATCCTGGAAGGATCCTGCAACACCACTGCAGTGCTCCCACCTCCCAGAGAAAGGCTGGTGGCCTTCTCCAGTAACAACATTGCCCGTTCCTGGGAAATACCACCACAAAACTCACCGAGTGCCACTGTTAATGACTGTGGCCTACCAGGGCACAGAGATCACTCCTGACTCCACCGAAACTGCTTCTCTCCCAGCTTTTCAAGAGAGCCCCCTCCCAGCAGCCAGTAACCCCCGAGCAGACCCCAAGAAGAAGACCTACCTCCCCTCAGCAACACACGAGCTCCCCTCTCTTCTGTGGCTTCATTCCAACCAGCCTTGATCCACGACTGGCAGAGAGCTGAAAAGCATCGGAGCCCCTTCTCAAGGGCCATACTTCCCTTCTCCCTTCCAAACACCTCCTTGGAGGAGAGCTTACCTTCCTTGTGGGCTCCTATAGCCTGAGGGAGCTCTGGGAAAACAGCTTGTGCAGATGGAGCAGGTCAGGCCCATTCCCCTCACTGTCTGCTCACAGGTGTAGGCGTTTTCCTCTCCTGAGCAGGAGATGGAGGTTGCAGAAACACAGTATGAAGCATCTCCCTGCTCTGCTCCTTTTGGTGGGATGGCTGGCAGGGAAAAAAGGGACCTTAGCTCCAGGATTTCTTGTTTGGATACCTTCCACTTAAAGGAGTTGGACCCTCTAACTTACAGGAGTTTATATGAGACAGGGTGGCAAAATTACGATTAAAGCAGATCAAACATTAGGTTTTCAAAAATTACAGTAAAAATAACATTAGTTGTAAGTGATTGGCAGGAATTAACACGGGCATCCTCACTGGAGCAAGGTCTACAAGCTGTAGCAGACAAATATGGGCATTTCTATCAGGCATTGCTTTATATACACCCTGCAAAGGCAAATCATTGGGTGGGAAATGAAAATCAAGAAGGAAAAATATATATGTTTCTGATTATTCTATCCCTAATGTTGTGCTCTGTCATTATAGCAGATTGCTTAATTGTGCTGCTGATTACTTTTCCTGAATTCTTCCTACAGCTGTAGTTTTTGCAGCACCAAGAAAACACTAATTAGCAGGAGGAATGTTGCCTTAAATTTTTTAACAATATATATATACATGTTAAAAAAGAGAATTCCTCAGCCTTTACCTATTTAGTCCAGGCTCTGTTATTTATTTAACCCTTCTCACTCCCTGTTGATCTGTCCCTGCAGTAGTCATGCCTGGGCTGAGATGGGGAGGTTGCAGGGAGACAAGTCCCGTTTCCAGCTGAAGGTAGCTGTAATCCCAGGCAGCAGCAGTTCAACTCAGTCCCCCTCACCCCTCAAAATTCACCTTGTCCAACAATCCAAATGTGCATTCACTGTGGGATGGGTTGGTCTTTGTGTGCATTTGCTACTAGGAATTATCTCTATACTTTGCAATATGTAAAATAAACTGCTGGTATAGGAGCATCTGCACGATGCCGTAATTTTACCACACATTTAGACTCCACATCCTTAATGATCCATCACAGGGATGATTTGATGTTGTTTAACTCTTGTTTCACTGTGGCATGCGTTTGCCCTGCTTGTCCTGTTATATATTCCTGATATATATTCACGCAGTAAGGAGAAATGCTTCTTTTGTGTAAATTAATGCTGTGACATTGGAACTTTGTAAATTTTTTGTCCTTCAGTGTTAACTGTGGATTTAGACAACCTTCCTTCTTCTCATCATCCCGTCTTCAGCAGAGGCAATGGAAAGAGTGCAGTTGCTCACTAAAAGTATATGTGGAGCCTTCACATAAGTTATTTTAAGAGGGGTCGGAGGGGATCCCAGTCTTACACTTCCATAAACCCACCAGTATAGAATTGTTGGGATTAACAGAAAAAAATTGAGGAGGAGTAAGCAACACATGGCTGCTGTTTGCAGGTTTTACCTCTCTCTGAAGTGACTGATGCATTGACCCCATCTAGCACAGCATTTTTTCTGTTTCTCTTGCACATTTAACCATGGTCTGAGCCAGCACCTCGACTGTGACCCAGGGCCAGCCAGCTCTGTGTAATCAGCAGTTTAAGCCTCCAGCACCGGAGGTTTTCGCTGGGTGCTTGAGACTACAGCTATTCCGTCAGCTCAGTTTGGGTTTGACTCTCTGGGAGCTCATACAGCCCACGCACCCCAGCACAGCCACCCTGCTTCCCAGGAAAGGAAACTTGGGTGGGATGAGAAACCTCTTCAGGCGCCCTCGCTGCCCCGCAGTGTGGCTGACTCATGAGCGATGCCCTCGGGGCTGCCGCCTGTCACTGTGAAATTTCGGTGGCTTCAGAGACTTCCCCTGTCAGCCCTGCCCTCAACACAGGAGATGGATGTTTCGGTTCACCAGCAGCACCAAAAAGCCAAGACAAAGCAAACCAAAAGCAGGTTGGGCTGAGCTGTTTAACAGACCGAAACCCAAGGTGAGGAACAGCTTGACTCGGCAACCGTGGTGGATGAGAAGTGCCCAAAACTCATCGAAATAGGGTTTGACCATTTGAAAGCTGGGAAGGAAATTAATGAGAAATCTGCGTAAAGTCAAGATAACGGCTCATTAAGTCCCATTTGTAAGGAAGAAGCCAACCTTGGGGCTTAGAGCAAGTGCTCAAGGAACAGAGGCACACACTGACACAGATCTGCCAGAGTTGCCTTCATGCTTTACGTACATTCACAGAATCCATTGGCTTCTTCCTGCATATGTATTCCCACCACTATATTGCTCCTAGAGCTCAAATGACTTGAACAAACAGTGCTGCCCACTAGGACAAGGACTTCAGGACACATCACACCGACTGAAGCTGGCTGTGCTGTTAGGACAGGCTGTAGACAGAATCCCTGGCATCTCCTGGGCTTCCTCCACACTCTTCAAAGGGCCAGACTCCACGTGAGTGGCCAACCCCGTGGTGCTGGAGGCACTGGGCTTGCTTTGAGCCTGCAGTGAAAGAGCTTGTGCATGCTTAGCAGGCGAGGTCAGCTTCTCTGGACATCTGTCAGCTCCCAACAGTCTGCCAGACATTAGGAAATCTGAGACAAACACAAAAAAGCCTCCAAATCTGCTTGTAAACAATGTTCAGGTGGGAAACCAGCACGTACAGTAACTCTGCAGCCTGCTTTGCTTTAGCAATGACTGGAATGTAACTAGTTCTGGGTTTTGTGGAGTCAAAATTGGGACCTTCGTTCCTGAACCCACTCCACAGCCAGATTCACTAAGGTATTTAGGTGCAAGAATTCACTGAACAACTCAATCCCATTCATTTCACTCGACTTCACAGGGGGCAGTCCCTACCCAAAAGAGCTTGCAGATGAGGGGCAGCAATGTCAAGTTGTACAGATTGTTAAAAACGAACAGTAGACATGTTTGCAGACTGCTAACCCACTCTCTCCTTCAGGAGAAAAGCCATTTTATCTGCCTGTTCCTGGTAAGTACAGAAAGAGGTTTCATGGTCACCATAAGTATTAAGATTGAATAATGTTTATCTATATTAATCTGAAGTGCACAGCAGGGAATAAGGTAATTTTTCCATCCTTCTGATTGTATGTAAAAATTTTATATGAGCTTTTTGTGGATTTGATTGCAGCAGCTTGGGATGTTTCCCAATTTGTTCTTCTCCCAGGACAGTTTTTCTGAATCAGCTGCTAACAAGCCCTGGTAGAACACATGGTATAAAATATTTGTTGCTTTAACATTTCAAGCAACCTAGAGAGGAGGTAACACTCTACTGGCCTGTGGCCCATGTCCAGTGCCTTTGCTGTCTCAGAGGCCCTCTGTTAATATCTGCTGCAGCCAAGCAGCAAGGAGTGGGATGGTCCCACATCAGGGTGTTGGCTTACAGTGACAAACGTGCAAACCAAAATCCATGCTTTCCTGCTCCAGCACTCTCCTGGTGACACCTTTCAGTTTGTTTAAGGCAAGGACATGTTGGCTAAGAATGTCCTCACCCACCCTCTAAATGGCAGGGTACATAAATCACTGTTACTTAAAGTCTATATTTCTTTATTAAAGGAGAAGCTGCAAAGTGCTTGAAAACAATGTTGGCTACTGTGAACTCTGGTGCCCAATCAATGAGACACATGACAGTCAATTACCCCTCCACTTACTGATTGTCCCCAGCAATCAGCCTGGATCAATACCTTCAATCTCAATTGATAGCGGATACCAAATCTGAAATGGGATGTGTTGGAGGGAGGGTGTGCAGTGGCCACTGTGTTTATTTAATCATTCATTTCACTTCCACCGCCTCCAATCAGCCAGGGGATGTGCTCTCCTAATGGCCCATGCCCATCCTTTCGGCAGGAGTGCCTGGCCGGTGTCAGCAAAGGGAGCAGCAGGACCACAGCTCCCTGCCCCAGGGCATCTTCAGTGCAGAGACCCTGTGACAGAGAATAAGGAAACAGTTCAGGCCAATGCAGCAGGACAAAGAAGGAAAATAAGGAGGGAAACTTGGGTACTGAAGCAAGGAAGGTGTTGCCAAAGGTGCTGCTCTGTGGCAGAAATACATAAGCAGGGCACCTGGAGATGGGCTGCAGTGCAGCCACCACAACCTTGTTGTCCCAGGTGGCATCTCCATCCATTGCCACCCCTTGTGTCACACAGTCACCATTCAAGCAGTGACATTCTCTCATTATACTCTGGCAGAGCACTCAGCTTCGCAGGAGGGAGGGTGTCGAGGAGCAGGATGTTGCGCCTGTCTTTGTTACAGGACACTTAGCAAAGCTTCCAAGTATTTGAAGAAGAGCTGTGCCAGCAGCTCTTTCAGAGTTTCCTTCAAAGATGCCAGTTCGAACAGGCTTTTGTAATTGAGAAGGATCATTTGCATTTGTAATGGTTTAAACAAACCCATACACACCGGTGTGGGTGAAGCAGCAGGGACAGGGCTGATTGAGATGGAAATGGTCTGGAGCAGGGAAGAGTTTCCCTGCACTCCTGCCCTCCCATTCAAAAGCCTGGTGGGCTTTGATTTTGGTGTGTCCCTCAGGCATCCCTGTGACCATGGACTGCATGACACCTCCCTGCCATTGGCATCTAAGGGAGCCTGGGCCTCTCACCGTGACAGACCTGTCCTTTTGGTGGCCCTTCAACACCTGTCCTTTGCACAGCAGTATAAGCTCCTCCATGGGATGACCACAGCAGCCAAAAATCCCCATGCCAACTTCTGGATCAGTGCTACCAGGTACATGCAGACAGCTCGACTGTGAAGTCAGAGGTCTCTAGCTTGCACCAATTGTTCCCCACAGGTGAATCCCACCCCCATGATTTGTCACCATGGTACTGCCAGCTCCTGCAGGCTTCTCTGCAGGGAACTGGCTCCTTAAAACACCATGTCCTAGGGTCAGACAGCCAAGGTGCTTGGCTTTCCCTAAGAAATACTTGGGGAGGTAGTAAAAATCGGATGAGTACCTGCTGCATCCTTGGAGTCATGGAGAAAAAGCTGGGAAACTTGAACTCTATAGCCAGCAAAAAACATGCTCTCTTAAAAATGGTTTACTATTGCGGTTGGCTGTTAATGTCGTTTCAATGTCCACATGTGGCAGAGGCAGGAAAGCAGCTGAAAGATAACGGAGATAAAGCATTATCCCTAGGATCACAGTATGGCCAGCAGCCAAGGCATTCCTCTTTTTTTAATACACAATCCTTGTCATAAGATTGAATATCCATTTGGGGGCAGAATTCCCCTACTTTAGTCTGCACACTCCCCTCTGAAAGCGTTGTAATGCTTTACTTATTGGCATCTTATTTTGATGAATAGGCTGCAATTGGTGCAAAAATCTCCTGAATAGCTTTAGGAGACTCAGGCATGTGATCGTTGGCCCATTTGTACTAAGTACCATCACTCAAAGTCTGTATTACTCACAGGATGCTTAAGCCAGCGTATTTTCCTAACAGACACAGTCCTCTGGGGGTACAGCTAAGCGTGCCGGGGACTTCTTTGAAGTAGCACAAAGGGTAATTATTCCCCAAAGTCCCATTTAAAAAACACCCTTAAAAACTAAGTTTTGTGCCTTTGGAGAAATACAGCCCAACCCCAAGTACCGCAGTGCCGGGAGGAGTGGCTGCCTGCTTGGCTTGGAGTGGCACGGGAAGGAGACATACCCTGTCTCTGCTCCTTGTCTGGACTGAAATACAGATATTGAGGATAAAAATAGGGAAGAAAAAGGGACTTCGGAGAAATGTGAAAATGTGGGTCAAGTACAAAAGGCTGCTGCTTTTTTTGCCTTTTTTTAAAATTTTTTTTTTATTATTTTATGTAATGGGCAGGGATAACATAGATCATGGTGCCTGGGAAAAGCAGACCTCAATCAGCAGTGGCAGTGGTGAAGTCACTGAGCTCAGGTGGATTTCTGCAACCTGTTACAGCCCTGAAAGAGCTTCTCTGCTGACAAGCTGGCCCCAGTAACAGGCTACTCCTTACCAAAGGTCTTTTCTTCCTGGGAGCCCAGGAAAATGCAGGCCCCCTGGGGTGGTGGTTTAACACATGAGCAAGGAAAAATACCACTGCTGGTCCCAGTTACCAATCCCTCCTCGTGCTGTGGGGCAGGAAACAGGAAACACCACCCCCAGCCCACTCACCTGGATGGGCTTTGCCCATTTCTTCAGAATTGCTTCTGACCTGGTCAGCACCATAGGGAAGCCATGGAGATGCAGCCCACTCTTACTTTCTGAGTGCAGAAATGCATTTGATGAGCTGTGTTCACTTTCCAAGAGCCAGACCTGGACAAGCACCTGTCTAAGCACCAAAAGAGCTCATTCCTGTGTGAGGAGAAGAGAGGGAAAGGCAGATATTCCAATTAGCTCAAGAGAGGGGAGATGCCACTCATAGCCTATAGAGGCTCCCTCCATTGTGTAGTATTTCTAACTACAATTAATTAGAAATTGTAGCGTGCTCCATCCCATGCTTTCTGCCTGGCTTTGAGCAAAATGGTTGGCAAAACATTTTTTCAAGAGTGTTTCATTTATGGTGTCAGAGATGTCACCTGACACCACCAGTGTTACCTGGCCCTTTGTAAGGAGCATGTTGCTTTGCCCCACTGTGGACATAAATTACTTTTCCTATGTCCTACCAGCAGTTCAGAGCCCTGGGAAGAGATCCCATCCCTAAGGAGAAACACCAGGGGAGCCCCTCTCCAGCTGCAAACCTGCCCAGCCATGACAGCTTCTCCCTGTTCGTATAGCTTGTTTTAAACTTTTTGTGTGCTCAAAGAAAGGGAGAAACACACAAGTCCAGAAAAAAGTTATGCCATGACTATTTTTAGCGTGCAGTTGTGTTCAGAAATCCCCCAGAAATCAAGGACTTTCTGATTTTGCCAGCAACAGTTAAAGAAAATCTATTTCCTTACTGCTGTTCATAGTTTAACCACCCTCCCCTCTTATTTGCACTGTTTATACATGAATTCCTACAGCATTATGTGCTTTGTATAAGCAGGAAAAGTCCAGTCCAGACACGGCTCCATGACAGCTCCTCCTGACTAATAGCAGAATTATCCTTACATAAGTCCTTTCTCTTCCCTGGCATTTTTTCTCCCTCCAACAAGGTACTTCCCCGCACACCCCGGCAGGATGGAGCGGCTCAGTTCCATGCCTGATGTCGCAGTGCCATCTCATGGCAGCCCCAGTGCCAGCCTTTCATAGGAGATCCACTTGCTTTCAGCTCTTTGCAGGTGTTTTCTTGTTGTGCTGTTGAGGTTTTAAATTTATAAACTCTCAAAAAAAAAAAAGCAAAGATTAAATCAGATTTTTTGGTAATTACTTAAAAACTTTAGAAACTTAAGAGCCTTCCAAGGAAGATCAAGGATGAAGAACAATCAGCAGAGATAATTTCTTTTCTAAGAAGCAGGAAGGATGGAGATGAGAGCAATGAAGGTGCTCACATCACTTTTGTAGTTAGCTTGACTCCAGAGGGAGAAACATTACCCTGATTGCTTCTGAAATCACGGAGAGGGGTCGCCCTGGGCTCTCCTGGTCAGGTGTCCTGCTGGGAGAAACTCCAGGAAAGTCATCAGCTGACCCCCACAACACAGCCACAGCAAGAGTGTGGGGGGTCCGAGACACAAAGCCAGAAGAGTGGTGCTGCTGCTGCAAGGTGTAAATGTAGAGTGACTAACAAGCTGGCTGGGAAATACTAAATGCAAACAAAACAAAAAAGTCTCCCCAAAATTACTGCAAAGTGGAAAAAAAAAAAAAAGCCATCAAGCTTTCTGTGCAGACCATGCCTGTGCCACACAATGCAGGATCATTTCCCAGGTAACCTGGCAGCCCACCCTGTCCTTTCACTGGCAAATATTATTTTGAAAGGTTGCTAAGAGCCAGCAGTGCTTATGCATTTGGGTCAGGATTTTCCGACTCCAAACCCCCTATTTCGTGACCAAAGACATGCAGGAAAAATCCCTTCTACCTTTGATGGGATCCATCCAATGGCTGTGACAGCTCCAGCCTGGAGGCAGGGGTGCCAGGATGGGTGCTTCCCTGGTGGGAGGCCATGGAATATGATTACCCAGGGAGGGCACATCATGGCACAGGATTACATGCACCATCCATCACTTGCTGACTGTGTTGTTTTCTCTTTACACACTTGTATGGAAATGTAACTACAAAACATTCCTCTGAGCTGTTCACTGATGTGCAAATATAGCTTTAAATGACTTCTCTAGGAAAGAATCCTCACTATTTTATACAAATTGTCTTGCATGTTTATTACACAGAATCATGATCCAAAAAGAAGGGGATCCATCCCATGCCTATTCATAACTCTGTTACACACTATGAGCTGAACATACTCCAGGCCCCCTCATATGATGAATGATACCTACTTTGCTCCTCACTTCAAGCCTGCTCCCACGTGCTTATTTATTTATGGAGCCTCAGGGCACTGATGGATACTCTCCCGGTTCCTCCATGAGACAGAGCACATCACAGGCACTGGGCTTGCAATGGGCAGTTTGGAGAGGGAGGGTAAAACCTGAAACTCTGCTCCTGGCCTCATCACTGTGCAGGGACACCCAAGGACTGCTCCAGAACTGCTGCACTTCCCACTGACACTGTTCCAAAAGCTGGTAGTTTCCCCACCACATTTAAAGCCCTTTTCCCTGCCCCTTGACTAGGAGCAGAGCACCAGGCTGGACTCAAGAGCCACGCAGGTGCATGGATGCCCACCCGCCCACTCTGGGAATGCTGTGCCTGGGAGGTACCCACAGGATGTCTCCTGCTGTGTTTAGCTTGGCTGGCTCAGCCAGCCCATTCCACTGTCTGCACAGCCTCAGGGAGAGTGGAAGAAAACAATGTACTGCCCAGCCAAGCAAAACACGGGGAGGTCAAAAGCTGCTGCATGGCTTCTTGGAGATGACACACACACCCGAGGTAGGTCCACTTGTCTCCTGGCTCGGGAGCATCCTGCAGAGCCCTGCACTAACACCACAGCTCCCAACCCCAGCTCCTGCCCTGGGCTCCTGCACACACCACCTCCAGCCCAGGGATGAGATTTCGTAGCCTGGGTGGGAGGAAGGTGCTGGGGTGGGTGCAAAGCACAGCCCCCATTTCCCTGCTCTGTGGTACATATGGCTTCAGAAATAATCAAGTGTTCATTACCGTGTCAAATTAAGAAATTGAGAGCTGTCAAAGTGTAGCAAAGACTGGAGGTGGCTTTTATAGCAAACTGTGGAATCTCCCACTGTTTGTCTAATCTAATTTCCTCATCCTCGTTGTCCTAAGAGAATCATTACAAGACAGGGAGAAGTAGAGAGATGAAGACAGGAACAATTTCCAACTGAAGGCACCTCCCCCTTCCGTGTGTGTGTGCAGATGAGAGGGTTTATATAAGCTGTGTGGGATCAATAATTTTCCTCTGTCAGGTTTATGTTTTAAGACAGCTCTTAGATTTCATCCCCTCTGGTTAATCTGCCATAGGAAGAATATAAAAATATTCTTTTGTCTGGTGGCAAACACTCCTGTCCTCCAGCACTGGCTTTTAAGAAGGCAGTGCCAGAGAGAGCAACATGTGGCACATCTCAACCCCCTTCAGCTGAGATGAAGCCCTAGAGGAACCAGCTGCTGTGACAGCAGAGGGTGAACAAGCTGTCCAACAACAGCAGCAAACCCAAATAAATTAATAGTCAACACTGTCTCTGCTGGGGAATAAAAGGTTAAAACCATGCCAGCAACTGGTTGGGGACAGGCTTTTGAGGCAAAGCTGCCATCCCTTGCCTGCTAATTGTTATGTTTTCCAAAGATTTAATCAACTAAGTTGTGTTCAACAAACTGCTATTTAATTACTAGAGTAAAATCCTGTTAATTAGCCAGCCCCAGAAGAGAGCCCTTCATCCCTGTTAAGTGAAATTCCCAACTAATCCCTCCAGCAGCCATTGTGTTGCAGCCTGGAGAGCCCCAGAGAGCTATTAGTGATGCCCACAAAGGTGGGGGGGAGCATCAGAGCTTGGCCCCCACCTGCTGCCAGTGGCTGTCTTCAGCCCTGGGAAGGTGCAGGCCAGCACAAGTGTAAGACTCTGAAGTGAAAAACTGTTCACTCCTTTTGTCAATCTACAGCTCTACCTCCTGGCTCCAGTTGCCCAGGTGGCTTCAACCACAGCCTGGCCAGCACCTCCTCTTCCCCTGTGCTCGCATTGCATCCCTGGGCTGCATCTCCTTCCTTCCTCTGTACAGTCCACGCCTGTGCCCACGCAAGAGGCCGGCAGCGCCCCTTCAGCCAGCTCCACACCACCCTGCTCCTACCACCACGTAGCATCCAAGCTTTCCCCAGGAAGATACTGTGAACACTTTTACAAGATGCTACAAACACTTCTAAACACAACCAGAACTTTCCTCTTAGCTCTCCTCTCACCTGGCTTCCCAGGTGTATCAAGGATATGAAGTTTCCACAAAATTCACAGAACAGCCTGGATAAAAGAGACAAGTGGATAAAAGCTCCAGCTATGGAAAAAGTTTCAGCATTTCTGAATAGTGCCCGAGGGCATCATTCCAGTGTGGGAGGGATCAGCCAGGGCTGGTTCCCACCCCAAGAGGGAAGCATGTTTCTTTCATTCAGCTAGTCTGGAATTTCTCTGCAGTCTGTCACCATGGAATTTAAATGTTTTAATTTTACATTGAAATGCCAGCAGAAATTAATTTTGATAGGAAGTTGTACGCATTTCTCTGATATCCATTTAAACAGTTTGGAAGATTCTGAAGTACTAGGGGGCTCATTTAATCAAGTTCAATAAAGCAAATCTCCAGGTGAAAATAATGAATATTTAAAAGAGTATAAAAATTAACTGTTCAACATCATTTGGTATAAATACATCCCTAAAGATGTAGGGATGAAAGGACAGTTCAAAAATTCTACAAAGTCTTAAAATCAATGGTTGCAAAATTCCAATATGCAATTTGTCATGTTCCTGTGAACTTGCACTACCCAGTTTGATCCAAGCCCAGTCTTGGATTGTGGCATAAGATACACTGAATTTTAATTGAGAAGATATTCATCAACCCTTATTCTAAGTAATAATAACTACCATCAGAAATAAGCCATATGGAAAAAATGAAATTGCTGATTTTATAGACTAGGAACTTAGGAGAATAAAAAAATTTACAACAGTTTGCAATATGAACCTTGACAGTCAGTATGTACCTACTCTACCCTACAGCTAGAATAATGTCTCTTAAGTCTTAACCCAATGTTGAAGCAGAGATGTCTTTATATTAAAGAGGCACACAAGGCAACAACATAAAAATATTTGCCTTCAGTTGGGTGAATAAAGTAATACCTTAAACTAGCAAGTTCCAGTGACATCACCAAATCAGCCCCTTCTGCCAGCAGCTCCAACTCTTACCGGAATCAACATCCATCCTGAAAACAAACCTGGGGAGAAATAAGAGGCTGTGGCTTGTTTCCAAAAGTAAAAGGAAGCAGAGGAAGAGGTGCATGATTAATTCTCCATTAGTATTCCACTTACATTTCCTCCAAAGACAGGGAAATATTTCAAGTGAGAAATCTTGCTCATCAAGCAGTTGAAAACATTTCTCCTCACTGTATTCTAACCCTCACTTCTCTGAAGTCACTTTTTCCCTCCATCACACAAGCCTGGAGGTTGTCCAGGTACATCCCACCTGCAACTATCCACTGGTATTCCACACTTCTTCACTGAAAAAAAATTAATCTAAGAACAAAACAAAGAGCTTTTAAGAGAGTAATTTTTAATGTAAAATACACAGGTTTGGAAAAGCAGGACCAGTAACATTTCATCCGAGAAAGCAATTACAGAAGTAAGACACTTGGATTTTAGAAAATGTGTTTAATTAATAATGCTCATTAGCTACACAGTTTTAATCCATAAATACAAGTTAAAGTTGTAAGTACAAGATAAAGTTGTAAAAAAAAATCTCAAATGTGTGATACTTATTTTTAAATTTATTTGATTTTTATGGCTGCCTCTTAATATATTAAGGATGTGGAAATCAGTGCAACTTGAAGAGCTGCCAGACAAAAACCTCTAAAGGATGAAGGAGTGCTCAGCAGAGGGTATGTTCATCTCTACCTTGCAGCTTCTTGTAAGAGGAACTACATCAGTCTTTGGTAGTATATTAAAACACCTCAAATAGTTAATACAGACAAATATTTAAAGGTTAACACTGTTTATATTTCTATTCAAGCTGCAATTTCTTTTCTGTATTTTTTGTCTATTTTAAATAGGACGCTTAGGAAGTTTTGAGGGTTTGAAACTACAAACAGTGGGATTTCTTCCTCTGCACTGAAGTCAGCAGCAATTCTGACACTGACCTAGTGGGTGCAGACATGGGCCTGACGTACATAAGGAAGTGGAAGGGATGGATCCAGTTTGTACAATTCATCAACAATTATTCATGACACTTTTTCATCAATGTACAGAAAGGTACCATAAGAAAGCATACAATATAAAACCATAAACACCCCATCACCCTTAAATAAGAGGGGTAGAGTTTGCAGGGTTTCCTACTGAGAAATTTCTGATTCTAACTTGAACAATGGCTCTTCTGAAATCAATACAATTAAAAGGCATTAATATCATCCTACACAGGGTTAGTCCCAATATAAGTGTGTTTTCTTTAACTGCTCATTTAAAGTACCCTTTTCTATTTACATTTACAGCATGTGCTGTTGTCAGTGCAAGACCAGGTAACACTGAGCGTAAGAATAAATGCAGTGCAATTTCTTTCTCTCTTAGGACAAAACCAGTGAGTACATTTTAACATGATAGGACTGTTTCAAAGCGAAAACTGAAAACACATTTCCCCAAGCCAGGATTCCTCTGTGTACAGCACGTCTTGGAAAAGCAGCATAGCATCTCTGTGCATGTTTGCTTTACACCAAGTACAGCACAGAAGAAAGCCTACTATCTTGATGAAATGGGAAAAAATACAATCAGGTTGAAAAAAGCAAGTGGCCAAAATATTTTTTTAAAGAAACAACAAAGAATTAAATACACCAACTCAACATGAAGTAATGAATCACGTATTTAGTAGTCAAGGCAACTGTTTGGGCTTTTTTCATTTTCAGTAGCAATAGGCCAGTTTGAAATGTCAGAAACTCAAAAGGGCCAACCCCATGTAGCACTTCTGCAGGGCTTCCACCATCCTCCTCCTTGTCCAGACCAGCTCAAAACACCAAATAACAAATTATCTTGGCATACAATGCACTTAATGCTTTCCACATCAGCCTTCAAAAGCGTGATGCTCTCTGTGGGCTAGGGAAGAGAGAAGGAAAAAAAGGGATAGAAGAACATGTAAACTCTGTCAAAGAGTTGAAAAGATTAAAAAAAGAGAAGATAAAAATGCATAAATCAGTCAAGGGAGAACACAATGTGCCAACAAGGGATCTTTCAGAATACACTATTCTGATAATACATTTATAGAGAGCCTAAAATATAAGAAGCCTTAAAGTCCTGATTGTAAATGGTTTCTCTAAATGAATACTTAAATTGGACACCATGTAGCCTTGAGAGTTATCAAGAGATTTTTTTCATTTGTTTTGTGAATCCGGCACATTAGACATGAAACAAAACAGATTCTACGATGAAATTAAAAATATCTTTTGAGCAATACCTAACTTCTACATTGAAGGGACATAATTTTAATGCAATGACAGATGCTATGTTCCTAAGTGATTAATGATGAACCAGGCAGGATATTCCCATGGAAATACCCTACCAGCATCTTGTTTTTCTAATGGAGGTGGAAATTAACAGCACAAAATACTTACATTTATAAAAGACTGCTTTAAAAGACGTGTGTGGGAGAAGTTTATGAATCTTTTCTAAAACTTTTGCTTCACTTGCTGAAGAGGAATTCATGTTCCAGACTTGCACAACATCTTCACGGTCACGAACACTGACACTAACCCCTATTACTTCATCATCTGCACAAGAGGGGAAGAACCATAGAGGAATACTTTAAAAGTGAGACATGTCTAATTTGCTACTTATGTGCTTATGAAACAGTGCCCAAAAGCTGGAAAAAAAAATGAAGATGTGAAAAAAAGACTAATCTCCAATGAGGAAAATACCAATGTTCAAACCAGACAAAGTAGTTACCAGAAAAAAACTCTGGTTTTAGAAGCTATTGGAAATATTACCTCATGGTGCTTTTTATGAAGTGCCATAGGATTATTCATCTTTGCTATTAGCACTCTTGTACTTGATTAGAAGGAAATCACAAGACTCCCTCCAGTAAGGTCAGCAATAGGAACTACAAAAGATAATTTACCTACAGTGATGCCTACGAGCAGAAATGGGAGGATGAGGGTGAAAACAACTAAAACCCCAGGAACAGTACCTGGTGGAGATCAGACACCAGCTTTTCCAGTCTTTGCTCTCTTTTTCCTTTACATTTTGTCAAGGCAGCAACAGAAAAAAAAGAAAACAAAATTAATGAAATTAATAAAGCCCCAGTCAGGCTGCTGCTGCTGCTGCCAGTGCTGGTAACTCAGTGCCAGGCTGAAGAAGCCCTTTTTGGCGTGAAGTTCTCAGGATGCAGCTTTGTGGAGAGCTCAGAGGCCACACCACAGCTGGGAGCCCCATGGCATTGCTGCTTTGTGCATCCCAAGGAAAGGGTCACTAACAATACACAAAGGTGGTGTCATAAGCACATGGCCAAGGGGAAGAACCACCTCTGTGGACAGCAGAATATCATACATTTGCTTCAAGTGACCCCAGGACAACCCTGTCAGTGTATTAAGGGTGCGAGAGACACCATTTGAAAGGTTGCTGCTGAACTGCTCTGTAAACTTGCGAAATGCCATTCTTTTTTATGGAATGACAGCCAGTGAAAGACAATTCCTAACAGGATATTCACTGTCACTGTAACTGTAACAGCCACTTTAATCAGATATTCCTGCTCAGAAGAGAAGCAAATAAGATGAAAAGAAATGATGGAGAAATGTCTTAATCATTACCTGCTGCACAAGAATCTGTAAACTGCTCTCCAATAGTTGCTAGCAGTAGCTCTTTCCAAACTGCAGCCTAAGGAGACAGAAAAAAATTACATTCACATTATTGTTTTTTAATTTAAAAGTTAGGTTTGCTAGCTCAGTTTTGAGTGTCTTCTGTTTCGGAGGCTGTCTAGACAAAAAAGAGTAGTTATTTTAAGTGCATGCTGTGTTATATAATTAATTGTTGGGTCTGTACAAGATGGTTCATCTTAGCCAAGGAGAAGTTGTGCCCACATGTCATGAAGAATGAAGCCAAAAAAATGAGAAACAGGCATAAAGGTGTTATTTATGCTATTTACAAGGCACTGAAAGCTGACTGAAGTTCACCTTCAAGCAAACCTTTCAGAAGTGACTGAGGCCATGTGGTTCATAGTTTGAGAGATCAAAAGTACCTTCATATCAAAAAGGGGCTGTCATTCAGCCTCTGAAAAACAAGGCCTCTGGGATCCCTAAATTCACTGCCCAGTAATTCAGGCTCTCCAAGCCACTTGTCACTTCTGACAATCTTCACACCTTGGATTATAGGAGGAAAAAGACAATTTCAATTTCAGTCTTTTGTGACCACTTGGGACTGCGGGGGAGGAAAGCTTCAACTCACATACAAGGAAAAAGCCCACAGGCAAAAATCAATTAACTTTTGGCTGAAATTTTGAGTACCATCTTTCAGCATTTAATGCCTTCTTCAAGGCTGTCACATTTTTCTGACACTTCATTTTTTCTGTTTAAAGGCCTGATCCAGAGCACACTTACACACATAAACACCATGTGTGAAGAGGTCAAATCTCCTTTCTGTGGCAGTTCACAGAAGTTACTCACACGCATTTGATTAGGGAGGCAAAGAGAAACACAGTTATTTCATTAGCACTCAAAGATATGCTTGAATAGACTTCATCTTTCACACTTTTAAATGAAAAGATATACAATTTAGCATAGATTATCAGGGAAAGGTCTTTCAGTTTTTCTTTGTATGCCTATAAGCAGTCTTGAGAACAAAGGTGATTATAAATTACCATGTTTCAAAATTGAAACACTGCAGCTTTCATTTGTTTTATAATTCATTGCCAAATGTTATCTAAAGCAAGAGATATGAAATTATTGGAAAAGGAACTTCTGCTCATTGTCTTTAAAAGGTTATGGACGTTAAAGTAGCATTTGGTTGTTGTGTTTGGTGATGTCAGAAGTAAAAGCTTTACAACAGATTTATCAAATAGAGTTTAAAGAAACTCCCTTACTAAACAAGGTCTGAGTAAAGAGTCAAGATAACATACCGTACTTTCTTTAGGGACCTTCATTTTCCATATACCTCCTTTGGCATTGCTTTCTTCTTCCCTGTTATGGGAAATAGATCTATGAATATAAACATTCAAATCCACATTTAAATAACCTTATGTTTGTGGTTTAATTTTCCCAGAAAAATCCCATCTGAAATGCAATTACTAACTCCAGGGAGCATGACTCTGACTTCTGACATCAGAGATAATTCTTTCATTGTTCATATGAAGTGTATCTCTCAACACCTAATCCCTTTCCTAAGTTTTCTGTGTTGGAAAATACTTATATTTTCCCTGACTACAGACCATCTTTGAAGTGGCTGCACACTGTATGGGAACAAGCCACAAAACAATTTTACATTTTACTATGGTAACCTTTAATTTTGGAAAACCTCTGGCATATTTTCACAGAACCAGCTTATTACTCTTCCATTTATTCAATTTAATAAAAGAACATGAGCACACTTCATTTCAGTTCTGTGACAGCTAGAAATTAATTGCCCTTATTAAAAAAAGTCTGGAGCTGCCCAGGGTCAGGGCAGATGTAACCATTAAACTGCCTTGTAATGACAAAGGCACAATGCACTGACCTGTGAGCTTCTCAAGTTTATTCTGTCACAATTCTTTTTCTAAGACTTTAAATTAGGGCTTCTAGTTTCCTGTTATAACTCTGTAAAGGCAAAATTAAATAACCTACAAATTCATCTTCAGAATATCTAAACTTAGTATAACACCTAGAGAGATTCCTCAGGATCAATGGTCTCCCACCAATCCTGACAGATGCTGGGGAAAGGAGGGGGAAACTCTGGGAGGACATCTTCAAAATCTGCATCCTCAGTTCTTACTTCAGGATTTCTCTTTCTTTCTAAAAGAAAAAAATATAAAATGCTGAAATCGGCCAGTATACTGTAATGGTAATCTGACAAAAGCTTCTTGGCAGTAATTATTGAAAAGCGAGCAAATTTTTGATGATGAGATCAATCTCTTGAAATCCCTTTCCTAAAATGCAGAATTACTTAGCTGGGCTTAAAAAAAGTGTTTAATTTTCAGAAATTATCTTTGCATTTTACACCTCTAATAGTCACTTACCAAAAGAAAACAAAAAATAGGAAAAACAAAACCAAAAAATCAAACCCCCAAATGCTCTCATTCATCCATACAAAGATATGAAGACCAGCACATGATGGCCCAGTTGATTTATACAGACACCAATGTTTTGTCATACCCACTTCAGCTATCCTGACCAGTCACAGTATTTTGAGAAAAGTAATATGACCTGCAGATGCATTTCACTTTAGAAAATTTACATCTCCAGTAGATTAGGACAGAAATCTCCTGTAGTAAGTCACCACAAAGTTAGACAACTGTGATCAAGTTAAAGAACCCTAATGCAATCACAATCTATGCAAATGATGCCAAAAAGATCAAAACTCTTCAGAAAGTGCTGGGGTTCTCTGAGATGCGACAGAACTGCAACAGGAAGAAGGGATGCCAAGTTTGATTTCTGAAAGGAAAACATCCATTATTTACATTTTATTCGATTACTATTCTACAATTAAGTAGGAATTTGCTGCAATGAATCACCTCATGATGTTTTAAATTACTTTTTATCCAAGGCACATGGGCATGTGTAGGCATATGAAGCATGTGCTTCACCTGTACTTTTGTACAGGTGAAAAAGAGTTAAGGACCATCGGTTGTTTGCATCATTATTTCACCAGCTTCAGTGGAAGGAAATAATGTGCAAGCTAAAAAAATTCAAATAGAAGTAACTTATTCTGCATACTCCTGAATTGAAATTCAGGTCATATTCTAATTTCTTAGCTTCTATTTCATAATCTAGTTTTGTACATTTACATCCAGAGGTGGACAGTGAAATTGCAGTCTGTGTTTTTAACAAAGACTCTTTCGTACACATCACTTTGAAACTGAACAGGAACCTCGGGGTATTTCTTTCATAGGTCTCTTAAGTTCGGATGTTTGCAGCCAACAGAAACAAGACACTCCCGTCCCACACCTTTCACCCCTTCAGGTTATTCCACTGCCCATTCCCAGAAACGACCGATGACAACATACATACCAAAGCGGGCGCCTTTCTCCCCGCATTAAATGGTAGCTACATCTCAGAGGCAAGTTTGTCACAGGAGGAATGTTGTTGTACACACTCCAGAAATCCTTGAAAAGGAAAAATATTAGTTGCATTAACACAAGAGAGTGTTTCATGCAGATTTATTTCCTTACTAATTTTCTCTGAACCAATTACACATCCTTCTCCTGGAGAACTGGAACCTTCTATGTTATAAGAAAATGCTCTGAAAAGATCTTCTTACAAGTTCATTTCTACTTTTATTCTTTTTACATGCCAATCCTGCAGGAGTGAAGGTGGAAAAAAGGGAAGCAGTCAAAATGCGGATTATCCTTTTGAATACAGAGGGAAAAAAACATCAAAACCAGAGTTACACTGAGTATGTCAGAACAAGCCAGTACATAAAACTTCCTTAGCATATTAAAAAAATATATTTATATCAAATATCCACCTTGCTTCACTTAAGACTAGCCTAGGCTTCATTATGATTATCCTGAGTTACAAAAACACCACAAACAATAATTCTGGTGAACTAAATGTCTGACCAGGAACCCAACTAGTTTGTCTGAGTGAAAGGGTTCAACCAGATGCAAAAAACCTGAGATGCACATGTCAGTACAGGAGGGGGGGAGAAATTCAAAGATCCAAATTACCAGGAACCATTGGATTACTTCCCAGTGTTTCTGCTGGTAAAAGCAGAAGCTGTCATGCAGGTTTGGGGTGGATAAAAAGGCACCCAAAAGCAGTAGTGAGCAACAGGGAGAGATGACCGAAAAGATCCCAATCTCTTCCCTCTTTATCCAACAGTTGGGAATAGAAAGATTTTAAAAGACTTAAGTTGCATCAACACGTGGTGATGCAATATTAATCATTAGTGCAACTCATTAAGTATTATCTAGACATAATATTTAAGTATTATCCAATACATTAAGTATTATCTAATACTTAATCACTAGCACAACTTTAGAAACAAGGATTGCAACATGATGTGATGAACTTTTGTGGCCCTTGGCAACTCTGCCTAACAGCCATTACCTTTACCCAGCCACAAGAAAAAATGGAAGACTACTAAAAATATGAAAATTTGGTATGAAACACCTATTTCAACTATGATCTTACTCTTAACTGGTTGTGTGCTCAAACCCTAGAGCTACTTCCAGAAGGAGCAGAGGTACACGGGTACATGGCTGTGGAAACATTTGAGAGCTCTTTTTGTCCTGAACTAGAGACTTAGTCTGGAAGGTTTCGGCTTTGCAAATCTCATGCAAAGTAACAAGTTGTGCAGACCTTCATGAGAAAGCCTTATTTTAAACTTCAGTAGATTGCTTCTCAGACAGCTATGCTTCTCAAAGAGAATAATCTGGAATGACCTTAAAATTTCTGAGACTTAGTGAACTAGTCAGCTTAGCACTAAGGTGAGACAAATACTAGTTTGCTACACTTCATGCTAACTGTGGTATTAAAACAAACTTGCAAGAGATGCCCACTGCTAGGCAATGGCAGATGACACAGACATGCAGAATTTCTCACTGCTGCAAGTATCACACAGTTTAACAGTCCTTTAATTCAGTTTCCTAGAATCTTTTTTTAGATACATACTCAAGGAGAGAAACTCCACCAAAAAAAAAACCACCGCACATATGCTGCAATTTTTAGTCTTTGCATAATTAATTTCTGTATTAAAAAAAATGAGAAAAGGTTGGAAAAATATTTAAAGTACATCAAATATAAAAAGTCAATGTACTAGTGGAAACTCAGGAAGGTTTAAGAATCCAGCATGCCCAAGCCATTATGCCTCCTCCTTTCCTTCTCTGGAAAGCCAAATCAAACTCAAACACTGACTCAGTAATACAAACACACAACACCAGTAGCACTCACGTTTCACACCTCAGGTAAGCAAAGCCACAGGTGTGACTCATCCTAGGAGGAAAAATGAAACTTAAGATGTGAAGTTACATTAATAACATGTGGCAGCTCCTGTAGCAGAGCCAGACGCCTTACCTGCACTGTTTGTACTGTATAAATCTTCTTCAAATTTAATGCACATTCAGCCGCTGTTGTACCAGGAAGTGACCTTGAAAACAATGCTTAGATTAATTAAAATATTTATTTTATCAAGGAGGGGGAGAAGGGAGATGGAAAGGGAATGTGAATCACACGAGTGTGAAGTTGAAATGTTCACATGTCAAAGGGGAAGTCCAACTCCAAATTATCACGAATCATTTAAAGATAGGAGTTAAAGTTCTTTTATACTTCCGAATAAATTAATATTTGCCAGATAATTTGTAAAATTAAACAGAAGGATTAGGAGTTTTAGCCAAGCAGCACAGTGCTGCTCTCAGAGCTACCACACACCCTCAGAGCCCTGCTGTTCACAGGTGAGGGGCTTCCAGGGGGGGACTACATGATCCTACGCCGGAATTATTTTCAATTGCATTTAATGCACCCCAGCCCCCGTTTTCAGCGTTCTAAGGCGCTCGCGGTGCTCCCCACTTTCAAAAGGAAGCTCATCTGCAGTTTGTGTCCGCCACCCTCGCCGGGCCCTCAGCGCGGGCCGCTAGGTGGCGCAGGCGCACAGCCGGCGGGAAGGCGGGAACGGCGGGGCGCGGGCACGGCGGCACCTTCCCTCAGCCCCGCACCGCCCTCACCAGGCCGGCCGCTACCAGCTCCTCGCTACCTCCGCTGGACGGGACACGCACACGGGCTGAGGAGAAGCACAAGTCCCACAGGGCAGCTCTCCTGCCATCTGCTATGTCACCCAGCACGCCCAGGGAACTCCCATTACTCCAGGCAGTTCTTCCACCGCTGGCACTGATATCTTCAAGCCGCATCTACCACCAGCACGCCCCATAAAGCCAAGAGATCCTTGGATTGGTCTCACTGCTAGACACTCTGGTACACCAGGTGTGGTTCAGCTTCTGTAGTTCACCCCTCATACTGGCCATCAGCAGCTCCCACCCGTGGCCACTTCCCTTCTCAAGGGCCTCCAGGGGAAGCCATAAGAGGAGTTGTTGAGGCCACTTGGGCTGTCCAGCCTGGAGGAGACTGAGGGGAGACCTCATTGCAAGTCTATGAGTTCCTCATGAGGGGAAGCGGAGGGGACTGATCTCTGTGGTGACCAGTGACAGGAGCCAAGGGAATGGCTGGAACTGTGCCGGGGGAGGTTTAGGCTGGGTATCAGGAAAAGGTTCTTCCCCCAGAGGGTGGTCAGGCACTGAACAGGCTCCCTAGGGATGGTCACAGCCCCATGGCTGCCAGAGATAAGGAGCACTTGGACAGTGTCCTCAAGCACAGGGTGTGACACTTGGGGATGGTCCTGTGCAGGGCCAGGAGTTGGACCTGATGATCCTCATGGGTCCCTTCCAACTCAGGATATTCTGTGATTCTTTAGGTGCACACAGCACCAGCTGCATCCCATCATCTGAAAGGTCTTTTCCAACCTAAATGGTTCTATTTATAATCTTTTTCATGACTTTTCAGTGTGTGAGACATGGGACAGTGCATCCACACCCCCACACATCCCTGTGTTCCTGTCACAGCACTAATAGTGCATCGTAACACCCACCTTACAATTCACAGCAACCAATCCCACAGGCACAATTTTGGGGGAATGAGGTCAAAATTTCTAAGGCACATGCAATTTCTTAGAACTAGAAACATTTTTTTTCCCCTTCAGAAGCTGAATTAGGATTTCTAAAGAAAAACGAAGATCAAAGACAGAAGCAACCTCCCATTGTGTCTCAGAAGAGGAAACAAAAATGTGTAAAATTACTAAATCTGGAAACAGAAACAAGAGAGCAGGTTTAAGGCAACAGAAGAAAACGCAGCTGTTGCTCGGGTACCAGCTGAAGAAAGGATAAAAGCAAACCAGATCTCAGCATCCCTCCCTGATACATCTGATCAGCATGAAATATGTCCAGGGAAACACTGAAGTTACTCTCAGTTGTTACAGATATAATTGAAGCTCCGGGCAAACCCTAGATATTCATGTAAAGGAAGAAATTTAATATGCAAAACTACTGAAACAGCATCACATCTTCAAAAGTCTAATAATAGCTCTAAGGTTTTTTCAAGGCTCCTATTAAAATAAGCTGTTTTAGAAATACATACAAAACCAGCAGAAAAATACCTCCCAACTTTTTCAGTATAAAACAGGCAAACTAACATCTACTTTACTATTTGCCTGTTAATTATCAGACCTAAAAGCACGTTACAATGGTGGAACTGGCAGGGAACAAACAAAAAAACCAACGAGAAGTCACCATGGCACAGCTTGTAGTCCAGTGGCTCATTAAATATGAGAATTCCCATGAAAAAACTGGTAACTTGAAACCAGCAACAACAACAACAACAAAAAAAATCTGTCATCGATGTGATAAAAGGAATTATCATAGTAAAGTTTGGGGGTCTGGGGTTTTTTGTGTGTGTGTTTGGGCATTTTCTACTTACACTTTACACTCAGCATTAAAGAGCAAAAAGAGAAAGTCACAGAATTTAACAGAAACAGAGCCAGTCAGATTGCTTTTGAAGGCACAAAAAAAGGTAATAAGTTAAAACGGACTTTAAAACTTACCAAGTGATTTCACTATTTGTCAGCAGAGAGTAGTGGATTCACAACAAACTACCCCTTGTTTTTTTCTTGCTGACCAAGCTAGCGCCTCTCTACTAACCCTTTGTCCCATGTAGAATAGAACACAGACAGGCAAAACCCGAGATAAATTTTGCCTCTTGTTGTCTCACCCCACTGCCCAAGAAATTACTTCTCTTGTGCACTATTTCTGCCACTAGTGGCTTAGCAGTCACCAAGGCATCTGGCCTTACATATGTTGTACAACATACATTATCATCACTTGCTATCCTCGTGCTGATACGGCCACTGAGTTGCTTCAATGGTAAGGTCTACTCAAATAAAAGATTAAAATGTATTCTCTAGCCATAGCCTTCAAAGGTTACCTAGATCATCATGGTAGCCATTTAGCATATTTAATGGCATTTTAAAAAAAAGCAGCTGAGACAGGTAGACAGAATATTCCATTCTGAGGTTATAAAATGGTTCATTTTGATAGTTGCAAATAACATTTTCCAGAGAAACCATGATCAGATGGCAGAAAGCACCAACCAACCAGCAAATTACCTATTTTTAAAGTTATGGTGAGTGACCATTTATTCCTAGTAACCTGCCTGGTAAGTGCTCCGGGCCCACCGGATTACAGTGTTATTTCAGCCTTTCACTCAGCTCTGGAAAGCATCAGTTATTTATGGATATGAGCATGAACACTCAGATCTGAATTTATCTGAAAAACAAACAATCAAACAAGACCAAAACCCTACTAAAAAAATGTAATTGAGAAAATAATGATGCATGAATTTAAAAGATCAGGATCATTTGCTCCAGAATTTACACCTGCACAAATTTGGTTTAATGCATGATTATAAGGCAGAGACAGTATTTTAATCAGACAGACAGAAAAAAATGCCTTGAATTTCCTGCAAAATTCCAGACTGCTGACAAATCTAAACTGTAGTGTTTCTGTGATGGTCACCCAGAAACTCAACAGATCCACGCAGATGACCGCTCAGGAGTTTTGTGCCTTGAAACCCATGAAACTGGGATTATTTTTTTTTTAGTTGAGTATAGTTTAAGTTAAGTTTAAATTAAGTTAGCAGAAAAGACAGATGATTTTCAAGTGAAAGAATCTGTAGAAATTCCTATTTCTGTAACTCTCCAGCAAAAGTTTGCACTATAAGGTAGGAGTAGTAAGACAGTTGTGTACTTTACTAAAAACCTCAATACACGTGGTACTACAGAACAAGACCCTGCAAATATTGAGCCTCAAAATTAAGCCATTACAGGA
This sequence comes from Machaerirhynchus nigripectus, assembly GCA_013397975.1. Lineage (NCBI taxonomy): Eukaryota > Metazoa > Chordata > Aves > Passeriformes > Dicruridae > Machaerirhynchus > Machaerirhynchus nigripectus. The sequence continues at coordinate 100,489 of VZRQ01008712.1, read as the reverse complement.
TTCTTCCCATTCAGATAATTTTACTGCCATCAACAATAAATTAACCCAAAATGCCCTACTGACCTGTCAGTTATTGCCATGGTGCACAGTTCATTTCCAAGAACTCAGCAGGCTCTGCCAATCCCCATGAGCACAGTAACAGAAAGGAGCTGGGTCACGGCACCAGCCTGGCACTGACAGATCCTCTTGGGGTGGAAATAGTTGTTCTGTCACCACTTCACCTACAATTGTGCATCTGGGTTTCCTATGGAGAGTCTGCACATAAAATACTCAGTGGTTCTCCTGGTCTGCCTGTTTCATGCCCTGTGATGCGACTGCATCTTCAGAATCCTTATAGGAGAAAATTTAGTGCAGTACCAGGACTAATTGAGGTTCTTAATCAGGCCAGACCCACTGTACAGCATCTCATGGTGGATCACACAGGAACATGGAAACAGGAATAATCTCCACAAAATGAATCCTAATATCAGCTTGCTTCACTACTTCTTCATTATTCCAGCACGAATAAAGAACAAAGGATACAAAGATAAATTCCATTGTTTTATCCATGAATAAACCTCCAGGTGGTTGTGCTTATGTTAATTTCTGATGCTGAACTGTAGCTTTTCTGTTTTTCTGCGAAGAATTAAGTATAGAAGTTGTTTCATATGTGCTCACACTGGCCTTTGTTTCCCAGTGGGAATCTCATTGCAGCTTTAGCGGGAGCTTTAAAAGCTGCCAAGCAGTTTTGAAAATCCCCCTGTAAGTGCTTAGCCACAACTGCTTTTGGTTTAAATAAGCAAAATATTTACTTTCAAAGCATAAAGTAAAAAATATGCTGTGGCAACTAAATAAATCTGGTAATCCATTCTGAATACAAAGACTGATTTCAAGCCATCAAAGCCTGTCAAAATGCACTTACTGGATTGAACATTCTTATAATATTAACCATCATTTTTCATTGTAAGCCACCTACTCATAAGCTGTAATAGATGAAATAGATGATCCTAGATAAATAAATTTTGCTATAGGGAAGAAGGGAAATTATTAAGTTTAGTTTCAAATATCTGATGTGTTCAGTTAGGAAGATTAACACATTATTAAAATGGTTCAGTTATCAAAATGTATCTACCAAGCTTTATATAGAACTCATCTATAACATACAGAGAGAAAAATCAGCACATAAGGATAATACCTTATGTAAGAATATTTTGTCTTTGCTGGAGTAGACAAATAACACTGCTTATTTGACAATGTTTATAAGCACATACTTCCCCTCACAAAGATACTGAAGAGTTAAACTATTCTTGCAAGAGAATTAAGATTATCTAAAGGGCATTGTTCAAAGTCAGGCAAGCAAACAGGGCAAGCAGGCCATGATCCTGCAAAGTGATGGGAAACTGGGAGGAGACACAGCCAGGACAGCTGACCCCAACTGACCCAGGGGATATTCCAGACTATCTGACACTGTGCTCAGTATATAAAGTGGAAGGAAGAAGGGATGTTTGGAGTGATGGTGTTTGTCTTCCCAAGTCACCATCATGCAGGATGGGGCCCTGCTCTCCTGGAGGTGGCTGAACACCTGCTTGCCCACGGGAAGCAGTGAATTAATTCCTTGTTTTGCTTTGCCTGCATGTGCAGCTTTTGCTTTCCCTATTAAACTGTCATTATCTCAGCCCACGACTTTCCGAGCTTTTACCCTTCCGATTCTCTCCCCGATCCTGCTGGTGGGGGAGTGAACGAGCGCCCACGTGGTGTTTGGGTTTTGCCTGGGGTTAAACCACAGTGAGATGGCATTGTGTCGCCCAGGCTAAGTGACAGTTGGGATTTGCAAGGTTTACAAAGTAATATAGTAGCATCATGTCCACACGTACGTCAAAAAGTAGAGTCATCTTCAGAGCCTTGTATTTACACAAATATCATACCCAGATCCACAACCCCAAATCCCGTTAAGGGATGGTTTCAAGTGCATAATGTGGCTTGTTATCCAGGACATCCCAGCCCTTGATGGTCACGTCACTTGACTTTTCCTTTTGTGCAATCCCTGTGTTGAATGTGCTACACAATATAGTGACCAGAGGGGTAATGCTCACATTTAATTGTTCATATTCAGTGATGCTTATTGACACTTTGTTGTAAAAAATAACTGAAAGACTACACAATGTAGCAAAACCTAAGAGGGCAACGTTTCGTTTCAGAGCCAGAAGCCACTACAAGCAGATCAGGATTCTTATCAAGATAAACACAAGTGTAAAGAGCCACCAGCATGAATCAGCTTCCCAAGGTGGCACCAAAAGCACCTGCAAGCCTTGCTGAAATTCCCCCTGCTCCCTAACATCACTGCAGGCAAAAATACTACCAATGAGACATGTGGGTATGAACTTGGAAATCTGTAGAATGGATAAAATAAACAGCAGGTCTAAACTCCTATTTTCCAAACTTTTAGCATATGACCTTGGAACATTTTAACAGTTAAAAAGGAAATCTCATTTGTCTTAAGAGAAAAACACCTGCCAGCTTCTCTGCACCTTCTTTGAAACTGCTGACCTGCGAGCATTTGAAGATCATAGATAAGATCTTATTTGTCAAACTGGTGAATAATAGTCTCCCAAAGCTTTCATCATGCTCATTTTCCTAAGGCATTTATGGGGTCAGATAGCAGAGAGCACTATCAGATGGTTGCTATTTCAGACTCGGATACCAAGAAAGGCTTAGCACCAACGGGAAATGCAGATGCCCTGTGACATGTGTGGGACGATGGCAATGAACCAGGACCTGGCCACAGGATGCCGGCCTCCAGACGTTCAGCCTGTGCCAAGTCATTCACAGAAACAAGTGCTGATGTAGATAAAACAAAGGCATTTACTTCTAAAGCAGGAGATGTATCCAGTGCTTCTTTGATAAAAGCAAGGCTGTGAACCCCAAGGGTAGCACATCACTAGTTGCTACGGAAAGTACCACTTAGCTGATGGATATTTATTTTAACAGCATGACTTAATGAAAAGATACGTTTTAGAGATCTTAAAATTGTATGTCATGGATCTCTCTCACAGTAATTTAATAGAAAGAGATAACTACATATCCATCTCAACATCTATTCATCCTTAAGCATCACTTCTTCCTGCTTTTCTCAGCAAGTACAGGGTAAAATGTAGCAGCGGTCAAAAATCAATACCATCTCCTGAGGAAGCAGCTCCACACTAGGTGCTACTGAAGTAGGCTAAAAAAGCACCCACCATTATCTGCTATGGAAAGTCCATCCGATACAAGCTTAAGCTTCCATCAAATCTCTGTGGATGTATCAAAAAATGTCCCAGCCACTTCTGTGGGGCTCTGCAGAGAGACATGAACCTCCACACACAGCAGTAAATTAAGATCACGGTTCCATCTCTTGTGTGCTTTTTAATGCCTTAAATGATTTTTGAGTGTATAAAAAATGTCTTGTTTGCTGTCATTCTTGTTCCCTGTCAGTATTCTATCCCTGTTGCTGGTAAACAAAACACACAGTTTTGTGTGTATATATGGTCCCGCTTTTTTTGTTTTCGTATATACACAGTATTGGTTTTATAAGTTAAGAAACAACAATACAAATTAAATGCATTTACATGTGATCTGAAAAGACAAAAAAATAATATCTAGAATAACTGAATTTTAAGAGTCTAAAACATTGTGAAACCAAGACTTAAAAAAAATTATAGGACTTGGGAACTTAAAATAGATTTTAGCTTCCAATGCTGATTATAAAAAATGGACATGCTTATCTCCACAAGGCTTGTGTAAACAAACAGACCTGGTTGGTGACTTGATTAAACACCAGTTCAAATGATGCTTTTTTAAAACTAAGCAAAAATGCAACCCAGATCCTGAACCTGACCATAACTGCGTCATGACTGCAAAAGGATTAATCAGAAATAATTGGTGGGTTTATTTATTAGATTTGATTTGCAGGACATGAGAATATTTGTCCGTTTTCAACAGTTGCTTGTGATTTCTCTGTCATGAGTAGAAAAGCTACCAGAAAAATAACTAAAGAGGAGAATTTTACCAATAGCATGGGGCAGTATGTTCAGTGGCAGGAACGCTGATAAACTTTCCTTCTGGAGTGGGGAGAGAGGAGAAATACACCAAAAAATTGAGAAAAGGAAGCTGCAGATTTAAAAACAAGATGCTAGAAAATACATGCTAGGTAAACAACATCAAATGCTGGTTAGAAACTTTCAGTTTTGGCTTTGGTACTTCTTCCCTATGCCTCACTTTGTGCACCACAGGGACAAGCTCCCTTGGCAGCCTCTTTCCACGGCATCAGAGGATCAAGCTCCAAGTACATGAAACATAATATTAACCTGCACATAGTTAACACATTTTAGCTAATCCTTCAAAACATAGCACTTTGGATTTTAAGAACTGATCACCTACGTGAGCCAAACGTGATATTAAAGAGTTGTAAGATCGGGCATGTCACAGTCGGTGGGACCGGGTCCATCTGGGGCAGCAGGGATGCACAAACCACAGCAGCGAAGCACAACCTTTACCCTTCTATTCCCGGGGCTGGCGAGCGTCATCTCTAAATTTAGAGCTCAAACCTGCACCGACGGTGCCTGGACCAATGTGTGTCCGCTGAACCACAAAACCGAAAGCGTTTCCAAAGCAGTTTCACTACGCGGCTCCCAGAACCGCTCCCGATTCCCTCGATGGGGACAGGCACCGCGACAGTCCCTCGCACCAGCACGTTTCCCATATGCAGCCCAGGATTAACTTCCCGGATCCAATCTGTTGGACGAGCGAACCGATAATCCCAGAGATGCACATCCCTTCCTAGACGGATTTGGGGCGTTTCCCCATCTCCCGCCGCCCCCCCGGCCCCACTCACTTGTCCAGCCAGAAGGTCCATGGCGNCGAGGAGGGACGCGGGAGGGGGTGAGAGGGAGTCCGGCTTGGACAAGGGACAGGGGAGGGACAGAGAGACGGGGACAAGGTGAGACAGAAAGGACAGACAGACGGGCAAGGGGCAGGGTGGTGACAGCGATGGACATGGCCAAGGGACCATTGGAGCGCATGGGTGGCTCCCCGAAGGGGCACAGGCGCTCGCGCCATCCCGTCAGGCCCCTCCCGCAGGGCACAGCTGAAGGGAGTCGGTGATCTTCTTCCCTAGATCTTTACAACAACCCACGGCCACGAGGCGTTGGGGCACACAGGGTACCCAATGCCACCACCCTGCAGCCCCTTCTCTGCACATGCACAGGTCACACCGCAGACCTGACGAGTCTCTGAGGGTGCCTTTTTGAGCAAAATAACCTTCATTCTCCTTTTGGCTTGGCAGTGCTGACCAAAACAATAAATCTCTCTAGAACTCCCACTTTCAGGACACAAAACCCTTGCATGCTCACACACACTGCTGGCAGCCGTTTCTCTGCACATACACAGGTCACACCGCAGACCCAACGTGTCTCTGGGGCTGCCTTACTGAGCAGAATAACCTTTGTTCTCCGTTTGGCTTAGTCATGCTGACCAAAACACTAAATCTTTCTAAAAGCCCAAGTTTTAAGATAACACATTTTCTGCATTCACACGATGAAGGGATAGCTACTGTGCAGACTGACCATGGATGGAGACAGTGCAACAATGAACCTTTCCAGACTTGGGGTATTATAATTTCTCTGTCTTCCCATCTTCTCTACAGGCCATTTAATTTACATGCCTGGTTCTACAGGGAGATGTTCCTCACAATCCAACATGGACACGTGCAAAACCCCTCACATTATTTTTAGAACAGTACTTTTTAAATTAAGATTCTCCCCACTGGGAGTGTGCACAGTAGTAAAGTTAAACACCCACATAAGTGATAGCAGGATCAAAGACCATGAATCACATAGATTTCATTGCAAGCCCATTTAGTAGGATGAATAATTTTATATATACTTCATCCTAAAAGAAAAATCAATAAAGACATACTCCTTTAAAGAAATAAAAATCTAACAGTAACAAAGGGCAGAGTTCACCCATAAAAAGCAGTCTGCATAGTGACAATGAAGAAACACAAAAAATTAATGATTATGTTGTACAGATGGTAAATGCAAACTGATAGTCCAAATTAAGTAAGATCTGCAAAACCAGTTGCACCATCTCTTGCAATTTAATTTATTACTCTTTAAATAGAAGGTAAGATAATGACCATTTGGGAGAGCTTGGAATCTAAAAATTCATTGGTATGCCCACTCTGAGCATTTTCTCTCTATTTTAATGATGAGCCCACCAAAAATGTTAATCCTGAAAAAACCCTACAATAAATGGCTGTATCTAGGCATTTTCTCAGAAGAGCCAGAGAAGACAGGAGGAGAGGAGGAGAGTGCTAATTTCTTCTGACCCTAAAGGGCCACATCTTGCCTCTGCGCCTGCCGATGACACTCTGCACGCCTAACACATTTTTGGTGTCCTCTGCTGAAGTTGCCAACACAGTATTAAATTTTGGATGTGCAGCAGCTTCACTCTGGAAACTGGACTGCATTACAAAAACTAACTTTGAATCCAGCCTCTGCCTCTGATGGAACCACACACTTCAGTGAAAACCTCCAGATTCCATTATGAGGCAGCTGCTCATCAGTTAAAACATTACAGCTCATGCTGAAAACAAATCATTCTGTTATAAACAACCTGGGCTGCAAGGAACACTATAGAAATAAAACCCCCACACCTCTGAGACATGGAGTGAGAGCCAGGAGGCACAGCCTGTATCATTATTCCAAATGAGATATGTAAAGCCTCCGTTTATTCCTTATTTACATCGGTAAATACCAGGCTTCACAGTGGCACAAGGAACGTTTTGGGAATCTCAACTAACAGTAAATTAATTTGGTTGTGGAGGAAGGGCAATCACAGGATGCATCAAATTAACGCATCCTTTGCCTACAGAGATTTCTAAGAAGTCGTGACACAGAGGAAAAAAAGAGTCTCCTGAGATGAATCTCACAAGGAAAAATGATCACGAGCACAGCATCCTGATTCTGCTCAGCTACCTCATGCTGCCAGCACACCTTGAGTGAAATCATTTCAGAGATTAAAAATCCCAGGAAGTTATTACCGCTTTCAGAGAGGTATTTATAGGACTTGAATTAAATATGTATTTTATCAGTGTTTGCTATATATTTGGAAGGTTTCTTTTTAAGGAAACCCTGGTGATGCCTCCTGTGCTCTTGTACCTTCTCAAGCAGCTTTACCAGAAACAAACTGTGTTACGGTGCAGCCCTGTGCTACAAGATGGTGCAGAGATGAGTTGCTTAAAGCTCACCAGCACAGAAAGGGCTTCTGGCTCCATTCCTCACACCTCCTCCCGGCCACATCTTTCTTTCCCTTGCAGGGCTCCCCAGGTAAACTGTTAATTTTCTGCTAAGGCCTTATAAAGCAGGGCTGTGGGGCAGAGAGCAGGAATCAGCTGGTGGATTAGCTCAGCTCATTTCCAATAGCTAACAGCTGAAATTTACCCAGGTAACAATGGGGGGAAAAAATCCCAACAAACAGGAGTGGGGAATACTGCTCTGCCCCATATTATGTGCTCCTAGCACTGCTTGTCTGCACCCAGTTTCAGGCACCTGAACCTTTTCGTCACACAAAGGCCCATGCTGGGGAGAATTAGAGCTGAAGAAGGCACATTATAGCCAGAAGAAACAATGACTATTTCATACCTTTCTCCGTGGTTTTATTTGAGATTTAAATCCCTACCCTTATAATCCTTGCTGATCCCAAAATCTTGACAGCAATGGGTACATTACATGTGCTTGAAGCATTATTTGCCTGTTCCAGTGGATTTTGCTGGAGCCCTGCTCCCAGCTGGTGCACGAAATCCCCCTGCTACAATACAATGGTGTTTTGAGGGGGCAGAATGCCTCTTAAAACCATCAGGACCTTCCTTTCCCCTGCTGACAGCTGTGCACCATCACTGTGGCAACTGCAATGCCTGTGTACATGAGAAATATTAGGAAAGCATTAGGCTTATTTTAGCTATATTCTAATGCAGTGTAGCACCTGGAAGGGAGGAAGGGAATAAGCGCCATACGAGCAGTCACAGTGCATTTCCACCCTGGAAGTGTTCCACAGCTGTCTGAGGCGACAGGTACCGCACCTTAAAAAACGTCTGAGAGATAACCTGGGTTTGTTCAGTGCTCCTGACACAAAATGAATGGTGTGAAACCTTAGCTAGACCTCTCTCCAACTGAAGCTCCTCTTTTTCACTCTGAGGCAGAGCTGGTTGGAACATAAACCTTCCTGGACTTGAGGGATGGCTGGAGCACAAGCCTTGGCTGCTGTGCCCAGCTGCTGCCGCTGCTGCCTCGCAGCCTGAGCCAACAGCCATGAAATGTAATTTCTCTACCAAACGCTGGTGTCACGATCACTTGCTCTTGAAACACTGCCTGGGACTTCAGAAGCATATTAAGTAACACAGGAGCTGCTTCTGAGAGGTTCCCAGGAAGATAAACTGATCAACCCAGTTTAAACTGATCAACCGAAGCAGAGGTGAGGATGCAGGGATTTTAGTTGATATTTGCTTCCAGAGGCTTAAATAAATGTTTTTTAAACCCTAAAACATGGTATTAAAGTGTTGATTCCCAATGCTTTTGGCAAAAGCTCCCTCATCTAGGAATGATTTCATATCAGCCAAGCTGTTAAGCAGAGGTTGTCATGGAAACAAGTTTTATTCAAATGATATGGCCAGAGATATACTGTATTTAGTGAGTTCTTCATTTGCTGCATATTGGGAACATGTCAGAACTAAATGATATTGCATAACTTTGTTTTGTTAAAAACAACCTGGCTCACTGCCCCTGTTCTTCTGACAGGCTTGTGTCCAGTCCTGCCTGGGACAGAAGGTTTTCCACGCAGAACCTGCTCCACAGGAGAGGCTCCCCAAGCAGCTGCTGCCTGCAAGCTCTCAGAGAAGTCTTCCTTCAAATACATGAACATGCCCATGTCAAACAAGCAGGGCAACCTTTCCTCAGCTTCTCTAACTGATACAACCATTCACTAGTCCAAAAAGAAGGGCAGTTCAACCAGATCCTTTCCTCCCTTACTACAGATGCATTTTGAGAGTCTAAAACAATATCTATACAATTACATAAAAGTAAAGCCAGTTTATGTGGTGGTGTGCATCTCGTAAGTGTCCTTGTAAACACAGGAATTCTATTAACTTATTGTTGGTGACTGATGGCAGAACAAATCTCAGAAAGGACATCTGCATACTAAATTTGGACCTCTGCTTTTTTAGCTGTGGAGCTGTTAAAAAGTACAGGAACTTTGTCCACATCCTAGGCGTAAATGCAGTTTTTTTAAATATAACCAAAAATAAATGGAATAGCTCTTGCTCAAGTTATAAACTAAAATCAAGTCAGCTTTGGCCAGGACACTGTGTAGAAACTTGATCCTGAAGAGTGAAAACAGAAATTAAATACAAAGTTGGCTCCGAAATCACTCTCATGGAAACCACTGTGCAGGTTTTAAGGAGCAGCATCCAAAGGAAGGTGGTTTAACATCTCCCAAGGGACCAAGATTACTGATTGCCCAATAGAAGCTGAGCATTAAGTAAAGGCAAACAAAAGTAAAACCTTACCCTTAAAGCTGGTACATAACTGAACATTCTGTAAAATGCTTCATGGGAAGGCGATGGCATCTCATGACCTCCTGTGAAAATGGAACAGGACCTTGCTAACTTCTGGGGTAGGTGATCCTAGATTTCCCCAGGCTTCATAAATACAGTTAATAAAGGGAAAAATGGATCCAATAGCTCTTTTGGTATGTGAAAAGCAAATCACAGGATGGAATTCTGCCAGATACGAGCATGAAGAAGGCAGTACCTGCCTCAAGTTAGTGTACAAGTCGGAAAGACATCAGTCTTTCCAGGATCCTTGATGCAATCCAGAATCACAGCTCTCTCTGGTTACCACCACTTGTGAAGGAAGGCTGAGCCTCATCCAAAACCCTTTACAGTTAAATAAGGGCATAGATTGACTTCATCATGCTTTAGATTAGATTTTTATTTCTTTACTTAGCCATCTTTGGGGAACTGAACTGGCTTAACCCAGCATCGAAGCTATGCATCAGGTATTAGGAGACTGGAATTTCTTACTTAGCTTTGGATACTGGGTTTCTGCTTTCATCTGCTTTCCCTATTCCCCACACTTGGAAAGCACTGGGACTCTCTGAGGTGCTAAAGAGATGCCCAGCAAAGGTGAGGACAGCATCAAAAATGCAAGAAACCTGACAGACCTCAAAGTTAAGTTATATGTTGGAAACAAACTCCAAACATCTTGCTTTCCCTGATTTTCCAGTAAAATATCTGCAGAGTGTTTCACTTAGATATTGCTTCCCCGAACATGAGGATCCCAAAATAGCACCATCCTCAATGCTACTCTGTGTTACAATGTTATTGGCACCACATCTGCCATTGGCTTTGATGTGGAACATGAGCTTAAATACTGATCTTTTTTTTACAGGCTTCCCAGTGTACAGCTGAAGGAAACAATGTGCAAGAGTCACATCCTACACATTGCACAAACCATGTTAGCCTGGACTGCAGAGTGAGTCTGGGATGGAAACCCCCACTACTACGGATATTGTAAAAAATGAATACATTCTAATATATAAAAATTACAGGACATAATATTTTTATACAAGCTCGCTGCTCTATGGTTCAGCTCATAGGGGTCATTCCACTTTCTGCATCACACCATCACGTTTAGTACCTGTCCAAGCCAGCAAAGCAAAGGCCCCCTCCGGAAATAAACCACTAGAGGGAGACTGACTGCAGCAATGGAACACCCACAGGGCGAAAATCCTGCACATCCATTAAAAAAAAACCCAACAAGATTTGGGTCAAAATTGCCCTTTGTGTTTCTTCTTCACACATAGAAGTGGCTGAAATTAAAGGGTCAAGTTTGGCCTCATTAAGGTAAACTGAGGGAGCATCATGTAAGGGATCAGGCAGTCACGTATTCTTCTACTATTTGTAAGAGGTTAGGCCAACTCTATTAAAAAAAACCCACACCAAAAAACAACCCAGCCACTGAAAATACTAATAGCTGTATCCTAGCAACATCACGGATTCCATGTGGACTTTGTTCTGGAGTCTACAGTCCTATTTCATCAAAATTATTGACTTTCTCAAAGTCTCTAAACGACCATCAAAAAAACAGTTAGTGCTTAAAAAATACAAACATTTAATTAGTCACATTAATAAGAAAAAACGAAGAGCAGCATTGCGTGCTAATGCTCCCTTTTCATGGAGCTCAATTCAGCTTCCTTTGAAATCAGTGTCAAAATTCCCACTTTATTCATTGGTAGCAGAGCCTCTCCTTCAAGGAGAAAAGCTGGAAATGGCCCTACAGAACTTGGCAGATGAGGTTTGTTTCCCAGGCTGAGCTCACACATTGCACGGATAGAATTCACACAGCTCTCCGTGATCCTCCCAGTCATCATGTCCTTATTGCAAAGGTAAATCAGTTGGCATGCCAGTGGCATCCAGAGACTTTCTACAAGGCTTTTGTGTTATGCATATAACCAGCGTCCTTTTTTTCCCCCTAAGCTTAGTTTTTATTTAACCCCCAAAAATTCTTTTCAAGATCTCAAAAAATATGGAATCCTCCTTTCAGGTATGAAGATTTCAGGTTTAACACAGCTCTGGGAGTTTTTTCCTCATCAGTCCTGCATCACTGAAGTGAAATAAAGTTAGATAAAATGCAAGGGCAAAAGGCCAAATAAATAAAAAATGAAATGACCGAGCCCTTCCAAAGAAAAACCCTTTGTGCAAAAGGAACACCTAAGAATAAACCCAACCCCAACAAATAAGCTCTTACCCTTAACAACTTGCATGATGAACCAAGGAATCTTGGGGCATTTTGGCATATAATTCAGGGTTTGAGCAGACTCAGATTTTGGTCACAATTCCACTCAGCTCCAAAGTACATGACAGTTTTTCTGACAGTTTTCATCTGTTATTCCAAGCTCTGCTTCAGCAAGTTAGCAAGACCTTTTACCAGAGAGAAAGCACTATTATAAGAATATTTTCCTTTTCATCATTTTGCCTTAAAAGCTTAGTTGATAGGATAGTCGGGTGAAAAATGTTTCTCACGCTTTACTTAGCCCACAAAGTTGGTTGAGACCAACCAACACTTTAAAACTGCAAAACCTTTTAATGTGCTATTCCTATAGTTCAAAGTTAAATGACAAGCGAATGCCTTTGTTGAAGAAGTGATTTAAATACAGAAGGGTCAGTTAGTGACTTTCAGCCCATGAGCATGAATCTGAAGATAGCTGGATTTGAATTCCAGGCATGGCACTGAACTGTCTGTGCTGCTCAGGCAGCAGTGGTGGAGAACCTTGAGCTGCCCTCAGAACCGCTGCTCCTGGTCACGGGAACACGCTGCCGGATCATCATCCCACTCCAACACCCCAGCAAGGGCGTTATCTCAACAGACAACACCCGTTTAACTACGAATTTAGCATTCAAGCAGTGCTTATGGACTCTCTGGTACAGTTAAATCTCACAGTTTTAGTCACACCGAAGGTTTTACATTGCTCATCCTTTCGTTTCCACCAGCTGTGGGGGGAAGGGGCCGTAGGCAAGGAGGGGCTATCCATTTGCATGGAGTGCTGAAATAAGGGAGTAGTTCTGGCTTCGTCTAAGCTGTGCACAGTGTAAACCTACAGGAAAGGTAACATATAAGCACAACAGAGCAGCAAAGAATTCATTTCAGATTTTATCTACTCAAATTAAAAGACGCTATCAGAAGGTACTTCCAGCACCTCAAATAACTCTCCCTGATGACTAAATTAATTCCAAAACTGCTCCAACGAGAGCAACTGCATAAAAATTTGAGAGTTGCATATCAAATTCTGCTCCTAGTTATGCTTTGAAAGAGAGCTGTTTGGCTAATTTATACCTGGGTAAAAGGGGAGGAAAAAAGTAAAATACACAGTAAGGATGGAGATGCTTTGACTAGCCAAGCAGATTTGATATGAAGGCTCTCTCTAGCATTTAGTAGGGGTAGTAACCTCAGCCTGCTGGCCAGTTGCAATGGGATTGCTTTTGATGGTAGACACTGCAGACAACGAGTAGAGAACAGCAAGGGCTCAATTCATATGAAGGAAATAAAAGCTTGCCTTTACAGTGGCTTTGCAAGTGAACTCTCAGTTGTGCATTACCTCAAATTTTTTTTACCCAGTGAATTTTCTAGACAGCCATTCACAGCAGCTGTATCCGAAGGCAAAGAGAGGATATCAATGGAAATATGTTGGCTTATGACCAACAGAGCCACCTTTTGTTTTGCTGCCCACGCTGTCCATGGCGAATTTCCTGTTGGGTGCCAAAGGCCATTTCGCTGTGATGATGGCGGTGGATTCATCCTGTACCGATGAGACAGCACAGCCTCAGTGCAGGGAATGTGCTTTGTGAGGGTAGAAGTCACTCACGCAGGGAGATGTGACAGCAGTGCGTAAAGTCTGTTGTTGCCTGCTTGTTCCACTGCCTGGTTTTACCTCACCCTGTGGAGATGGCTGCAGCATGCACATGCACACATGTAATTAGGAACACACTTATTTCAAGACTTTACAGCCCTTCATGCTAACGAAGAATGTGGGCCTGAGGAGCACTGCCGCAGCAGAGCCAAGGGCTGGCAGTGCTCCTAAAGGCAATAAGCTGCTTATCTCTGGCCTAAGGAGTTTATAGCACCCATGTATCCCCAAAAGCTCATTAACTCCTCAGCAAGCAGCTGAGACATTAGATGCACAAGCAGAACAGCAGTGGCTTGAGTTTGCTACAGCACAGATAAAAATTCTGGGCTTGGCTAGTCTGCAACAGGCTGGTTCAATAGCCTGAAGCAATCCCACTTATGTATAAACTGGAGAAAGCCTGATCTTGTGAAATGCTCCTTAGTGTCTGGCTTTGCTGGTCGGAGTGTGTGTGCCTAAAACTCAGCCCTGCCACGAGGCTACGCCCACCTCCCTGGTACCCACCAATAGCCAGAACCAGCATCTGGCAGCATCCCCTGCCATGGCAGCAGAGGAAGCCATGTGCCCTGACACAGACTCACATTGCATCTGCTTCTCACTTGCCCTGCGCTCCTCCATCACTCACTGCCTCTAGGACAGAAGGGTGGGAATGCAACCCAAGCAGCTGGCCTGCATCCCATGAAAGACAACTATGGATACAGGAAGAGAAGGACAGGGAAATCTGTGCCTGGGGAGATTTTAAAGGAATGGCTTTTCGTAACTTTCTCTGCATGTCCATGGGACTGGATAGCAGCTACAAGCTCCTGTAGAAAGCCATCATGTCAGGGATATTTCCTGTCTCACAGCAGCTATTCCCCATGTCACAGGGGAGGTCTTCCACAAAGGAGCTGCTTCTGAAGAACAGCGTGTCACCAACAATTCAGCAGGTTAAGTTTAGCAGAGACAGTGATAGAAGTGAGCAGGAAGGAGCTATTCTTCCCCTCTGCTTTTCTTCCCTTTCCATTGAGCAAAGCCTTTAAAGACCAGGTCCCTTTGCAGAAGGCTACAGAACTTTTAGCAAGTGGCATGCATGGAGGCTTTCACAGCCATGATACCTGTGTCTGGTTATTTCCAGTCAAAATAATCTCCTACTCAATTATGGAGAAGAATAGAGAAGCTCAGCCTGACTCACAATCACATGGGGGAAAAATGAGAGGAGTTGTTCAAGTTCAAAACGTTCATCTTGCTGTGGAGGAGGATTAGTACTGCTGTGGAAGGAGGCTCTCTCTCCCCCTGCAACAGCACAGCACTAAGGGATGGAAAAGACCCGAGTCCACTTCCCTGCTGTGCCAAATATACTCCTCCGTTCTTCCCTCCTCCCTCCCCAAGAGAGCATATGAAGTATTAAACAGCCAGGAATAAGCCCTTGAAAAATGTGATCGCTAGCTGTCAGATACCCCTCTGTCACAGAGATGCAGCTCTGTGACTGTTCGCCTGCAGTCCTCCACTGCCATCCAGGAAATCAGGACTCAACAGTGACATTAATAGTCCCATCCACTCTGGTGTCATCTGTACAGTTTGCACTACTGTGCTAATAATTATATGAACAAAACCACATCCAAAATTCTCCATTAGTGTTTTGCTGAGCACAGATCTGGGCTCTGCTGGTCCACGCCCTTCCCAGCCTGATGGCAGTGCCCACTGCCCTGTCCCCAACGTGACACTTGGATCCTCTGCAAGCAAGCGGCAGGGTGGAGGTTTTCCAGCATCAGTTTAAATCTGTCTTCTTTTCACTGGCAAGTACCATGGCTGTGCCCTGGTTGCAGAGGGCAGGCATGGCTCCTGTGCAGAGCAGTTATTTTGGGTAGTACTGTAAATTTTGCAGATTTTAATCTTCTCACGCTGTTTTCACATTACCCAGTGCCCAAACATTACCTTAATGTGTCATCTTCTGTTCTGTCATTGCCACAAAGTATTATCATGATCCTTGTAAACACCCACAAACCTGCCTCATTAGCTCCTGGCTCTCCCTCCTCCCCTTCCAGGGATGACTGATAGCAGCCGTTACGTCGATGCCATTCCCCAGGCTGCAACCTCGTGCTTTGCTCATTCTCCCCCTTCTCTAGGGTTCATATCAGCTCTCTCTCCCATTGCACCGTTGGATTTTAAGTTTCCTTGGCAAAAAGAAAGCTTTTTGTTTTGCTTGTGTAGCACCCTGGTCCCTGACTCACTCCGCTAGGTGCAAAGATAACACAAATAATGAGTGTCATCCAGAGAGCTTTCTGGGAATTACAGGACGTTGGGAAAGAGGACCTTTAATCCTTTTGTTCCAGATCCAGCTCAAGTCTCTGTTATCCCTTTCTGCTCCAGACTGACCTTTCCATCTCCTCGATTGCGAACCCGGAAATTTTTCCTTGCCTGAATTATCTGTGACAGCAAAATTGCTTTGGCTGACTGCTCTCACCTGTCCTGCTTCCCCATGGTGTGTCAGCCATGGTGGAGCTCTGGGATTGTCCTTCAGGCATGTCCAGACATTTCCTACTTCTTCCCTTATATCACACCAGGGACAACACTGATTGCTGCTACAGTATTACAGGGGTACAGGACACTTCTCCTTCCAGAAACATTATGCAGAGCTCGCAGCCGCAGGAACACAAAACCACCAATAATAAATAGATAAGGTTTCGGGAAGCACACCAGTGACTGATAGAAAGAAGGCAATATGCCACAGTATTTGCTGTAAGAGTCCCTATTTCAGCTGTCTTTCCTGTTCAAGGCAGTGAGAGGAGAACATGAAGAGGCAGCCAATTCAAGTAAGCACACTGAAAGGTCAGAGGAATCCATCTAGCTTGTGCAGCACCATTTTGTAAGCAGAGAATAGCTCTTCATTAAACTCGTTTTGTGAAAGTGATTGAAGGGAGAAAGGAAAATAGCTTAACACTCTCATTACAATAATCTCTGGGAATTACCTGTTCCCCACGATGGCTATGATGGGTCTGGCTTTTGTCTGGCTGTGCTCAAATCAGTGGACACAGTGTTTCCAGCCCCTGCCAGGGCACTGGAGGCAGGGCTCTGTATTTCTATGTCCAGGGGTACACCCATGCACAGAGGTGTCCCTGCTCAGCTGGGGGCTGGACACCTGGCAGAGCCGAGCAGCACCGAAGATGAAGGCTTTGCCATGTGGGTATGGGGGCAGTCCCTGCTGCTCCTTTTGACTCTCAGTAGTTGACACTTCCCCAAGCATCGCAGTCCCTGCAGCTGGGGAGAGCTCCTTGAGCTCCTCTGCAACAGCAAAGGGATTACAAAATACCCCATTTCTGGTTTTTAGTCAAATGGTGTAAATCTGGCACTGTCCTAATGTCCATGCTGAGACTGAGTCTGGACGAGGAACTTCTTTGAAGTTAATGGGTCTGATGCAAACAAGACATGAAGCAGCCTGAGGTGCTGGCTTGCCTGTATGGGGTCACCCAGGTGGGGCAGGGAGGGCTCTTCTCCTGGCAGGGTGTAACTAACAGGCAGAGTTATCCTGGCGGGACTAATGCCAGGTCAGCCCCTATGGGAAGTGAGGAGCCTGCTCATATAAAGACTGTTAACCCCCCACCTGCCCCTTATTTTCTGCATTCCTAGTGGCTGTCCCTTTAGTGTCACATCTCTCAGTCAGCCAAATTCTAGGCTCACACCTCCTATAGCACTATATAACAGCCTCATCAGGGAAGCAGCCCTGGGAAAATGGATGAAACACCATTCCCTGCCGGCTCTCTTCTCGCTACAGGTGGAAGAAAGATGAGCTAGCAATTTGCTGCTGGCCTGGCAAGATAGCAGTGAATTACGGCAGCTCCTGAGCCAGCTCAGCTGCGCTGGCGAGCGTTCAGGAAGAGGAGAAACCCTTCCCGCAGGAGCGGAGGAGGGAAGCAGGTGTGTTATTCCCTTTTGTTCACTTGATGGCAGAGATCACAGAGCTAACACGGGCCGTAAGGGCTCCTCTGCTCCTCTGAAAAGCCCCATGCCCCCAAGAGCAACCGATCCTCCTACTCGTGTTTGTCCAAGCACTCTGGCTGCCGGCAGCCTGCCGTGGCGGAGCCTGTTCACTCCATCCTGGGCTGCACCGGGGGCCAGCGACATACGCGGTGTCCCGGCTCCTCCACAAAGACTCCGCTCCTGACAGAGGTGCCAGGGCTGCCGAGGGGACACGGCGAAGCCGGCACTCGAGTCACTGCATGAATGTGAGAAACGCCTGTAAAATTGCACAAAGCACTGAACAACCCGTGGGCAATTCTCTGTCACAGTGAAACTTCGGTGCAAATGAGAAACCTAACAACTGAAAACAGCTCAGATGCACTGGTAGGAAGCAAAAAGCAGCCTCAGTTATCTACCACCTATTTTTTTTCCCCTCTCAGGACTTCTTTGGTCTCCTACACTGCAACAAATAACGGACATAAACAAGATCCAGGGGCAAATGAAGTCCTGTGTGATACAGATTGCCCTGGACACATCTTTGGGCCAAAGTCTGGCTTTGGTTCACCACAGTTAAAATGCCAGGAGTTCAGCAGAGCTACTCTGGATGTCTGGTGGCACAATCAGGGTCAGAGCCTGGTCCCCGCTACATGCAGAGAGACTTTCTGAAACCAGCCAGAAAGATCCGCTTGCAAGATGCTTCACCAACCTTCGCTTTTGGGGCAGATGCAGATGATTTAATTGCTACAGTTTCTGTAATAACGCTGAATTTACTGATGGCTTTTAATAGAATGCTCAAAAAGGATTTCAGACGTGTCCTTCACAAGAGGCCATGAAGGAAACTCAGTAATAGTACGATAATTGCATTAGCATCTCCAGTGAGCCCAGGGCCGTGCGTTGGTGCATGCCTTACAAGGCACGCAGAGAGGCCTTGCCCTACATACACAAGGATGGCAAAGTGGGAAAGAGAGGACAAGGATCTGTGTCTCACTGGCCTACATTAAACTGACCATTATAAATGTGCACCAACGACATAGGTGCATCAGCAGATGCTCTGTGCTAGTCAGGTCAAATGTAGTTTATCCAGCTCACAAAACCTGCCCAGCCCTCCGTGGGTCCTGTGTAACTGAGCCTGGGAGCTGGTAAGCCCCTGAACAACATAGAAACATGGAGAGCATCCTGTTTGACCTTCTTAGGAACCCTAGTTAGACCCCAAATGACAGGTTCCACTAGGAACCCAAATGTCAGGCTCCTGACTTGCAGAGGCACCTTTTCCTTGATGTTCACACTGAAACACTTGCCCCGCAAGCTTGCTGGAAGCCTCCTTCCCCTGCAAACCCCCCCTGCCCAGCAAGCAACAGCACACCTGGATGCTGCACTGCAACAGGTGCTGCTGGGCTTGTCTCCCTTGAGAGCAGGAAGTTAAATGGCCATTTAGTATGGCTAAATCTAGCAGAAGCACACTGGTGACTGTGACACGGGTGTATCACTAATGTGTGGCTGTACTGAACCAATACATGTGCCAAAGGTACCAAGGTGTGTACATGAGCACATACACACCGGTCTTACGCCCAGATACACTGCCTCCATCAGCTGTAAACAGCATCACCCTCCCGAGCGCCTCCAGAAGGGGATGCAGGGGATCCCCGGGACAGCCGCTGTGGCCGGACACCTCACCGCACGGCACCGCACCGCACTCCGCGGCTGCCCCCGAGCCTCCTCCCGGCACTCGCCCCCGGCGGGAGAAGGGCGGGGGCCGGGGGTCCGGCTGCGGGCGGCTCCGCTCTGCCCAGCCCAGCCCAGCCCAGCCCCGCTCCCATCCCCGCTGCGGCAGCGGGACCTCCGCGCCGCTCC
>VZRQ01008712.1:60386-80840 GCA_013397975.1 Machaerirhynchus nigripectus | reverse complement strand
GGAGGAGGAGGAGGAAGGACCCGATGGCGAACAGCAGCGAGCTGGGGAGCAGCAGCAGCCCGCACCTGCCCAGCGCCGGCGGCCTGCTGAGCGCCTCCGGGCTGAAGCTCGCCACGCTGGGGCTGATCCTCTGCGTCAGCCTGGCCGGCAACGTGCTCTTCGCCTGGCTCATCCTCAAGGACCGGCACCTGCACCGCGCGCCCTACTACCTGCTGCTGGACCTCTGCCTGGCCGACGGGCTCCGCTCGCTCGCCTGCTTCCCCTTCGTCATGCTGTCGGTGCGCAGCGGGGCCGCCTGGCCCCACGGGCCCCTCAGCTGCAAGGTGCTGGCCTTCCTGGCCGTGCTCTTCTGCTTCCACGCCGCCTTCCTGCTCTTCTGCGTGGGGGTCACGCGCTACATGGCCATCGCCCACCACCGCTTCTACGCCAAGCGCATGACGGGCTGGACCTGCCTGGCTGTGGTGTGCATGGTGTGGACCCTCTCCATGGCCATGGCCTTTCCCCCCGTCTTTGACGTGGGCACCTACAAGTTCATCCGGGAGGAGGAACAGTGCATCTTCGAGCACCGCTACGTCAAGGCCAACGACACGCTGGGCTTCATGCTCATGCTGGCGGCCGTCATCGCTGCCACCCACCTGGTCTACATCAAGCTGCTCTTCTTCATCCACGGCCACCGCAAGATGAAGCCAGCCCAGCTGGTACCGGCCATCAGCCAGAACTGGACCTTCCACGGGCCGGGAGCCACCGGCCAAGCGGCCGCGAACTGGACGGCTGGCTTTGGCAGGGGGCCCACGCCGCCCACCCTCGTGGGCATAAGGCAGGCCACCCACAGCCAGATCAAGAGGCTGCTGGTGCTGGAGGAGTTTAAGATGGAGAAAAGGCTCTGCAAGATGTTCTACATGATCACCTTGCTCTTCCTGCTGCTCTGGTCCCCCTACATTGTGGCCTGCTACCTGCGGGTCTTCATTAAGGCCAGCTCCATCCCCCAGGTGTATCTGACCACCTCCGTCTGGATGACGTTTGCCCAGGCAGGGGTCAACCCGATCCTCTGCTTCATCTTCAACAAGGAGCTCAGGATCTGTCTCCGAGCCCACTTCCCATGCTGCCAAAGCATCCAGAGCACCCAGGGCACCATCCTTTGCGATCTCAAGAGCTTTGGGATGTAGGGGGGCTTTTCTCTTTTAAAAAAGAAAGATGGATATAAATTTCCATGTTTCTGCATATGAGCTCAAGAGAGAGTGACCTGTGGGGGACATACTAAACCACCACCCAGCACCCAAACCTTAGGCTGTAAGAAGCTCTTTTATTTATTTTTCTATATTTTGCGTATGCTCTCTTCAGAACATAACAGGTTGCTGTCTATGGGAACAGGTACTTGAGCAGAACACCCCCAAACCTTAGGCAGTAAGAAGCTGTTTTTTTCTTTGTGATTGTGTGGTTTTTAAAAACAAAACAGGGCTCCGAGTTTCTGGTCTTGCTTCTAACGTTTCTAAACATGATTCCAACAGATACGGATTAAGGCCATGACATTTTTTTTGTTTCCCTATTCCCGTCTGTTTTGATAAAGGCTTAACAATTTTACTCATGTAATATTTGATAAGGGCCAAGACAATTTTATACTAAAGTTATTTTTGATGACCTCAAGAGGTGTTGTTTTATTATTATTTGATTTTAAGTGAAGAACATGAAGAGGACGTTCCTAATGTGGTCAGAAGTCAGTTTTGGTGGGAGCTGTTGGGTTCATTCATTCTCAAATGGTTTGAGTATTTGAAGCAGTTAGTTATAACTTTTGCTTGACATGCAAACAGTGTAGAACTAATTTCAATTTTTCTTGTTGCACTATTCATTTGGTAATATTTCAAAACTATTTGTGAAATGTGATTTTAAAATACCAACTTTAAAAATAAGCAACTATAGCAGTTTTTAAAACCTAGATTGAAATTCATATTTTACTGCCTTTATAGGAAGTTATCTACAAACCTGGGTAATACTTGTACATTTTGACTGTTTTCTTTAATAAAATATTGAAAACCTTTACTGTATGTAATTGTTTCAGAATGGCAGCATTCTGCTTTGCTGACAAATAACTTGTGTATGTGGAAGGTTGTATGTCTTGTGTCTGAGTAGATTTCACAGCTAAGGTTATTATGGACAAGCACAATCCTTATTTGCTGTTAGATCTCAATTTAGGTGTTTATACCAATAAAAGTGACTAAAGCTATTTTTAAGAAGACTTAAATTCATAATGGGCAACAGGTTTAAATAGCACAATTCTTTGTGTCTGCTGAAACCAAATTTCTGTTGTAGCTAATTGCTCTTCTGTTGATGAAAGGAAAGAGTGTGTAATTGTGGATCGCTAATTTTAGTTGGCAAAGCAGTTTTTTAACACTGTGGCTTGGTCAATACCATACTCATTTATAAACTATATTCTTAGTGGGAAGCTTACATTTATTAAGCATGGCATTTTAACCTGCTCTGTTGTTCTACAAAAACTTCTCTGGAAGTGTTTTAAGCAGTAACCTGATGGCAGGATCCTGGCACAACTTCTTAGCTGGCTCAGAGGAAGCTGTCCCTGAGGTGCTTCCCTTTCTGATGGATCAGGTAACATTAAACATGTGCTGGAGCAAGTCTCACACAAAATGGCAGGGATATAGCCTCAGTTATGTGAAGAATCTACATCTGCTGAGTATTTCTGTAGAAAGTAGTCTAAATTTGGTAGACATCATCTGAGAAATAGTTGTCCTATGACTATGAAGGGAGCACAAAAGAGACATGGCAGATCAGAAGAGGGCAAAGGTGGCAGCTTCAGATTGAGGCAGGGAATGAAATGAGGTGAGGCACCTGGTTTGGTTTAACTCTTGTTTTCCACCCTCAACTCGGATTTGGACACCAGAAAGGCAGCATTTCCTGCAGGGCATAAGGAGAAGGTTGCAATTTGAGGTTTTTGGTACAGTTGCAGTACCAGTGCTGCCAGAACTGGGGTAAGAAATACGACCATGGATGGGGTATCTTTAAAACAAAGAGAGACTTAATGATCATTTCTAAAGCATTTTGAAAATGCACCTGGGTACAGAAGGAAAGCTGTCACATACTTCAGATCACAGCAGCAGCTTGTTATCAGTGCTAATTATATTTTCAAGCTGGAATATCAGACGATACCTTGGTGAGCCTTGGAGACTAATGGGGTAGAGCTGTGTTACAAAGACTGTGGGGCAAGGCATGGGTGCTGTTGCTTGGAATTGTGTTCCAAGTATACTTTACACCCCTGATTTACTTTTAGGTCTTTTCTGCAGGGTTCCAGCTTTTGAAACTTTTCTCATACCTCATATTTCCCTCAGAAGCTGCCTGCATAGTAAGGGCCTAGAACTGTGATCTGTAACTGAGATCTGTTGCCATCTTTTTCCTAATCCTGCTGGTAACCAAGCCAATATTTTCTTTCTCTTTACTCTATTAAAAATGTCTGATATTTTGGCATCCTCTCTCTTTTCCAGGCTATAAGTAGTACAGTTATGATTCTATTTAAACCACAGAGATGGGGAAATAGTTATTTTAAGACCTCCTTAAAAGCTGCAAGAACCAGATTTTTCTCTTCTAGAAAAACTGAGCACAAGTTGTAGAGTCAGTCATATATGCGGGGGATGAAAACTCACCTTTGGGTGACTTGATGGTTTTATTTAGACTTGGCTTACCAAGCAGTGCTGCTGTACTGAATGCTGGCCTCTGTGCAGAGGCATCCCCCAGCTCAGTGATGCCCTCAGGAGATGGATGAGTTGGTTCTTACCTGGTGAAGATAACTGCTGCTTTGCTGTCACCCATCAGTGGCAGCCGGACCCAGCCTTCATAAAGCCCAAACATACCAAAAAAAAAAAAAAAAAAATCTGTATACCATGCCTTTTGCTTGCACACAGCTTCCAGGGCTGTCTCAGTGCTTCTGATACACTCTGAGGGAAAAATCAGTGCTGTTTGAAGTTAATGTTTGAAGTTAATTTTATACTTTAGGTACTTGCATTGTCAGTCAGATTATGATCCTGGCTGTGGTAGTACAAAAGAGAAGGAACTCCAGTAGCTTTAATTCAGGGTTTAGATGGGTGTTGTACAATAGGGCTTAATTCCAAAAGATGTGAAACTAAATATCAAGGACATGGCAGAAAATTAAAGAGTACTTGGTGCCAGCACACCAACAAACACCACTTTGCTGGCTGAGAGTACACCAAGAAAGTGGGGAAAACCAGAAAGGGCTGGAGAAACACCAGAGGATAAATATTCCTTCTGAAATCTGAGAAAATATAAGAAAGTTAAAAAAAAAGAAAGCACTTCCAAAGCACAGCATTAACTTGTTCTCACAGCAGCCTTTAGTCTGCAAATGGGGAAAGTGGGTCACAGAGATTAAATGCTTCGACCAAGATCAGAGAAGGGGTGTCGGGAAGAATGAAAACCTGCTCTGGATTAAAAAAACAAAAAGATAGAAATAATGTTGGGGAGAATGGAATGAGCACAGGGAGACATTGTTGCTGCTGTTGGGACTGTGAGGTGTGGCTGTAAATCCTCCATGCCGCAAAAACCAGAGCGCATTTGGTCTCACTCAGAAGGGCCAATGGCTGAGACTCAGTGAGAGCTCAGCGTTAATAATTACCCCCAGGTGAGAAGCTGTTGCTGCTTGTACAAGTCCTGGGCTCACTTGCAAAAGCTCAGATGGTTTGAACCCCTGTCCCCATCCCCACTGACCAAAACACAAAGTACTCGGAAGGTTTGGTGGGCTGCACAGCAGTGGGGCTCTCCCAGCTCTTCCATCTGTGCTTCACCAGAATGTACATTCAGTCTTCTCTCTACCCCTCCAGGCAACTGCATGATAGTTTCTCATATTCTGGCCACCACAAGTGCTGAGTACCACAGGAAATGCCAATATCATCTCCCCCCAGAGATTCTTCACAGTCTGGCTCAGAGGTCACAGCATGCTGCTTCTGCATATCTGTGGTGAGGGATTGCAGTTGTGCTGAGAGCTGCTCCGGAAAAATCTTGATTGCTTCTGGCGTCTTCACTCACTCACTAGGTATTTAACACATTCCTGACAAGCGTCTCCAGTCAAAATCTTGAAGTCAGGGGAGGTTTTTAGTATAGACTTAAATGTCAGGCCAGCTTGAAAAATGACGCTGGTCCGAAATCCCAGTTAGCAGCTAAGATGATTTCTGATTTACAGCATTCAGTGCCGGCAGTACTCTGGGGTGCTTGTAGCTCTGCTGTTAGATTTGGAAAGAGTTTGCTAGGAAAGGGGCTGAAATATTTGGCCTCAGCTGAATTATGTTGTTGGGTAAAGGTCTCATTCAGCAGTCGTGCTAGAGGTGGAGGATCAGGGGATGCACGGCCCACAAGCTGTCATTGTTTGCTTTTCCAATACCAGGTCTGCACAGAGGAGGCAAAGCTGCCTTCCAAAATGGTGTGAAGCCAGTAGCCTCGAGGAAAAGGGCAGGAATTTGGCTTAGTCTGATAGCAACAGTTCTTTCCTGAGGCTCTACCTGGATGTGGTACAGCTACATCTTCAGAAGACTGCTCTGCCATATGCTGTGGGACTGCCCTGGGACACGTTGTGTGGAGCTCAGAGGAGAGCAAAGCTGGCATTTCCCTCTCTTCCCAGAAAAAGATGCATGGAGTTTGGCTGGACCTCTGCCACTCACCCCACACGGTTAAGCACAGTCACCTTGCTCTTCGGAGGCACCTGCACTTGCTCAGAATTGCCAACAAACCACCCTGAGGGAAGTGGCTCCAGACAGTAACAGACACATACTGGCAGAATGCAATGCTAAGTATCACTTCATTAGCTCAGGCTGCAGATTGGATCATTCCACACAGTATCAGAATACCCCAGAAACCTTATTAGATAGTTATGCTGCAAATAAAAAAATGATTAGAAACATGGCAGGGGGGCTGTTTTCTAATAGAGGTTTCCTAAAGTCATCATTTTTAGCACAGCTTCCTTTGTAGTTGCTCAAAACACTGCACAGGCTATGATTAACTCTATTGTGATAGGAACCAGGAAGCATTTCCCATGCTATGATGTTCTTAGGCTTCAGAATATTAAAAACTATATGATGTTGAAGAAATGCAGCCATCCAAGAAAGGCCATCAGTGAAGATGGTCTCCTAAAAGCTGGTGCCAAGTCGTGCTGGGTTGGGGCTGTGCCTATGGACATCTCACCCCCAACTTCCTTTTATGCTGGTGACCTCTAATGCCATGTCATTCCTGAAGGACCTTGTGTGGGGTAAATCCTTACTCATCCATCGGCTGTAGAACTGGTGACCAGGAGCTGATTTTCCAACTTGACATCTGTGGCACTCTGACTTTCCCTAGAGCTGCTGATGCTGAGCATCTCCGAGCCTATTTTCACTTGGTGCAAGTCATTAACTGCCCCACACCTCGATGCTTCATCCCAAGAATGATTAGTTATTCTTACTCACCTTTGTAACACGCAGAACCACTGATGGCAAGAGCATTATCACGGGTGAACAATCACTGACTACACAAGCTTTCGTCACTTAACTTTAAAGTCAAGCTCAGCCTTTCATGCGAGCTGTTGCATTTCTGTATTTCTATTCATGTTTAATGACCTCGGTACTTGCACTCTGTCTTTGATCTCGAGTCATGCACGGCTGTGCTGTGGATGCATTTATCGGAAGGCCACTGTCTTCAGTGCCACATTTTTCACGTCTGCCGTGACCAGGTTGATAGCGCAAAGCGCTTTGTGTAGGAGGCTTTCAAGTTCAAAGCCAGTCTTGCAAGGGCACAGGGGAGCTGTGAAGTCACAGCTAATTTTAGGCAGTCATCATGGCATTCATAGAGTAGGCAGAAATCAAGAGATTGCCCGGTGGAGAGAAAGCCCATCCTAAAGTTTCTGAATGTTATTTACTGGTATGTCATTAAAAAAGTAATCCTGTGTTTGTGTGAGGATGATTAACCATTGGAACAAATCATCCAGAGAAAAAATGGATCCTCCATCTGTGAGACGTGCAGTGTGAGCCTGCGCGCCTGCCCACGGCACACCTGCCCCGAGCCTGCTGCCTGCCCAGCCAGGGTCCCTGTGCTGGGGTCTGGGGCTCAGCCTCAGCACACAGGCAAGAAAGAAATCAGAAAAGCCAGAAAACACCACCAGAACCCTCTCTGTCTCAGGGTGATTCACTCCTTCCTTTTGCTAACTGTTTTACAACACCCATTTTATCATAGCATATAAACAGCAGTGCTCGCTTCTCTCAGAAATTTTAGCAGAGGTAGAGCTAAAATGGCTTTGTCATTAAAGAGGGAAACACAGGAAGATTCAGGGGAAAGGCTGAAGTCTGGGTGCGTTCTGACAGTGAGAGAAAGAGGAATGATTTAGTGGAATATTACCTCACTGCATCAAACCACTCAATCTGTCCCCATCTGTCAGTCAGCACTTGCAGGAGGGTGATGGAAAGGAAACCGTTGAGTAGCTTGATAGTCAAGTAAATCAGCTGGGCTTTTTCCTTTTCTTTTCCTTTCCCTCCCTCATTAGGCCTTGCACACTCCCACTACGCAGCAGGTCCCTCAGTGTGCTGTGCCAAGGGCGAGGGGACAGTCCCCTGGGTGCCACAGGGCTGCAGTGGCCCTGGGGCAGAGACACCAGCACTGGGTGCCCATAGGGCCGAGCTGCTCCTGGGAGCCAGTTCCAGCAGAGCCCCAGGAGACATCTGGGTGTGGAGGAAGGCAGATGAAGAGGCAATATGTTCAGCCAAGCTGCAGTGACTACAGGGGGAGAACATGGGCACTTGAGCCAAGGAACCTGCAGCACCCCAGGCAGAGGTAAAGTAGAGCCATGGTGTGAAAGGAGGGACATGTTGGGGCTGAGCATCACCAAAGTACTTCCTGGAAGGGCAATGAGGGAGGCTGCAGAAACAGGGCTCTGCAGGACCTGCCACAGAGCTCCCTGTGGGGACAGAGGGTTCGGCAATGATTTTCCTCCCCAGTAGATCCTAAACTCTCAGCAGACTCCCTCTTACTGTCTGTGCAGTATCTGTCTGAGCCTAAGTGCTGATGTAAACCCAATCCAAATAGTTAAAGGCTCTGTTGCAGTGTGTGAAAGGTTTGTTAGCAACTTTGGGGAGTTTAATAAAAGGGTGGGGTGGGAGCTGAAATTATGACACCACCACAGTCAGAAAATTTTGCTGTTGGATTTGAAGGGATGGGGGACCTTTCTGTCAAGGTTTCATCCATGTAAGAAAAGAAATTGGGGAGGAAAAAATTTAAAACCTACTACCCTGACAGGATGCAGGGAAATTTTTGGAAAGAGTGAAAATATTGGCAGCTACCTCACTGGTGCCTTTCCCTGAGCTGGTCCTGCCAGGTCTTTCTTCTGGCAGGTCCCATGGAAGAGGTTAAAAGTGTGCTCTGCTGCCTGGGCTCCCATGTAGCCTGGAGGAGTAAATAAAGGGTGAATCCTGCAACCCCTGGAATTAATATCAGCTTTGCTGGTTTGCGAACTCCTTGAGGCAAGAGCCACATCTGCCCATTCGCAGTGATAGAGCCACAAATCTCTGCGTGAAATGACAGGAGTGCACTCACATGTGCAAGAGAAAAAGTAAATAAAGAAGACCAGGCCATATTTTCAGTCTGCTTCTGCACTGCATTACAGCCTTGGGATTTCCAAAGCCACATTACACGTAAGAGCAGATTGAATCCTTTCCATGTGTTACGGTGCTGTGGCGAAGGCACGACACCAGAGTTTGGGAGACCCGGTGGAATTCCCAGCCCAGGAAGAGATATGCTGCCCAAGCAGTGCAGTGCAGAGCTCCACAGCCTGTCCTTCCTGCACCATGTGCTGGGATGCAGTGCAAGGACAGCATTGCATCCCAGGCTAGCTCAGGCTGCAGCAGTGGGAGTACAGGCCGAGTACAGCACAGATACTTTACGTGGTCTGTGAGATTTGTAAACTTCTGGGGCCAGGGACGTGCCTGTAACACGCTGATATCTGGTGCCACAGTACAATGGAGCACCAGTCTGGGATACTCTGGGCACTCCTGGCACACAATTAACAAGCACAGGGTTTGCCAGGTAAATTGGGTTTTGCACGGGAGACTTTCTGTCCTTTTGACACCGTGCATGCCTTCATCTCCTACCCCACTGAGCTGCTCACACTCAGGGTTTTGGGAAACCCCTGCCACAGGGGTGTTTACAGGTGTGCCCTATGGTTATATTGCTCTTTCCTCCTCTCCTGCACACTTTGCTGTCACCCTGCATTGGACTCCTTGTCACAAAACAAGCTGCCATCCATCCTCCTCCCTTCAGGGCACCAGGATTACTCAGCTTGAGCCCTTCACATCCAGCCTTTCCCAGCCCTGATGACCAGGCAGAGTGACCCAAAGGCTGCCACCATCCTCCAAGGCAGACATGTCATATGGGAGAACCTTCCCAGCCAAATCATTGGAATGCGTCCTACTGTACTGGGCTGGGTCTGCCTGTGCTCAAGACTCTCCTTGAGAATCCACAGGTGATGTGCTGATGTGCATTAAACTCACCTCCATTCCTGTGCTCAGAATTATTGATTAGTCTAATGACTGTACCCCTGCTTGTTTGCCATTTCATATCTTTGTAACAGAGGAAAGCACATTGATTTTGCTGTTATCAAAATCCTCCTGCATTTGCACAGTCTATTCTCTTCCTGCAATTTTCTAATTCCGTCTGGAAAACACGTTACACATTGTCAAGATCAAATTCCTGAGACATCTTGTTTAAATCAAGGGATTCTTAGCACCTTCTGTTTCTTTTGAATATCCATCTGTGCAGAAACAAAAAATCCAAGAGCTGCTGGGGCAGGGGGAGGCACTGGCAAGGACCTCAGTCTGGGGTCACACTTGCTGGTATCATCCTTGCTTTGGTGGCTTGTGCTGATGAGGAAAATTAGCAAGTAGCTCTTGACGAGGAATGCTATATGATAATAAAACACACAAGAGTTTTGGGGTCACAACAAGGCTGTTTCCCACACCACTACAAACTAACAATAACAAGAATAATCACTTGTCTTACCTTGAAATGAAATGGTCTCCATAGAGGTATGCATTGTTCCGTTTTAACACCTCAATCACCATGATAACCTTCAATCAATGCCTCTCCTTTCACTTACTAGTTCTGTAAAACCAGGATTTGGTTAGGGTGATGTGTCTCATCTGTATGGACCCATTCAGATTTGGGTCCCCGTCATGCCACATGCAGAATAATTTACTTTCATGCCACCTCCTCCCTCAAAGCCTTGTAACACTGTTTTTTTAAAGTGGCAAAATTGCCCAGGGCTGAATTGTGGGCCGGAGGATGCAGATGAAGCTGCGTTTCAGCCGGGCTTTCTGGTGCTCAGCAGCAGGGCCCTCCCCTCAGTCCCCCACAGGTGTTTGCTGGCTCAGCCAGCTGTGCACCCTCAAACCCCAAACACCTTGCTTCCGCTTTCCTAATAAGCATGTAATCACATTAAGGCAGCAACTCATTATATGTGATGGTGCCCTTTCCTGCAAGGGCTCTCTGCTAACCCAAAATCTGGCATGGAAACTCCTCCAATGTGGTGGGATATCAACATTATTCTATAGCATATCTGTAATATAAATATTCATATAATATTAAAAATTAATGCACATGTTTCTATTAATCATTAATGAAATTACTGCAATATTAATAGAGTTAAAACACACGTTGGCACAGATCTCCTAAGTGGAGTGAATAAAGGGAAGTGTTTAAACCAGTCTCTCTCTTCACAAGCTGTGTGTACTGGGGAATGAGGCTTTTCCCCTGCACCAAGGAGGTTCCAGGGCTGCACAAGTTCTGTTCTATTTTCTCATCTGATTTCTCATGCAAGGGCCTGTCCCCTTCCCTTCTTTCAAGGCAGGTGAGGAAGCTGTCTCTGGCCTGAGATAATTCCCGGGGTGATTCTGGGGCAAACTGAGCTGCACAGGGGGCTGCAGAAAACTTTTCATGGCAGGGTTGGCTTGAGGCTGGCTGCCTTTTCCATGGGTCGTCTTGAGCCATTTGCTGTGCTCCTCAAGATAAAAGCTGGCTCCAGGGAAAAGCAGGGGGGGATGCAGGGACATTCACGTTTGGAAATACTTGTGGTCACTGGTTTGCCTATTATCAGTGTAAAGCAAAAGTCAAGGGTGCCCTCCCAAGCCCTTCCACTGCAGAAAGAAATTAAAGGGACTTTGCAGATGTGCTTGGGAGAGAAAATCTCCCCTAGGATGGGAGAAAAGATAATTGATTAGGGCAGAGTTTAGGGAAATAATGGGGATGGAAAAGCTTAATCTTCCTTCCAGAATGATTCTCTCAAATCAACTAACCTCCATTGTGAGTGTCAATTAATGGAAATTAAATTACTAAAAGGGGAATCGAAATAATTGTTGCCAAGTGAATATAGTGGGGATGTAGGACAGTGAGGTTTTGCCTTTATCTCTCCTACATCAGCAGGGAAGGTGTGGAGAAGCCCCTCAAGGAGAAGTGTGGGATAATGCTTCTATCAAAGCTGCACCATCCAAATACCCTGTCCAGGAGTGTCTGCAGGACATGAGAACTTCCACTTGCTGTAGATGGTGTGAACTTTGAACTCGTGTAATTGGGGCTGTTCTCATTACCCAGATAAATGCTTAATCCCACAAGTTAATTGGCACAAATTACAACTACAAAGTTGCTCTGCTCTTGTCTGATAAACTCTCCTAGGATTTCAGTTTGGCAGGTCTGAGGCAGTCCCTAGATATAATTGTCCACTCATTTACAATGATATAAACCAGGGTTACTGCCTTCAGTGGAGCCAGTGGTGAATTATGCCAGCAGGAGATGAGGAGCAGGGCTACTGTTTCCTGCTATGGTTCATTTTTTGTGCTCTGATTAAAAAAAATGGAGCAAGAGATGGGACATATGCACAGTGGGGCTGTTCCTCTTTCTCTTCTTGATTTTGTGTAAACTGAAGTCCATGGTATTGAGCTTATTTTATAGGGGCACACATGGACAGAAAAGCAACAGCCAGACTCCCAGTGTGCTGCTCCTCTGCAAACCCAGGCTTTGTGGGTGCACAGGATGTTTGGGGAGCCCCTCCATTTAGTGACGGTGGTAGGACCAGGCTTGAGGTTTTAAATGCAGGTTGCAGGAATTTCTGCAGTGCTGTCGTGTCACTGCACTGGCATGGAATGACTTGGCCTTTCACCAGCCCTCTGGGTTAGTGTTGAGCCCCTCTGAGACTTCAGATCTAATACAGGCACTTTCTACCTGATCACATGCATGCAAACCACATGTAACATAACGTTTTAGTGGTATCTCAGTATTTTTTTCTTCTGTTGCCACTTGCACAGCTGTTGTATCCCCACTGCAAAGGGGGAGACAAAATACGAAGGCACTGGAGAGGATACCCTGGGGATGGGCTGTCTTGAGCCAGGAGGATGCAATCTCTCTCAAGACTTTTATTTTCCTAACATGTACAGGATCCCTGAGGATCTGGCAGTAACTGATCCCGTTATTCTTTTCTGTCTCCCGAGGAAGGTTGTGGAGCCCAGCACAAGGTACCTGGTAACTCACAGGGATGTTTCTCCTCTAAGTAATACAGGTCTGGCTTTGATACAGCGTGCTCAGTCCTCAGTCAAACCCCCCCATCTCCACCAGTAGAAAAGCACTGATTGTTGAAAGATGAATGCCTTCACTTTTCCAGTTCCAGCATATGTTTGCATGTCTGAGAGCAAGAAACGTGTGAATCTCACACAAACTATTGGAATTCCAGCTCTGGGGACTGACAAGTAAATATGAAGTCACACAGCCTTTCATAGAAAACC
Source organism: Machaerirhynchus nigripectus (assembly GCA_013397975.1). Taxonomy (NCBI): domain Eukaryota; kingdom Metazoa; phylum Chordata; class Aves; order Passeriformes; family Dicruridae; genus Machaerirhynchus; species Machaerirhynchus nigripectus. Next base: position 68,040 of record VZRQ01008712.1, on the reverse strand, counting down.
CACAAGTCTTATGTTTGCTGGGCTAAAGTTGATCCTTTGAGGCATGAGCCAAGAAAAACCTCTCATATTATTTACACCAAGATTCCTCCAAATTCTGAGACTGCAGCTTGATTGAGGAGTTCATGCCTTGTAAACTCCAAATTTCCCAGGAAGCAGCCAGAGGCACAAAATCTTTTGCTAAGCTATCCATAAGGAGCTCTGCTAGCTTGGGTGAATCAAGTGTGGGATAACAGATTACACTGAATAAAAATGAAAAACCACAATGACAAAATAACATTATAATATTAAAATAAATCAAATCATACACTGCCATTATTCTGATACAGAATTTTTACACAGCAAATTTGATACACATACAAGAAGTCAGGCAGCCCATTACAATAAACTTCAGGGTTCCTTTTTTCTTTAATATAGACTACATCTTAATACACAGTTTGAGATGATCAGGTAGTTTTACACCAATTCAAGTAACAAGAACTTCTCATCTTAGAATACGAAAATAACAACATCTTTTAATGCTCTTGAATACTGAAATGCTTTGGTTCCACCTGCCACTTTTTAAAAGTGTAAAAACTACATCTATTGGTTAAACTTTACTCTAGAGGTGTGGCTAACTTACAAATAAAATTATATTAATATAAATACAAAATGCAATGTAAATACAGTTCTTTGGGCAATTGTCATATGCTCCGCACTATGCAGTTATCCAACTCTCAGTTCAAGTCAGGTATTCCAAAGTGTAAAGATGTGGCCAAATTTTTCCAAAACTGGCAATAAACTTGGATTTTTTCATTCTGGAGTTAAACTGGAACCACAAAGCCCACAAAATGATTCAGGCATGGTCAAGCCCCTGCCCTCAGAAAGAGTTTTGCTCTAGCAGATGTTGTCTGGCTACCCCAAAATGAAAACATCCCCCACTGTGGGTCCCTCCTGAAAACCTTGGCCACAACAGCAGTGTCTCATCTCCAGTTGATGCTGGTGAGGCAGGAAAGTGTGGTGAAGGGTTTCCCCTGGCAAGTGCCCTTCTTTGTCACCATATCGAGAGAACTAAAGTACCGAGTGGCTCCTTCTAGTGCAGAACAGTCCCTGCTAAAAAAAGACATCTTCTTTTCTGAAGTCCGGTAAACATCTGAACCTGCTGGGAGAAGTGCGTGCGCAGGCCAGGCCCGGGAGGCACGGGCAGGTGTGGTGCATCCGCCGCCTGGAGAAGGGGACCTGGGGACAGAGCAAAGACGTCCGTGACAGGGAGAACCACGGCACTGGTGGTTGGGATGGAATGAGGGGAATAGTGGGGCTATGGGGAATGCTGCCCAGTTCCCTCCCTCCACAGCCAGAGATGCCCACGAGCTGCAGCACGGAGCAGGTGGCAAAGGCAACCCTGTGGTAGGCCCTGGTCAAGCCATGGTTAAGAGCAGGATGTTAACAGTCCTGTTGCTGTGTAAATCTACATCTGTGACACATGTTCTCCATTTACTCTCATTTCATAAAGGAGTTTGTTGTGAAACTACACTGGCCTTTAACATCATGTTTTGTGGTGCCACTGTACAGGACTTTCTGCATGTCCTCAATCCTGCCTTGTCATACAGCACAGCGCAGGACCTGGGAACCTTGGGATCCCGTGGTAATCAGGCTGCAAAAGACCTCTGGAGGTCACCTTGCCTGACCTCCCTTTGAGCAGGATCCTTTTCACCACAGGGCAGAGGTTTCTCATTTCATCCCACCCTCCTCCAGCCACGTTGTGCTGCAGGGAGCACATCTGGAGTTCATTAGACAAATTTAATTGTGCCATGACATGCACATGCACTGACACTCTTCAACAACTTGGTCACAAGCTCTGTCTCTTAGAGGAGCCAAGCAGGACAGCCCAGTGGGAAATGTCTGGGAGCTCTGGTGCTGCCAGCTGGCAGCACACACTGAGCATTCCCTGGATGCAGCAAAGGAGGCAGAGAGGTACAAAGCCACTGCTACCAGCCAGGCAGCCAGCCCTAATTCCCTCACTTCCAGATTTCTGTGTGATTGGAGCCTAAAATTTTAATATTCCAAGATTTTCTTGTGTCATTGTACGAATTTTGTCTTTGAGAAAGTCCCATGCAGTCCTCCATTCATGGTGCCAAGCACCAGCCTGGCTCCAGTGACACCCTGCTGGGTTCAGGTGGTGGGCAGAGGGGTCACATCACCTGCAGTGCCCTGGGCCAGCACCAGCCTCCTGCCGAGCATTGTCTGAAGAGTAGCCCCTGTGCAAGGGATGCCATGGGCTTCCCCATGCCACCCACCACAGCCCCTCTGCTCCGGTGTGAGCAGAGAGGCACCAACCACAGGTGCTGGGGACTCCCCATGGGAATCACACCTTTGGGTGCCCACACATAGCACTGCAGCAAACCCCAAACCCTGAGCTCTCAGCCTTCCGACAGCTCAGGTGATTTATTCGAAACATTCCACTTGCTGCAAGGAAATGTTCCTTTCAGCAGGACTCCCACACTGCCAGAGCTCACCTGCCTGGCCCTGCCTGCAAACCCTGCCTCGAAATTCCAGCTGGGACTGCTAACGGCATCAGTCCATCACCGTCTAGTTGCTGAGAAGGAAACTAGAAAGTAGAACCCCAACTGCCAGCCATCTCCTCCAGGAATCTCCCAGCTCCTCTGGAGGTCCCTGAGGTGCCACGGCCGTGGTGGTGCCTGCTTTTGACCTACCCTGCAGGTAAATGAAAGGTTTTGGCGATCAGGGCACCCAGCTGCTCCCTACACAAGTATTTCCTTGAGAGGAACCATTGAGCAAACCCTCCATCCTTAAAAGAACCTCATTTCACATTCTACAGTAAATCAATTTGCTTTGTGTTTCTCAGGAAGAGCAGTGGGGTGAGGAATCAGAAATCTAAGATTAACCTCATAAAGCTTGTAAACATCAGTGACTAAGTCTGGGGTGGACAGGCATCTTCTCTGATTGTAATTATGCAAGCAATCAACTTGAAATATATGAGACAGTATAAATTATTGCCCAGTAAGAATAAGCTCATAAGACCCTCTAGAAGACAATTTTTCCTATCCTAATTCCTGGTAATGGGAAGAGCCCTTACAAGAAAAACCTGCTACATTACATAGTTAAAATGATGATTTGGTCCCCAGTATCACAGCAGAAGTTTTAAAAATTTAACTGCAATAAAATAGAGGCTTAAACTTCCTAAAACTGAGAAAATAAACTGTAGATACTGAGCTGAGAAGTCAGGCCTTGGATGAAGCAGTGAGAGAGGCAGCTAACTAGGTGCATATTTATTATCTGAATTTATTGCCTTGTATCTTTCACTTGCGATGACTCTTGGGCCGTTCTCTTCCCTGAGGGTGGCTCTGAAGACCACCAGGTTCTCAAGCTCCCTGGTAACATCCCATTCAGTCTTTTGTATTTTAAATAAGCAGCTTTTTTCAGACTGCCTATAAAATACATATTTACATAGCCTTAAATGAATGTACTTGTTAAAATCATTGTATTAATAATACTGTGTGTCACCTAAAAATGTATTAATAAGTAACTGATGTTATGTATGTGTGTGTGTGTATGTATGTATACAGACATGGATATTTGAAATTAATAGGTAGAATTGACACAAAGAGAGCCTGTGGGGAGTCAAGTCCAAGTGTGTGTAAACACCTTCTCAATGCACCAGGTGTCCCAGCACCAGCTGGTGACATTTCTGTGCTTGTGACAGGATCTCGTCCCCTGGCACTGGGGTCGGTGGTGCTTGCTGTGTTCCTGCTCACATGAGTAAGGATTGGCAGGGCTGGGCTCGGGAACTGCTAACGCTGCTTCAGATCGCGTAACGAAACAAAGCAGCAACAACAAACTAATAAGAAAACAACCTGGGAAGCGTGTAGTGCTTTCATCCTCTGATTCTCTTCAGCATAATTCTGACAGTAATGCGCTTCCTTATGTAGGTACCTTCATCGCTGTTCCCATACAGATGCAAATATCGGGATATTGTAAGGAATGGGACGTTTCCCTGCCTTTCCACCACGTTAGAGCTTTTTTGCCCTGTGACGTACAGCTCAAGATATCCCTGCTGCAGCCCCACAGTCCCCCTGGTGATGTACTCACTCTGTGACTCAAGGGATGGCACTCGTCTCCCAGGTTTCCCATCGGGGTGCACATCCTCAGGCTGCGGATCCAGAGGCTGATGGCACAGCACATCCCGCCTCCGCACTGCTGGTCTCGGTCGCAGGCCTGGAGTTCAACACAGCATTAAGCAAATTAAATGGATAATAAATGTAGTCCAGAAATAGGACAGATCAGGTGCTCAGGAGCTGCCTCTGGCACCCCGTAAGTTATCATGGCTCATTAAGGCTGAATAATAAGATTTAAGGCTGATTTACAATACTTGTGTCTCCCGTGGGTTGGAATGTGCAGGCTCCTGGCACATTTTAGAGTTGAGACCAGGTTGTTTAAAGCCAGGACCACACATGGAGCTGCTCGGGGCCAAACCCAGGACTGTCAGTGATTTACAGTCCCAACTTCTGAGCACTGATTGACCATGGCATGTGTCACTCGCTTTCCCAGCTCCCAGATCGGTGCCTGAGTGAGCTCAGGCAGGAGCAAGGACCAACTGCACTAAACTTGTCACCAAAAGAGTCCCAAAAAGAGTCACCAAACCAGTCCTATGGAGAAGCAAAGATAAGAAATCATCCATTAATTTAATGACTTTTAAGTAACTATTCCTTCTAATTTCATATGATAATATCATGGTTGTGAGTGCCTTTGCAAAACTGCCTGTTAGTTTGGTTAGAGAAGTCCAAGTGGAAGTAGCTAAAATAGGAGTTTAAATATGGATTCTGTGGTTTTTATCTAGATTTTCATGTAGCTAAAATGGGTCTTAAGAAAAGCTTTGTGTAAGTGTCCACATCCAAAAAAATGCTGCTGTGGTAGCATTCCCCTTCATGGGAGGCAAAAATTATTTTAGCCACTTACCCAATACAGCTTAGATAAGCAAAAACCAAAATGCAAACTAGTGGGTATGTTTCAAAAGCCACAAACCATGAAGAGCAATTGACACATTAGGGTTTGAAAACAGTTACTGTACATCTTTCAGTTACTTTTTAATCAAAAGCTTACATGGATTAAATACAAAAACCAGTCTCCCTTCTCCAGTGAGAAATGCCATCAATTAAAGGTTCTGTTTACACCCCAAATGTAAGCTTGATTAACTCACTACTCTTGGTGTCTGACAGCAACAGTGAGAGACCAAATGTACTGGTCAGCACTACGTAAATGGGAAACTCATAAAAAGTACGTAAATGATGATAACAGCTCTGGGGAAGACACATATCAGAGTAAATGTCCTCTTGAGGGAAAAACTCACTGATCTCACCTTGGGATTTACATGATAAATGACTTTAGACTGTACTCACTGGGTAAATATTGCACTGACCAGCAGAAGCAAGATCAAAATACACGTTTAAAGATCAGGCAGTAGTTTAGGAAGAAGCTGTTGCATTAGGATCACTATTAAATAGTGTGTGTGACCCAAACAGCTCCTAAATGCAGAGCTCTGTGCTGCAGGTAAGCCCAAGCACAGAGCATTTGCTTGTAAGGCTAATATGGCCATAAAACTACTAGTCCAGCCTGCCAGGTAGATAATACTCACTTTCTGACCTCTCTCTTAAAAAAATAAATAAATGAAAAAAAAGCACTCTAATGATCTTATTTTGCCCTAGTCACAAAAATGCAGGTCCAGTGACTTTGGCTGCCCCTGGCACACCAGTGTCCACTGCTCAGCTGGGGCCACAGGCTCTGCTATTTCTCACCTGCGAGCTCCTGACTCCCTTTTTTTTCTCAGTTATATATCCCAAACCCCATCCACCTCCGTGGACTGGTCCTGGGGTGAAATACCACTCAGCTGAAAAACCCACCTGAGTATGTTCTACCAAGCAAGGGTCTCTAAGTCCAGGCTGAACAATTTCTTTCTAAAACTCACACACACATATTTACATCTGGCAGAACTTTCAAGGCTCCCTTTCCAAAAATGTATGACAAGCTTTGAAAATATTCAACCCAAGCGCTCCTGCCCACACCTTATCTGCAGTGTGTAGTTCCTGCTGCTACTCCTAATCTTCCCCGAACACCACATGAGCACCTCATTTGAACACAGTTTTCTGGAAAATCTGCCCAAGAATACGTCCCAGGTGAAATGCCAGCTGCAAAGGCAACTGGTGACAGCACAGGAACCACCACTGAAGTGAGGAAAGTTTGAAAAGTCCTTAAATTGAAAAGGAAAAACACCTTGCAGGCTCAGAGGTCGGGGAACACCTACGTCAGCTCTCATCTGAGATTTGCCCATTCATCAAAAGCCAAAAATGCATCAAAGTGATTTAAGCAGAAATGCTCTGCAATAGTTAATAAAGTAACATTTTCTAGTTCTAATCTATTTTTACTTTTTGAAGCTGCTTTGTCCTTGATCTATTATTCAGTGCCTCACAATTACTTTATTTAATGGATTAATTATGCTTTAAAGGTGTAGCCATAACTCTAATAACAGATAAACTGCTTCTCCATTGCTGGGAATATTTCTACTTGAAGGAAACTTGAAATCCTCAAATACTAAAAAATTCCTTCACATTCTCTGCTCTAAAAAAGTAATCAGTCCTGGGAACTGATCTGACTTCCAGAGAAATGTCCACGAGCTGTTTCATGGACTTTAGGTTCAGGACAGGGAGCCTGGACAGAAATGGAGAAATCCGGTGCTGTGAGTGCAACTTCTGATGGTTACAAAAGACATGTAAACTCTCAAAGGAATGCAAGTGCTGTGTTATTAATCCAAAGCAAACACTTAAAAAATCATTTTACTTTAGAGTGATGCAATGCTTTGGGTTAAATAACATCTTTAGGAAAAAAAGTATTTTCACAACCAAAGTAAATCTTGAGCCTAAAAGCAACAACAACAATAACAGAGACTTGTTTGCAAGAGGTGGCTATTGAGGGGAAAAAGCAGCACAGTCATAGTCAAAGAAAAAAAAAAGCAAGGAAAACAGCATTTTCCGAGGATTGTAATCCTGCCCTGTACACGGAGGGGCTGGAGGAACTTGGGGTGCACAGTGGGCAGCGCAGTGCCCTGAGCCAGACCCTGTCAGAGCAGGTTTGGGGACGGCTGGGGCTGCCTGGGGGGTGATGGGAGAGAGCTCCAGCCCTGGAAAAGCATCAGGAATCTCCACACGCTCCCGGACCAGCTTGGAGACAACCCTCCCGAGTCCAGACATCCCTCACCCCAAAGATACAGACCCCACATTGTAGCATCCCCTCACCTCAGAGACCCACAACTCCTGGCATTGCCCACCGCAGACACTGACACATCCTGGCATCACTCACCTCAGAGAGACCCCCAGGCTCTGATACCACTTAATCCAGAGAGACCCGCAGCCTCGGGCATCCCTCACCCCCGGAGAGATGCCACGTCCCGGTATCACTTATCCCAGACAGACGCCCAAGCCCTGTCCTCTGTCATCTCTCATCACCTGGCACAGCTTTCCCTCCCACGTCCTCGTTATCACTTATCCCAGCTCCGGCCATCCGTCACCGCACGCGAGACCGCTCCGTCCTGGCATCGCTGATTGCGGACAGACCCCGAGTCTCGCTCGGCACTGCTCACCCAGAGAGAGACCAGCCCCGGGCATCC
>VZRQ01008712.1:2471-60074 GCA_013397975.1 Machaerirhynchus nigripectus | reverse complement strand
CCAGGTGCGCGGCTGCGGGCCGAGGGGCGGGGGGGCCGCCCGGGGCTGGCTGAGCCAACATCCCGCAGCGTGCTGGGGACATCCCGCAGCGTGCTGGGGACATCCTGCGTCAGGTCCGGGGGACCGGGGCTCAGCGGGAAACATCCCACAGCGCTTCTGGGGGAACATCCCAGGGCTTGCGGGGAACGTCCCACAGTGGGGCTGAAGGATGTCCCGCAGCACGTCTGGTGGGGTCATCCCAGGGCTGGCTGGGATACACCCTGCAGCAGGTATGGGGGTGTCCCACAGCAGGTCTGGAGTGGACATCCCACAGCAGGTCTAGGGGTTCATCCCAGGGCTGGCTGGGGACATCCCACAGCAGATCAGGGAGCAGTGAGGCATCACAGGCTAGAGGGGGTACATCCCACCGTATGTTGGGGACATCCCACAGCAGGTCTGGGGGAATGTCCCAGGGCTGGCTTGGGGACATCTCATAGCAGGGCTAGCAGGGGAACATCCCACAGCAGACCTTGAGGACATCCAACAGCATGATGGGGACATCCCACAGCAAGTCCAGGACAGCACACAGCAGATCCACAGGAGATCCTGCAGAAGGAGGGGGGAATCCACGGCAGGTCAGAACACATCCCACCGTGGGGCAGTGGTAGCCCACAGCCACTGGAGCCAGCTTGTACTGGTGCCCGTGTCCCCTTTGCCCGTGTGTCTCAAGCTCCCTGGCTTGCAGCAGACCCAGGACTGATGTTGCCCCCGGAACAGAAACCACCTGCAGCTCCCAGTCCAACCTCTGCTGACACCTGGCAGGGCTGTGGACATGGGGGGACACAGAGGCTGTGCCTCATTTTGTCCGGGGCAGAGCAGCATCAAAGCAAACATACCCCATGGTCCCAGTGAGAACTGGACCAATCCCAGTTCCTGCTGGGAGCCCAGAACCCCTTTGAATTCATGTTCTCCTGTGGTTCTCCCCTCCTTGCCACAGGGAGTTCCTGCCCCTACCTGAGCCCTCCCTGCTCCCATGGCACCCAGGGGCACAAGAGGAAAAGATCTCTCTTCTTCAGCAGGGCTGGCTCCCACCAGAGCTCCATGGGCAGATGGTGAGAAGGAGCACTGGGAGCAGGGAGCCCCACTGCAGACACAGTGCACCACTGGCTCCTTCCAGCACTAATGCCAGGCCATGATCTCAGTGAGCTCCTGTTTCTACACGCACACCACTGAAATTTAGCACAAACCAAGATCTAGCCCCTAACACTGGTACCTTAGGGCACCTCCATCCCCTGTGAAGAACATCAGAGCCCAGTGCCATCCCTAAAACATAGGCAGTGTTTCCTTCCCTGCTTCTCTCACTGTTTTTCTTCTCTATTTTCCTTACTCTTCCAGCTCTTTATGCTTCTTTTTACCTTTCTTCTCCCTCCCAACTCCCTTCTTGTCCCTTTTCCTGCCTCTTTGTTCCCACTTCCGTCTCTCTGGGCCCTTTGTGCTGCTTCCCTCCTCCAGCGTGTCCCGTTCCCACACATAGGTCCCTTTTTCCCCAGCTTTTTCAATTCATAGTTTTGTTCCAACCGGGAAGGCCGAGCCTCTGCGGAGCCCACATTTCCCTGAGCCCTCAGACAGTCTCACTCCTTGGCTGAGGCGCGCTGAGCGCAGCTGAAGGGGAGCAGTAACACACCGAGTGTCTGGCGCGCTCCCGCTCGGTTCAGTCCCGGTCAGGAGCTGTCGAATCGATTCCGTAGTGGCCTCCCCTCGGGGGGGTCAGTCTGTCTGGAGGTGTTTTCATTACAAACGTGGCCTTTTTGGGTGCTCACGGTTATTTCGTACAAGTGCGCTCAAGACAAATACGGGCTGAGTAAATGGAGCCTTACTCCGAGGATGCTTTAAAAGCAAATTGGGATAAGCCAATTTTGACATGAGAGGATTAAAAATAACTGGAATGTATCCTTAGCTGTTGTAAACTCGTGTTGCTGCCTGAAGCATCAGCAGTTTAAACCAGGTGAAGGGATTAGCTTGTTTTAAATTCTATTTGTATCCTAGGAACTAAAAATGAATGAAAGCCAGGAATGATTACTTTCACAATCTCCAGGTGCCCAGAACTTTCAGAAACAAATCATCACTTTCAGCTCTAAACCTCCTGATCCTCTAAAAACACTATAGAATTGAGGAGAAATAATAAGGGGGAAGAGAAGAATTTTGTGCAGGTTTATGTAGACTCAGTCATTTCTTGTAAAAGCCACTTGACATAAAAAGTATCATTTATGAAAGGCTGTCAGTCCTGAGCCTGGAAGGGCAGCATTATACATTACAATGGGGGTGCTACAGACTTACTAGAAGCCACCCTAATGTCAATGTTCTTAGTACCAATTTGTGCTAAAACCAGTTTGCTCTCAGAAGAGACCTCGCACATCTATATGGCCTTTAGGTGATTACAAAATTGTAATGAAATACTAATTAATTCCAATTAAATCATTCCCGTTCTTAAAGAAAAGGTGAAAGTTGAGACGACTTTCTGATTTTCAGCATCATTACAATTGTTTCTCTGCAAAAGCAGTAAAAATCCACAATGTGTCTTAAATGAATGCACCAGTTTCAGAAGTTCTTTTATTTCTTTGATCCACTTTGAAGAGCAGCCTCGTATTACTTGTCTTGGTTTAAAATATTTTTTGCATAGTGGGGTTTTTACTGAACAAATTCACTCTGAAACATGTAACATTTCTCTCTGTATCTTTTCAGTCTTTGCTGGTACGAGACCAAGAGCTCCCCGTAGGGCACCTGGGGGCAGCACGGGCTGTGACCCAGCTTGGGGCAGAAACAGCTCTCCATCCTCATTTACTTTATCACAATTAGCACAGATACTGTCCCCAGTCCCCTACATAAATACCTGTCCACTGACACTGCTGATACTGCCCTGGTGCAAAGGAATCTACCCCAGAAAAACCTTTTTCCTTCCATATGGGAGCACCCAGCAGGAGGATCCAGTGTAGCCACCAGTGGGTAAGGCTGCAGTGGAGCTCCAGCTCTGGCTGTGCTTGGGAGGGGTTCGGCTTCTTCCCAAGAGGAAACCCCAAAATTCCCATTTTCAGATTGCCTTCACAAATCTACTAAACATCTTCCACCATAAAAATTCTAATATCAGAATTAGGAAACATCACCCTGAATTCATCACAATATTTTAGATCTGACACAGTATGATAATGATCATACAAAAGTCCTGAGTTGCCTTAAGAATCGGTAGTGAAATACCTGTTTCAGCTTTCAGTGCAGCTGGTGGGTCTCTCTGGTTCTTCTCAAAGCCTCAATTCTACTGAACATTATCTGTGAGCAGGCATTCAAATAATTATTTGGCCTGTTCAAGTGATAATTCACTACAGAGTTTACAGAATTTTGAAGGCTAAGAATGTGAATACATCAACTATCTAAAAAGATAATTTTCTCATAAAAGAAATGAGAAAAAGCATGTAATGCGAGACAGGAGAATTATCTTTTTGCCCTAAAAACTCTCTTAATAATGACAGTATCTAATTTGTTTAATCTTTCACACTGCATATCCAACAATGGTCTTGATTCAGCAAAATGGTGAAAGTTTTCTCTCATGGAGGAAGAACGTATTTATTTATATCTGATATATACAAATGCATAGTCTAGGTGTGAAGTTCACCCAAGGTATGAAAGACCTCAAATCAGTTGCCTGTGGTGCCTGAAATAACCCAAACACACAAGTAATTCAAGAACAAATTTCTAAGCTGTACCCTGAGTTAGGATGCAGTCCTGCTTTCACCCAACATTTCTCAGATAGGTCAATAATTAATGTTCAGTGAAGTAGAGGCTTCACAGACAACCAGCCCAAGACCCTTCTCAATCATTTGTCCTCTCTCTTGGGGACTGTGCATGAGGCAGAAGAGACCATTTCTGCTGACATTCATTTGGGTCCCCAGCATTTACGAAACCACGATTTGTGTCTTTTTGAGTTGCAAATATCTCTGTAAATGACTTCCAACTTTCCTGCCTCCCTCTCTGATGTGGCTGGAGCTGGCCAGTGCCTTCTCAAGTTACCAGCAGCAGCCTAGCAGAGAAATGGAGGCTTCACACCTGCAGCTCTGACTGAGACTGTAAAAGCCATCTGGGATCCGAGGTGTGAGCAGCTCAGCAAGTCTGGGCAGCCCCGGTGTGAGGCTGGATCTCACGGACAGCGGTTTGCGTAATGTGGAGAAAACGAGAGGCAGTTCAGGCCGTGAGACGCAATTCTCACACGGAATTGCCTTTGGAGACGTCCATGGGGCTGCTGCTTGCGGGAACTTGTAGCATTGTCTGAGAGGTCAGCACGTTTCTGCCCCGGGACGGGATGAAGGTGAGGAGAGCAGCAGCATCCACGCACCTCATGCTCATGCCTGGCCTCTTCTGACGTCAAATAAACGAATTCTTAAAAAGTCTAAACAGAAATGCTGATTTTGGGATTAGAAGAGGCCCTGTTGTCTGAATTCCTATCAAATCAAGCCATGAATTTCATTAGTGAGTCCTAAATGTAGAGAGAGAAGTTGTGCTTTAAACTAGCACATATCTCAAGACATACCAAGCACTGACTTACAACAATGAAGACAACTTCCCTCAGCAAACTACTCCAACTCTTAAAACCTCATTTTCTGATTAGATTTCACTGATGTGAATCAGCACATGACATCAAGCCCTTTAATACTCGGAATTTTCACCTTCCATGTGTAATAAGCTGGAAACAAATTCCACAATACCTGTTTCACTACACAGCAACATTTTTGTCACCAGCAAGTGATTCTGGTAGCTCATCTCCAAGCTCTTTCCAAGAGATCAACAAAGTTTGTAAAGTTTCTGGCATGATTTCAAGAATCTTGTCATCCCCTGGGAATAGCCACACTGTTCTATTCTTAGTTATATACTGCAGACCAAGTCAACAATCAGTGCAGAAAGAGAAACAGCCTTGTGAATACACTAATAAAAATGAAGCAGACCGACAAAGAACCTCAGCAATGAAAAAGCATCCACAAGTGATGTTATTTCTGGGCTCAGACAAGAAATTTTTGTAAGGAGCTGCTGTTGTAGCGATCTGTTCCCAGTGCTGCTGGTGTCTCATTACGCTGCTTTTCAGCACTGCTGTTGTCATAGATAGTCCCCGAAGAACCTTATGTAAGGAATGAGATGATGGTTCTGCAGTATGTTAAAAAAGAGCATTCAACAGATAAGTGCTAATGTTCTAGATTAGGGATTCTCACTCCTTACTCTGCACTGGCTCATGTAATTGCATGAATCACTCTGATTGCGAAGTGCATGCTCTCCCGTCAGCTTAGAGGGATTGAAGTGGAATATTACAGAGTCTGCTCAGGAAACGGTGCTAGAATAAGGAAAAGCTGCAAACATACCACAAAAACTAACAATTTCTTGTTACTCATGAAATTTACTCCTTTGATTTGCACACAGATTTTATTTAGACTTTTGTGCAGGCGTATGACTGCGTTGGCAAAGTCCAGGGCAGCACAATTCCGAGTGATTCAGCAGGAGCTGTGGATTTATGTGATGGGCAGGGACTCGATGCCTTTCTGTAATTTTCAGATATATCTTTTAAAAAATGTAGAGTTCCTGCCAAGAAGATACAGAGTTGGTTTGGGGAGTTTCCTGGACTTTGAGGAAACATTCTTTCAGTCTTTCTTCTTCGTGCTGATTGCTTTTGGTGGGAAACAGCTTTCCCCTGCACACCAAAATGGGTCCGGAGCTGCGAGCTGTGGGCACGGGACTGTCTGGTGGAGCCAGGGTCTCTCTCCCCACATCTAACCTACAGAGTGAGGTCATTTTTCACTGAAATGGAACTTACTGGGCCATGGGGGAAGGAGATGGGGAAGGCTTCCACAGCCATAGAAACCTACCAAACACAAGAACTGGAGAGGAGTTATTCAGGAGGGCATCATTGTAGATCAGCTCCCACCACGGACAGACAATTTATCCTGTGCCTCGATGGGCTCTGGTGAGACCAAAGCCAAAGCAGGTTTTGTAGGCTCATATTTAATAAATAAACCAGCCCACCTTCTTTCTCTTCCAGGGCCCTCATGGGTCCCTCTGGTCCCTTCCAGTTCTGCCTCCCCCAGCTCCCCAGGCACCACACAAGTCTCCTCTGTGTTCCTTGTCATGGAAACCAGTGGGAGCACTATGAATGCTGCTAATCCCTGGCTTGCCACTGTCTCCAAAGGGACCAAGAAGAGGTCACTTGTTCAGTTTTTATTTACTGTACTGGTGCCACATGGCTTCCTTAGATTGCCTGCAGGGAGCAGGGTTTTTTCTCCTCAACACACAGTTTAGTTTCTGTTTTGGTTTTGTTGCTTTGCTTTTCCAGTCCTTGGATGGAATGTGGTGGTGGCCAGTGAGAGGATACAGGGCAGGTTGTGCTCCTGCCCCTATTAGCATATTAGGTCTGGAAAGAATTATCCAAAGAGGCAGTGCCCAGAAAAGACAGTGAGTTGTTCTGCAAGCTGCCAGAACTTCACCACTAAAATCCCTTGTTCTGCACCTCTGTCCTGTCCCACTGTATTCCCAAGGCCTGTGGCAGCTGTAGCTGTTCTCCTGTTCATTTGGGGTATGTATGGTAGGTGTCTTCTGTGTGGCAGGGTGTGGGGTGTCGTCTGCAGGGAGGGAAGCAGAGGCAGCTGGGACCCCATCTCTGTCCATCCCACTGGATGTGCTGATGTGGGGCTGGCAGCTTCATGGCTCTCCAGCCTCCCCTGATGCTCTGAACATTGGTCATCCAAGGCAGAAACAGGGAGGACACTTACATAGAGGATCTTGCCCACTTACCCATCTGCCTTGGCTTTCAGGCCCCCCATGAGGTTTTTTAAATTTTAATTTCTCTCCCATTTTTCTCGTTTCTGACTTTTTTTCTCTCACCCCTGTACTTTGTGCTGCTTCATCTGTCACTGCCACAGGAAGGCAGGTACTCCCAGCAGAGCCCATCTGAGGTGCCTCCAGGGCCTGAGTACCACTGAGTTCCTTTTTCTCCTTTTCATCCGTATGCAAGATTGCTCAGAAGGGTGAAAATTCCACTGAAATGGCATGTTAGCAGAAAGCATGCATTAACAACCCTGTGGGGATGGCTGCAAAACGCTTTCCCTCACCAGAGCCACCTCCAACATGGAAACGTCACTTACTATCCCTTAAGGATGACCTTAGAAAATTGTGATGTCTCTCTAGAGACTTATATTTCTAAGAATCCCAAAGCACTTAGTAAATTACATTCTCCTGACTTCCTTCAGCTGTGATTGGGGTATAACAAGAGCTGGGGTGACAACTGGCAAGTTTTTAAGTTCACATGCCCTCATTAAAAATGAATTTTGGCTTGACAAGAGAAGGAACCCTACCCTTGGCTTGGTAGTGGTGTGGTTTGGGGTTTTCTCTTAGGATGCAGAAAATAAAGTGCCAGTGTGGAGCTTAGATCTGTTTGGGCTATCCTCAGGAAATATCAGGGAGTTTTCAGCGTCAGAAGAAATCAGCACCTTGGGAAAGAAAATCTTTTCGCTGGATACAGCTGACAAACAGCTGACAAGAGGGTAAGTCCTGAACATGCAAGTGAAGGCACTGCCTGGGGCTGCAGCCCTGAAATCCTTTACCTGTGGCTTGGCTGGGTCTGATGAGAGGTGCACAAGCCCCAGGTCAGGGCAGGGGCAGCAGGGAAGTCCCGGCTTTCGAGGGAAGAGGGTGACCTACAGCGCCATCTCCTGAAAACGACCTGCTACAAAGGACAAATTATCCACCTCATCCTCCTACGTCCCACTCTGTTCTTCTGCCAACTTGCTTTTCAAGAGCCACTAGTGCAAAGGGCGGCTAATTATTTCAGGAATTCAAATTGGTTCCTTTTATGGCAAAGATCAAACAAAAGCAAACCCCCAGCAGTGCGGGCTGGCGTTGGCTGCCTGCCTCAGTCGCCAGCCCAGGGCTGGGAAGATGCATCTCATCCTCCCAACAGCTCATTATCGGGGCAGAAGTTGCCAGACCACAGATGGGGAGGAATGGAGGCACGGGAGGATGAGGATGGCACAAGGCTGAGGGAAAGGAAGCAGCAAAAGGAGGGTGGTTAAAGTGACACGTGAAATGTGTGACAGAGGTGGCCCATGCTCGACCATGCAGCCCAGCAGCAGCTCTGCTGTCTCAGAAACCACTTACTGGGTGCTGGTATTGTCTTGATTCCAACCCCTGGGTGACTTTGGAGCATGGCAGGGGTTTTTGGGCCATGCACACCCAGGTGGGCTCATCTGTCCCCACCACAGACCTGCCCCGTTTGCCAGTGTCCCCATGCTGAGCACGTGCACCTGCACCAGCTCTTTTGCTGCCCAGGTTCACACAGGGCATTTTCCCACTCTACCAACTACACCAAAACAGCATGGCCAGCTCAGGGACATGTGGCAGTGATATTTTCCATTCCCCCAAAGCCAATATTTCCTGTTGCCTCCCTCCTGTGACCAGGGTGCCACCCAAAACAGCTTTGCCTGAGGACAACACAGTTGTGGGGAATGGCTGAATAAGACCATAACGTTGTTTCTTGTTGCCTTGACAATACACTGAAGCTCAAGAGATCCATTTTAACCCTGTGCTGGGGTAATACCAGCTGATGAAATGCTGCTGGAAACAAGGCAAGCACCTAGACTCACAAAACCAAGTTTTCACACGTGTGTAGGATCATCAGGATAAGTGGGGTTTTTGCCTCTGGAGAGGGGCTGGCTCTTTGCCTGGGAAGAGTCTCCATTCTCTCCCTACAAAGGCTGAATTTTCAAGTACTGTATAGCAAATCCCTTCCCAGTACTCCACTGTTTTTTGAAGAGACAAAAATAATCCCAAATGTTCAAAACACTCATGTTCTTTAGCTAAGGCCTCCTGCAAAATCTGCTGAGTCTGAAGATGACCTGCAGCCAACATCCATGGGCTTAAGGGGTTTAGCCAAGAGGCTGCTGCTTACAGAGAGCTATCATTCCTATTTTCCAGAGCGCTGTTTCTTTAACGTTGCTATTAATTCCAGTCATGGCACATCTAATTTAGGAATTCCTCGGTGACCAATACACTTCAGTGCCGTGACAGGAGCGCGCAGCAGTGAGAAAACAGTTAAACGTGGCTGCCTAAGCTCAGTCCATTACTTGGTCTCTGGGGAACAGCCCCATTTCCTAAAGCGAGTCCTCCCTTCATCATTCCATGTAGAAACTCCATGAATAAATAAGAAATAGGCTTTCTCAGGAGGGTCATTGCCAAGCCAGGATTATCCTCCAGTGCTGGAGGTTCAGGAGTCCCTTTTCTGAGAAGCATTGAGCCATCTGCTCAAGGTCCCACGATGTGTGGTTGCATGAACCTCTGACTGTATGCAGACCTGTTGGAAGCATCAAGAGCGGAACAGGCAGGTACTGCTCCAGCTCTTTCTAAATCCAGCTCTTTCTAAACTCAGTTTCTCAACTTCCTGCAGCAAGACAGAGCAATTGCACTCCAGATGATGAAATATTTCCTTCAGTTTACCCTAAATTCCAGTGAGTGATGTAACCAGCCATCCTTTAGTTTTGCATCACCTAGCACGGTAAAGAGCATGAACAAATCAATTCTCAGTGGATCACTTCAGCATTTAAATCCCTCAGTAAAACTTTTTCTGTTTTACCTATTCAGATCCCTTTCACATCTGCCATCAGGGTGTCCTTACATGCCTCATCCTGCCAAGGTTAATAGTCAGAGCTGAGATGGTTCCAGCTCATTTCATCGTCTTGTCTGAGATGACATTTTAAGCAGCAAGTGCTTTGTGTCTGACTGGCGTGAAGTCAAGTGCCTTACCTCTCATAGCTGGTGCTGATAGTGCTCGGTTAGAAGTCTGCTAAATGGCTGGATTCTGTCATTACACTAATTGCCTAGGAGAAAAGAGAGAGGAGTGTATCTTCCATTGAAAAAAACCACGTAACTGTTAGTCTACACTGACCTTTTCCTGCTGTTTCCTTCTCCTCTGTGAATGAACACTATTAGCTGAAACTCCCTTGTGTTTGCTCCTTGTTCTGCACTTCCTGGTTACAGCTTGGGGTGACATGGTCAGAAATCTTCATGGGTTTTTTAAAAAGCAGGCACAATTTTCATGGACATGGATCTTACTTTTTCTTAGCAGCATAAACAGGATATTCTGTTGAAAATAGGGTGAAATGGAGCAATATTCAACCACGCATGTAATTTTCTCCAACTGAATAGTCCTGCTTGCTTAATATTAAACACAAACTGAGGGGAAAATAAAGGAAAGTGTGTGGTTTCAATAAACCAGGAACTTAAAGAAATTCCTCTCTATATTATCATCTTTATCGGCATCTTAAACAACTTCCCCTACCAGAAAAGCTGCCCAGAATGTAGATGAAAGAGCAAACTTTGCCACAGACAAATCCTAACTCAAGTTCAACCAGCAGCACCCAAGAATTAACTCCTCATCTCCTGGGGCCTGTGGCTTTCCTTTGGCCTGGGAATAGCTGTGGTTGTTTATGCTTCTTCCACTAATCCAACATAAGATGGAGAAGCTCTTGAGGTTTTTCTGTACAAGGACAAATTCATCCTGAGTGTCTCAGTGGCGGGACAGAGTGATCCCCCTGCATAAGAAACACAGCTCCCTTCACCTTGGCATCCCCACTGCAGCTCCCAGCACGCTGGGAGTCACTGAACCTGGCTGGTGTCTACCACCCCACTCTCTGCTGCACCCTGGCAGCTCTCATTTCAACAGCTGCAGCCCCACAGATTTCCCTCAGATCCCCAGGCCATCAAGAGACCCCGAAATAGGCTGCAGCAGGAGAAAGCCCTGGGTGCAGTGCGGGGAAGCCTTTGAAGCTGACATCACTTGGGCTGGAGGTGTTTTGAACTGCGGAGAGGAAGCGATATGAAAAGAAAAGGCTTTTATTCTGACAGTCAAGCTTAAGCCTGCCGTGACTCTATAGAAAGTGCAAACTCGGAACTTAAAGAGGGAGAAATAAAAGGGCTGGATTCAGCGGACAGACGGGTTTGACTCCAGCTCAGCTGTCAGAGGAATAAAGCCTTTGAAAAAGAACAAACCAAATCCTCAGTTCTTTTCCCCAGCATCAGCCCTGACTGTTGCAGCTTCAAAGGCTGGGCTATGCCACGGAGGTCCCGCAGGGAGAGCGGGGCCGCCCCCGCAGCTGCTCCAGCCCTTTGCGTGCCGGGCCACACCGCAGCTCTTTGCTCAACACCCTGGGTCCCCCAAGCTGGCCCAGCTCCCCTGGAAGGCTGCTGCCCACCCACACCTCCGAAGGAAGAGGGGCTCATTCCCTGCCTCTGGTGTTTCTTTGGGGGTACTCTCATGGCAGCACTGAGTTTGGGTCAGTGCCACCTCTCAGATGCTCGTTTAGGAAATAAGTAATTATCGTCTCTGCTTTGTACCTCCAGCATCTGCTCCTACACCTCCGGGCATGCGCTGGTGCTGGAGGCACAGGGGTGACCTCAGTGTCAGAGCTCCCTGGTGATCCAAAGGCAAAGGTGTGCTCACAAAATTTGCATGTGGAGACAGCAAACCCGAAAGGCAGAGCTGGATGTCAAGGCAGAAACTAAAGCAGCTCATAATCACTTGGGTTGTATTTGCCTTTCCAAAGGGCATAACATTTTATGTGATTCATTAAGATTAGAGCCCTGAGTGTATTCATCAGGGCCTTGTTGGTATGGAAATTAATCATTTTAGGGCGCATGGCTGAGCTTTGATGGTGGCTCCGGGGAGGCTGCGCAGGCTGGCCCTTGGCTTATGTGAAGGTGCCCATGCTCAGCACAGCCCGGCCAGCTCCAGCCCGGAGCAGGGCTGGCTCCAGGGCCGATGAGATAGCCAAGGGCTCTGGAATCCTGACCACAGCTTGGCTTGCTAGACAGGAGGAGGGACAGCAGCCATCCCAGGCCTAGACATCACTCCATGGCACAGCACCAGGAATGACCAATCCCAAGGTGTTTGTGTGCTCCCACTTTGGCCCCTGTGGTGTTTTAATAGCAGTCAAAGCAGCTAAATTAAAGGGAGAGCATTGAACCACTGCTACTGCTGCCATATTCTGCTACTCTGGTATTTGTGGTCTCCACCCCCATGGCTAGTGCCCCTCCACTGAGGGCAGCAAGTGGGATGGTCCAGCTGGATGAGTGGCAGAGATCAGGTATTGAGGGTGCTGGTCCTTCTGCAGGGGGGACTGCAGCAGGAACGGCTGCTCCTTTGGGATTGGGTCACATACAGGCTGTGGGATGCTGCACACTGGGTGTGGTACATGCACGTCTCTGCACCTCAAGCCACATACTGCCCCTCCTTGATGTGGTATTTAGTCATAACCAGGAGAAATTAATCCACATTTTCAGCCCCCTGGATATTAAAAAATTTTATATAAAAATCTGAAATTGATAGTTTTAAGATTGCTGTATGATAAACTCATAGATTTATTACTCTTATGGTTCTGCATAGCTGCAAAATCTGTGAGTTATTACAGCTTTACAGCCTCCTGACCCTTCAAGTGTTTGTATTTCCCGTTGCATCCTTACCAGGAATAAGAGATAACTGCACTTGTCTGCAAAACGCCCTGGGTAAGACAAGATCATCAGGAAAATGGCAAAAACTAAGATGCATGTTCCGTGTTGCACTGACTTCCCTGTCACTTCTGCTCAGTTTATCAGCAGAAAACATACTTTTACTGCACTCCTGCCTTCAGATTCAATCTACTGCAGGAGGTGCACAGCCACAGAGGGTTTTTTTCCCTTTTCACTTTGTGATGTGATACTGATCACGCTGAAAAAAGCCTCCCCTCTTTGTCGGCTCGTTGGCAGCAGCGATCCTGCCCAGTGACGCAGGGACGGAGCACTGCTGCGTGTTCCCGACGTCTCCAGCCTGACCCAATCCAATAGCTGACCCAGCATCCACGGGACGACGTTTCTCTTGGCATGAAGCGAATCTCTGGCAAGTTCGCTCAGTGAGACCTCGCAGACTTTCCACAAACATACTCCTGACGTAGCAGGAGTCGGCAGACAATGCCAAAGGCGTTCACAAATGTGGCGTTAGCTTTGTTCTTCCACTCTAAAATTGAGCTTTCCTACCAACTTCAATAGTTTTTTTCTGACCAAAACCATCCCACCTTGGTTTTTCTGGCACAAGCATCTCTCTCCAACACTAAATCTCATTATGAGTTGAAAAGAATGACGGAAACCACGAGGCTGTAAAAGGAGGAAGTGCTAAGGTTGTTGCTGCTGTTTCCAAAGCATGAAATAAGGTATTGAATAATGAGCTTTTCCTTTCAGTGCTTGAGCTCTATGGGGATATTGCTGCAGCTAATTCCTAGTCATGTATTTAACAAACTTACAAGCAAGGTCACTTGGTCACATGTCAGGTATGGGAACCCTGTGAGTCTTTTGGGCAAAGAGAATTAGAAGCAAAAAAGCACAAGATCTCTGAGTTCGTCAGAAACCCAGACAGAAAGGGCCTGTGGAATAAATGCTGTAATCCCTCATCTCTCGGGGATGGAGTGGCTGTCTGACCAGGGCACTGCTCATCTAACAGCATTACCTTGGGGATGTTTTGGGCTCGGTTGCCCAGAGATTGCATGTGGTCTGCCAAAGAAACTGTTTCTCTCAAAGCTCAGATGGTCATCCACAAACTCCCCATAGGAGGAAATAATAACCACAAACTTTCTCGTCTTGGCACCGCAGGGCTGGCCACATTACGAATGAACTTTTCCCATTCATACTCGAGTTTCACCACATGAAGAAGAAAGAGAAGAGATGCTGCAATGAGAGGGAGGCTGGAAAGAAAGAGTAGAGCAAAGTAACAGTCATTATAAACAATGATTCAGGAGATCCTTCCCAAAGGTAACACAAGCAGCTCACTTAACTTCTTACGTCAGAAATGGTGATTCCACGTCTGGTATTCAGGAATAAGGATCATTAACTATTAATAACATTTGCAAATATTAAACAAAGCATGTCCCTGCTGTTGCACGGGTAAGTGAACTAACAGGCTGACATTACGTTTCTTAAAATCACAGAAAGGCTTGGGTTGGAAGGGACCCTAAAGATCATCTAGTTCCAACCCACATCTTAACTCTAAATATTGTGATGCATTTTGAAAGCACTTTATCAAACTCATACCACAACACAAACCCTCCTTCAGGAAGCTGTGATAGTACCGAAGAAAAAGCTGGCAAAATCAGGAAAACTGTTAAAGCTCTTTGTGCCCCGAAAGGGTCTCACAAGAGGTCCCCATTCCACCTCCAGCTGCAGCCAGCTGGCCGGCACTGGCTCCTGTACCCCAGCATGTGATAAGATTTGATGAATAACAGCAAAATTTAAGTTGCCATCCCCTAATTCCCTCATTTCACCCCTGAGCAGGGTGAATGCTGGCAGAGATGTGCTGGGATGTGCAGCAGAGTGGATGTAAAACTCCTTCAGTTTGCCCCCACTCACCTGCCAGGAGCAGGATGGGGAGCAGAGCTTGCAAAGAGGCAGGAGCTCTGAATGTTTTTATTTTGCTGCTTAAATGTTTTTTCCTTCCTTTAACTTCACAGCCTTGAGTCCATTACTCACTCCATGTCTGAAACTGAAATTATGGGGGGAAAAAAATCTTCAGTGCATTTACTTAGATTCATTATCTGTCAAGTGGTATAGAAGGAATAAATTGGGAAGGAAATTTTAAAACCATTCTTCTGACATGAGTCACAGGAGTAAGCTATCAGAAGCCATGTCAAAGGCACTGCAGTTGGCAAGAAACATATAGTATCTTTATGATTCTTCCTTTCATAAAATCCAAACCATAAACAACAGAAACAAGGGAAGGCAGGGAACATAATTTCATTAGAGCAAACGTGACATAAATTTAATAATAAATATTAGCTGTTATCTAGGAAAATATGAAAAGCCATTTTCAAAATCATTAGCTCTAATCACAAATGAATTTTGCAGCTTCTTTTCCATTTTGTACCTCTGTAATGAACTCTGATAAATTCAAGGGACTACATGTTAAATAAAGAGATAGAAGGGTCTAATTTGCTGCTTCATTAAACCGGCTTATTTCTGGAACGTCTTGCGTGTTGCTCTGAATTTCCCATCTCTGAAAGGTGGAGACAATGAACTATCTGTCTCTAATGTAGTGTGGCACACAATTAGGGATTCAAAAGGATGTGAATCTCTTTCCATCAGAGATACACGCAGCGATTATTATTTTATTACCAAACACTGTCAGCGTTACAGATTTCCAACAGCTACCCTGACACCTGACGCGCATGTTAAATTTGCACAAAGCGTTGCAAGAAAAAGTCAGATGGAGCGTATTTATGCCACGTTGTTCCTTCTCCAGCAAGCCTGGAATGGTTAAATATTCCTGGAGTGAAGATTTGCACCCGGATAGGACATATAGAGGATGACCTGCCTGTTTGGATGTATTTTTAACATGGTGATGCAGCACAAGCTCAGGTTTACAAACTCTGCTTGCATATTAGGAGTTTATCTGAACCTATCTCTGCTCAGTGAACGTACACATGTGGATCTGAGACACTGGCCTGCTTGGGGGAGAATTCTACTAAAGTTCTCTCAGCTTCAGATGAAATTTTTTTTCAAAACACACATTAACACAAAAATTCTGTAACCTTCACCTGACTCTAGGCAAGTGGATTTGCAGGAGGAAGATGTTAGAAGCAGTCCTGGAAACATAAAAAGACTCAAAAAGGCTTTGAACTCCTAGAGAAACACAGTTGTCTCCTTAGATGCAGTATCAGCTTGGGGTTTACCTCCACAACCAGAATATATGTACCTACCCACAGGAGAATCTCTGGTAATCTGAACAACACTGAAAGAAATGACTGAGGCATTTAGAGTCGTGTTTGCCTTCACACATATACACCTGTGGCATGGTCAGGATTACCACCTGTCTACCACAGGTCTACAAAATTTCCAACCACTGAACAGCCTCTTGCCTGGATTTCATTCTCCTCTTGTTGCCTTTCTCAGCACAAGATGATGGGGTTTGGAACAACCGGATCTAGTGGAAGGTGTCCCCGCCCATGGTAGGGGGGTTGGAACTAGAGGAGCTTTAAGGTCTCTTCCAACCCAAACCATTCTATATTTCTGTGATTCTCATGAAAAACAAAGTTCTCAGCAACTCGCAGGATCCAAATTGCCGTGCCAGAACAAAGTAAAGCAAGAGCTGTAACATACTTTATAACTATAGGGAGGAAAAGGGAAAGAAAGAAATCCCCAGAACTCTGGACTTGAAAATTCAAACTCTGAAGTCAAGACATTCAAACTCACGGTTCCCGCAGCACCCATAACTCACCTGCTTGCACATATGTCACACGTGCTACTGGGTATGAGGTTATATTTATATCTTGCTCCTTCTCTGCCAGGAACAGAGTTATGGCTACTGGGGGAACTCTAAGTTTGATTTTCCTGACTTATGTGTATTGAATCTTCAAGAAAGGAAAAAACCCCAACCTGCTTGTTTGGATGGTAGCAAATATGTCTTTCTCTGTTTGACTTTATTTCCACCTCTTTTTGTGTTCCTCTGCCTCTTCACAGCCAGATAAAACTGTGGACTTTACCCCCATGAAGAGGAATAGTTCTTAAAAAGAATCAACCTGTGCCGTCTTTAGGAAAAAACTCTCCACTGAAAGTCACTGGGGCAGGTTGCACAGGGCAGTGCACAGGGAGTCACCAGCCCTGGAGGGATGTAAAAGGTGTGTAGGTGTGGCACTGAGGAACGTGGTTTACTGATGAACACCGCACTGCTGGGGTAACAGTTGGACTCTATGATCTTGGCAACCTGAAGGATTCCACGATTCTTTGGCAGAGGCAACATCTTCCCATACAGTTCCAGTCCTCACAGGACCTGGCTGGAGAGGCTGCATTAAAAACACTGAAGCCTCCTAATAAAGTTCTCGTTACTAAACTGCTGCTTGCAGCAACCTTTTAAAACAAACTCTACCACTTTCTTGTGGGTATCTTGCAACAATGTCTAAGCTATCCCTGTCTGGAACTGCTTACAACATCAGTTCAAAGTTTATCAAAATGCAACTGGAGCAACCCAGAGCCCCTATTTCAGAGCCATTTACCAGCACTCATTGCACTGTGGCATTGAGCGGTGAGGAACACTTCACTTTCCTCTTCTGCCTGCAGCTGTTAAGTGCCCTTTTTGCTGGAAATTGTATTTGGGAGATTGGCACACACTTTCAAAGAAAATTTCAAAGAAAATTTCTCCTGCTGAAAGTCGTTAAGTAACGCCTGTTGCAGTGGCTCGGAGTGGTTACGGGGAAGGGGTCTTTGCGAGGGCTGTGGGATGGTTCCCCATGACTTCGATAACCCTTGCACTGAGCTCTGAATCCCTTTGCCTGTTGGACTTCCCCGCTGCCTCCCTGGCATTCCCAGTGTCCTGCTGACACCCGCTGTGGGCAGTGGCAGCAGGCAGAGCAGTCCGTGTGTCCAGGCACTGGTCACAGCTAACTGGGACAGAGAGAGAAACAAGCAGCACTAACAGAATGGACACTCAGCACTCTGGTGTTCAGCAGAGCGCTGCTGCGGTGGCTCACTCTGTGAAGCAAATGATGCTCCTCACTCCCCTTGGTCATTTATTTATAGGAGGAAAAACAGAAAAGAGAATTAACCTGGATGCTGCTGCTGTGTCTCTATGCTGTGATACTTCTCTTGTGGAAGCCCTACCAATAAAAAAAATGCTTTTGACTTGATTTCCTGGAACATTCTGTTGTTTTCAACCCCAGTATGGGTTTATTTCAGACATATTTCTGAGGCTTTCAAAGAACAAAGTTGCAAGGAAATATATTGCATTTGGGAAAACCATACAAATGGTAAATGACTTTTCAAATAAGTTATAATGATATTTCAAGGGCAGTTTAGACCTATTCAAATTACGTATTCTCATTACCATTCTTAGCAACAGACATAAGTCCTTCAATCTCCATGTAGTTTTGTTACTCTCTCTCCACGATTTTCAATTTCCTTACAACTATTCAGCTGATTTATTATTTCCCTCCTGTATTTTAAATGCATTGTAACCCCACACATTTGTTTCACTCTCTCAGCTTCAATACTCAAGGTCGTTAAAACCCTCAAAATATCCTTTGCTTATACCACAACTTTAAATGTGCTCTTTCTTGTCCAGTGGCTTGTTACGTAATTACCAGTGGCAATATTATCGTGTTTTTATATTTTTGTGATTAAAGAGATAAAAATGAACTCAACTGAGTAAAATGTAGGAAGCTACTTGCAATATCTGTGGCAATTCTGCTGCCGCCCCGGTTGCAGAGGTGACAGAGAGATGCAGAATTAATCTTTCTCGGTGTGTTGCTTGAAAGTTAACTGAGAAGAAATAAATTATATGGTATTAACATCTGACCCTTCTGATTAAGTGCTGCTTAAACATGCAACAAATTTTAAATCGATTGCATTGTACAGAGAGGCAAAGTACATGCCAGTCCAGACAGTCCAAATCTGCCTTAAAAATGAAGATGTCCTGCCAGCCGTGTCCCAAGATCACACCCCAATGTCTCTGTGGGTAACACTTGGTTGGACACCATCCCTTCAGTCCTGTGCCTGGCTGGGAGCTGCTCACTCTCCACACACCAAGGCAGCCCAGAGGGACCCCCACAGGTCCCCAACATGCAAGGTCACAACCCTGGACAGTTTCTTTCAAAAATGCAAATCTGTGGTTCAGGCAGACGTCCCAACCTGACAGTGGAAACAAGTGTGAGCACATCGCAGCTCCCTGGGAATACACCACGTGTGGGAATTCAGTGTCCCAGCTGTGCTGATGGAGGTCAGGGAAGGTTGAAGCAGGTCAGAGGAAGGTCTGTCTGAGTGCAGGGGGTAGCAGGACGTTGCTGCGGGAAGCTCAGGCCCAGGGACCCGCCAGGTGCTGCCGCTGCGGCCCAAGGGCTGCGCTGACGGAGCGCGGGCTGACGGCCGTGCCCGCTGCCATATGGGGCTGTCAGCACCGCTCACCGAGCGGCAGCGCGGAGCCGCAGGGCTGCGAGGGACCCGCGGAGCCCAGGCAGCCGCTGCCCTGCCCCAGAGCAGGACGCGGCCCTGGCAGACCCTCCCTGACAGCTGATTTCTGACAGATTGCTCCTGCCTCCTCTCTAGATCTAGATTACCCGCTCGACATGCCCTGCCTCCACCACCAAGGACTTTCTGATGCCTCATCCACGTCCTCCCTGCTACCCGCTCCTGTCAGCCCTTTGCCAGCTCCATGCCAAGCCTGAGGAGCACCAGCTCCTCTGCAGAGAAATGTTGATGTAGGCACACAGGGAAACAATGATGCAGTTGTGGTTTTTATCTCTGTGTTCCTTAGTAACCCATTTTGTGTGCTGGAAAAAGCAACACAACGTCTGAGCCCCTAAATTGCTGAAGAGAGCAGTGCAAAGACTACAGACAAGGGGCACTGGAGTCAAGCAAGTTCATTGCCAGGTTGCTGCAAGGGCTTTTGGAGCTCCTCATTTCATGCATGTCCTTTCTGCTCCCAGCCCCTTTGCTCCAGGTGTAAATCCAGCGACGGAAAAAGAGGGGACAATGCCCTCCTGGAGCTGTCCTCAGCGAGGCTGAGATCACTGCCATTTGTTCCACTGCTGGCTGCAAGAGGTGTGAGCGTGGGACGTGCCAGCCTCCCGCGGCGTGTTTACCGGGTGGGTGAACCCAGGAGCTCAGACAAGACAGGAAAGGATCCGCTTTCATTCCCGCTAATCCAGGCCCTCCCCTTGAATCACAGCCTTGGCTTAAAAACAAAAGGTTTATGTAAACATATAGCTTGCTTTCAATTTGAAGCTACAACTCCTTCTTCTCTGCTAAAAGGTTATTGGTTTTTTTCCATGTGACTGCCAGACTTGCAACCCGCCTGGCGCAGGCACAGCCAGTGCTTGGAGCTGGGATGGGGACATCTAAGTAAAACCCATAGCTGACAGAAATCGCCCATCCTGTGCTCCTGTGGGTCTCGGATCCTGCGGCTCTGGTGTTTCTCTGGGCAGGCACAGCCGTGCAAGCCCGGAGGACACTCCTGATGCTGCCCGCAGCGGCAGCCCCCGGGAGCCGTGGCCGGCGGGGAACCAGGGGATGAGGCGCAGCTTCTTCAAAGCTCATGTTCAACTTAGGAAAACAAACGAAAGGAAGAGAAAACCTCTGCCGTTACTCACTCCCGGGGCAGCCGGGCTGTGCCGCCGCGGGAGTGTTGGTTCACACGACCGCAGGGAGCGCAGCCGGAGCATCCCGACAGGCGCAGCCGGCGGCTCTGAGTCACACCTGCAGGTGGGGGGTCCGCTGTGTCACCGGGGCTCCCTGTCACCCCCAGCCACCGTCCCGCGGCTGTCCCGGCCATCTGCATCACTGGCAGGTACCTTAACCGCGCTGGCTCCCAGCCCGTCCGGGCATTGAACATGGAGCGAGCCTTTGGCGAGCCTGACTCCTCTACGGAGTCACAGCAAGTTCTCCCAGCAAGCCGACAGCTTTTTCCCCACCAGCAGAACCTTCTTTACCACTGCCGTGGCTCCTGCTCTACCTCCAGCAGCAGAGACCACCTTCCACTGCTCCTCGCTGTCCCAGGGTCTTCTGACACATTTTATCCGTACAAAACAGACTTTGCTTCACTTTAGCTGGGAGTTGCAATAAAACACCCAGACTTCATTTGCTCATTCAGCTGGAGCTGGTGGGAAAAGGTGCCCACAGCTGTCCCTGGACCAAGCACCTCAAATCCTTCACTCTTCCATGGCTGGTTTTCCCAGGAGAAGCTACAGCAACCTCCTTGGCAGCTTCACTGCTGAGAGACCAATGATAGCAGCAGAGCCCCAGCTTCCCTGCCTGACAGCCCTCGCCCCTCCCCATGTGGGGTGGTTTTAAAAGCAGAGTTTACGTGAACTAGACATTAAGAAAACAAAAGAAAACCGCCCCAAACCCAGCACACAAACACAGAACCTCCCTCACATCACCCTTCTACAAAAACAAGCAAAGTTTGCACCAATTCACTCATTCCTATCAGAGAAAAAGAAGCCACTGGTGCATCTGCTCTCCAGGGACGGCCCCTTCGAGCTGGCGCTGCCATCCTCAGGGATCTGCTAATTTCACATTCCCTAACAAGGGCTGCAGACCCACACTGCTGGCTTGCTCTATGTTATCACAACCATTAAAACACTCATTAGAGAAGTGCTCTGCTTGCTCTTTGGCCTTTGGAGCTCATTTGAGTCACTGAGTAGCTGGTCAGGCTTTGGAAGAGTATTCTTAAGAAAATAACATCTGATGATAAATTTACAGCTCCAGCAACTGCATATTAAGAGCTTTTTACTCCAGCTAGTTCTGTGTCACAAGTTGTCAGCAGAGATTGGTGGGAAAGGAGCATGAAATATTCATGAAGTTATCAATGGGGCCAAGATATCCAGCTAATGATGTTGCTGAGCAGTTCCTCTGGCTCTGGATGCCCGACTGGCTCGTTAGGGTGGCTGTGACTTGCTGGTGCCTTTGTGGCAGTGTTTGCTCCGTACCACTGACACAGCACCACGCTCCTGGACCAACTCCATCTTAATTAGCTCTGCTGCCACTGGAATTAGGCGACGTGTTGGAGGAGTCACTTAAATTAACTCCTGACTCTTCCTCAGACAGATGGGACCTCGTTAGCCGTGCCTGCCTATTACGTTTGTTTAATCATTCTTTAAAGGACTCTCACAACACGCTGTACTGTCTGGGTGCGTCAGAGATGTGACCTTGGCTTCAGCGCTGGGTTCTGAAAATGAATGCGTTTCTTAGAAGGCATCTGAGCTTTGCCAGGCAAGCTGATTAGCAATTTGGAACACAGCGTAGAGGTTTCCATGATGCCATGATGATTTTTTGCTTTTTTTCTTTTATACCCCTTTTATACACCCTTTTATATAGCTTTTATGTATCCTTAGTGCTTTTAGCATGCATATTTGTAATTCCTTAATATGTTGATAACTCAGCATAGTCCCAACATCCTGTTAAGCCAGGAGACCAAACATCCTGAAGGCCTCATAGCTGGAGGCCAGAAAGCCCTCTGCTATCCTGAAAAACCAAGGTCTTCCCTAGAACAAGTCCTGTAAACTGAGATAGGCCCATCCAGGGGGGAATTCCTCGGGATGGGGGGTTCATTCGAGCCTCTCATTGGGGAATCTTTGATAGACATGCTAATTTGCAAGGCCTATAAATTGTATACACGATCGATCCTGTGGGTGCATTTCGGCATGTTCCACATGCACAAAGTGGTGCACCTTAAGGATCCTTAAATAAATACCAAGGTAAAAAACCCTTTTCCCTTAACCATGTTTGGCTCTTAATTTTAAGACCAGGGAAAGGCAACATCCAGGTAGCAAGGGCCCGCTGGCTTGTGCTGCTCATAACCCAAAATAGGACTTGCTTTGAAATTCGCATCCCAGCCCACCACCAGTTCCCACTGCTGACCCCGGTGATGGGGTTGGGGTCCATGGTGGTCTGTGCTGTCCATGAGTGCTCACTGCAGCACAGGCTGGACACTTTCTAGTCCATACAGAGCCCCACTGATGGGTTTTGCATGAACGAGCACAGCAGGTACCCACTGGAACCCCTCACACACCCCTGGCTGTGCTAAGCTTGCTTGGGAGACCACCTATGGCCTATGGCTGATCTTTGGCACTCCAAAGACAGAGTGTCAGTGCCCTCTGTGACCCGTTCCAGGCAGGAGCTGTTACAGAGGGAGATGCTGAAGAGCTGTGGTGCACTTGCACCATGACTACATGCTGACAGAGACTTCAGCATCTCCCATGTAAAGCTGGCTGCAGGGTCCTACACACTGCAGAACAGCTGGAAAAAACTCAAATGTTATAGGGTGGAATATTCTAGAGTATTTCAGCCCAAATTCTGGATGGGAAAACTTTAGAAAATTTCAACCAACATTAGCAATGACAAAAGGGGCTGGGATGGGGCTGTTTGGTACCTGGAGGTCACAATGCTGAGGACCTGGCCCTGTCACACCTTCAGTACCCCCAGCCAGGGCTTTTGCCTGCTGCAGGAATGTTCCTCTAGCCACCACAGGAACAGCTCCTGCTGAGGATCCTCTCACCCAGCCCTTGTTTTACTTTGAGTCCAGAGCCACAAAGGAATGGCACAGCTCCAGTCATTCGATCCATACATCCTGCATCCTGTATTCGGGTGCAGGAGCAGACCTGAAAACCTGAACTGATGTTTAGTCAAGAGACTTTTCAGAGACTTGCCCATCTACTCGACTTTATGTGAAGCTGTGAGCAGAAAGCGCTCTTAGTTTCCAAGGTTTAAAAAAAAAGAAAAAGGTTCACATTGCTTCCTCCCTGGAGGTTTGCTTTCAAGTTTCAGCTTCAAACAAGCCCGGATTTCAAAGTTCCAGGACACACATTGCTGTGCATGCAGACCACGCAGGTTAAGGATTTCCCTGCAGCTTCTCACGGTGCACAGCCCCTGCTGCTCCCTGCCTAACGTACTGCACAGCTTAATTGTGACAGAAATAAACCCCCATCACTTGCAGGACCCGAGCTGATGGGTGTGTACATGGGTTTGGGGACGTTTTCCTCGTTTCCCTCAAGATGTTCTGTAAGATACCAGCAACACCGTTGCTCTTTTCTGAAGCGATTGCATCTTTCTGGTAGGACCATATTGCAGCTTTTCTGAAACTCACAGCAAGGAGCAACAAAAAGTGCTTCCACCATGCCTCGACCTACTGCAGGTTTACTTTAGTGCCAGCACTGGTGCTGATTTAATTCCATAACTCCAACTTTTAAAGGCAGGCTTAATCTGCTGTACTGTGGCCTCTCTGTTGCAAGTCATCGTCCCTTTTTCCAAGCAATTTAATCCCTGATACAGCAAGGCACTTAAGTCCATGTTTAAGTGTCGTCTAATTCAATGCATGGGCTTTAGCTCTTGTAGAGTCAGAGTTACATCACTGTAAAATCCTCTTCTGCTGTGAGGACGGGGCTCTCTGTGATGTAGTGTCCCCTCCGTGGGGCACAGGATGTCTCTGGGTCATGGTCCTGCTGACCTGGAGCTGCCCTGCTGAGCACTCTGGTTTTGTGGGGAATTAGGGGGAATGGTGTCTCCTAGCTGCAACCACTGTGGAATGAGTTTATCAAACCAAAGTGGGTTTGGAGGCCATGCTCCCAGCCCTTGCTTGGTGTTTTTTTATAATGAACATTATTCACATGGAAATAGCCATGGTTTGGCATTCATTCCCTAAGCCATGCTAAGATCTCCTGTTGTTGCTGCGGCGATCCCTGAGTGTTGCCCCTCTCTGTGAAGCAAGATCAGAGTCACTGTCCCCTGCCCCACAAGCCCCACCACTCGCCTACCATGGCTCCAGGAACACCGCTAGAATTCCTGTGCCAACTGCCTGCTCTCCAAAGGGAAGGAGCAGCCATCCCCTGCACAATAGTGCACAAAAAAGGACATGATTAAACCATACTGGATGCTGAGAGGCAAACTACTGCACTATGATGTTCAAAAAGCCAGAATAATGTGATGGTTATAAAGACAGACAGCTCAGGCAAAGCTTGCCTAGAGCACAGAATGATTGTCAGGATGGGCAAAAATGTAGAAAATCATGTGAGTGTGTAAGCTGCCAAAGCCAATTAATCCAAAGAACATTTTGCAACCATTAGGCTTCTATTACTGTGCATGCATTGTAATTACTATGGGTCTGCACAGATATGATTGCAGATCTTTAATGATACCGAGGTTCTACTTGAACTTTAATTATTTTCATTTAATTTGTTTGTGTTTAATTGTTGCAGCACCTAAAGTTGGAAAAAGTGACTTATTTTTTAATTTGTCATGCCGAGTGCTGCTGTACCCAGATCGTCCTAGCAACCAAGAAGGGGAGCCTGGAAGGGCTGCTCAGAAGGAAGAGATGCTGTGGTGTTTCCCTGTCTCGTGCCACTTTACAGGCAGCCCATGCCGTTAATATCAGAGCCTGGAGAATCGTAGGAACATGGTGGTCAAGGAAACTTCTGCTGATAAAACAGTACAGAGAGCACTTTGCTAGGCAGCTTTGGCTGGATCATCGTCCTCTATGTCAGGGCTGAAGCAGCCAGAGAAACAAAGGTGAAC
Organism: Machaerirhynchus nigripectus; assembly: GCA_013397975.1. NCBI lineage: Eukaryota > Metazoa > Chordata > Aves > Passeriformes > Dicruridae > Machaerirhynchus > Machaerirhynchus nigripectus. Next base: position 35,000 of record VZRQ01008712.1, on the reverse strand, counting down.
CCAAACCTTACAGTCATTACTGGATCCACATTTTGTGGTTGATTTAAATCAGTGTTGCAACATCCTGGACTAGAACTATGAGAAATACCATACTGGATAAAACTGAGATTTCAGCTTGGTTACTTGGGCTTTTCCTCTGCCCTAAGACAAACAACAGGGGTTTATGTCACATTTAGCTCTTGACTGGCAACGCCTCCTCCCTGCTAAAGGACACAAAATCTATTTTATCAAAGTAAGAACATGAGAATATGATATCTCTCATCTTGCTGTATGGCTGACCTGAGGAAGGTGCAACAACTGTTTGTCACTTCTAGGGAAATCAAGTGAGTTATGAGTTATTAAGTGAATTAATTCAATCCAGTGAATATTCTTTCATATATTCTATTCATGTGGTTAAAACTACTGTGAAATTCCGCTCGTAGGAAAAAGATGAGACAGGGAAAAGTAGCTAAATATTTGTCTAGAAAAAAATTAGACACAAATCCCACTGGTTTGCCACCAGTTGAAGCATCTTTAAATTCTGAAATTGAGTCTCAAGTCTGTAAGTCTCCGGTCAAGATCTCAGTGTGTGTGGAAGTGACATCTCTGTACAGTACTCACTTTCCTGGACAAGAAATGCTGATCCTGCCACTCCTTTGAGGAGAGTTGTACTGGACTAAAAGGACATAGAATGATAGAATGATGATAGAATGGTTTGGGCTGGAGGGGGCCTTAAACATAATTTCCTTCCAACCCCCCCACCATGGGCAGGGACACCTTGCACTAGACATACAAAAGAAATATCTTCATTTTGTGTTTTAAAAAAAAAAAATAAAATCTAAAAGAATAAATTCAAGATGTAACAGAACTGCTAGTAGAAGCAGTCATCTCGGGGCATTTGCCTAGCCTGGCCTTTTTGAAGCCTCAAAGCCATTAAAGAGATGGATTTCTTTAGACAAGCCATTAATGGCTAATCTTTTTTCCTTTTTGGGGGGCAGAATGAACTGAAAGTTACACTTCGTTTTGTTTCTTCACCCAGATGTAATTTTAAGTGCCTGAGTTCTATGGCTGCACGGGACTCTGGACAACTGGGACAGCGGAGCCCCGTACACAGGAGTCTGCCTGTCCTCTCTGCTGGCATTCGCCAGCCCCAGTGGCTCCATGAGAGCAGCAGAAAGAGGAGAGGCAAGGGGGCGAAGGAAAGACAACGAGGAAGGCAGCTGGCCCTAGCAGCGAGCACTGCAAACAGGCAGGGACACCTCTCCCAGCAAGGAGATAAAAGAGCCAAAGGAATCCCCCTTCTTGCAGGTCAGAGCACAGTGCTGCATTTGTTTTGCTTCAGAGTCCGACGAGAGGGACTCTGATCTATCTGCTTCATCTGCACAGAGGCAGCTGAAGGTTTTTGACCTGATACTCAAGTATAAGAAGCTCCTGAGACAGCATGAGTCGGGGCAGCACCTGGGGTTTTTTTAAGATGTCTGCTTTACTTAGGAATGGCAGAGAGATTTGTGACTGACCGAACTTACAGCACCGTCTCCCACCTCCCTCACAGACCAGCCCTGACCCAAAACCCTGTAAAACAAAGAAAAGCCGGAGCTTCTCCCTCCCTCCAGCCCTGACAGTGTGGGCTTTGCTTCCTTTTCCCAGTTCTGTATAACACCTGCAAAAACATTACAGGCAGTCCTGTAACCACAAAACCTCTGCCCTGCACAGCCCATGCCCACCTTTTACAGCCCAACCCATTCCCCAGCCATACAACTCACGCTGAAGCTCAGTCCCTGAGCAATACATCCTCGTGACTAATAGAAACAATCACTTTAGACGAAGGCTCACAGGTATTTAAACAAGTTAAAAGTGTTTCAGAAGCCTGATTAAAACAAGTGGGCCAAAATCCAAGTACAATTTTCTCCCTGGCCAGCCTTAGCAGTGGTTGTAAATCAGGAGTAGTTGTAATGTTATTAATTACTGTTACAACTCCTGTAGCAGCATTATGGAGACAGAGCACAAAAAGCTCATTACAAGTTGAATGGACAGCTCTGAAGTGATCAGAAAGCTGGTGAGTGCTCATGGGAGCACCCTTTTAAGCTAATAGTTATTTAAGCAATTTATAAGAAGAGGGAATTGAGTTGTGCTGGGAAGGAGAGAGTGTCTCCCAGCCCCTCGCCACGGAGAGAGCTTTCTTGGTTTGTCTACATCAAAGGCTCATAGCTGCACCTCCTACTCATTTGATCTTAATTCAGCTCAGAAAGCTCCGCTTCATGCGTTTCTAGGTATGACTTAGACATGAAACATGATGTGATGGGCCTTTGATGAATAAGGGAACATGGGCTGGGAGTCATCTGTGCCAGGAAGATTTGATCTGATTTTGGGAAAGAGGTGAACACGTAGCCATACACGCACATACACGCAGCTATAAATAAAGCAGGAGCTGTTTGCAGGGGAAACAGGAGCCCAGAGCCACTCCTTTGATTCAATTCATTGTCCCAGCTTATCTCTGTAATTTTATCAGCCTAAAAATACCCACACAGCCAGCGTTCTCTATGCAAATCATCATAATTTGGAGCAAACCACGAGGCAGCCGTAGCAGCCATGGCAAGAGCACGGGGTGAGGCCGGACTCACCTCTTGCTCCTGAGGTGGCACCACGGGGACCAGCCCAGGCTTCCCAAACCTCCTGGTCTGTCCCCCAGCCGCTTCCCACAGTCCCTCAGCAGCCACAACTCACCAAGGAGAGCCTGCAGAAACCTGCCAGTAGGTCCTGTGAGACACATTAAATACTTTAACTGTCTTTGGAGACTTCTCAGTCACCAACATGTGCTAGAACACAATAAATGCTTTTTCCAGCGGTGTCTGAAAGGCAGATGGGCTGGAAGAAGGCAGGCAGTGTGGTGGGGGGCAGGACACCGAGGACAACCCCAATTTTGGGATGCAGTTCTACCCCAGCCCTCCTTTGGGCCTTGGGACATGTAACAGCCCTGTCCCCACTCTGATTGCAGGGAAGCATCCTGATTTCTCCCTCCTAATTTTCTTCTGAGATGGATAATGAATATTTCAGTTAATTAGTTGAAGATGTTTTTCAGCTCCTTCACTGACCATGTGTCTGGGGTCAGTGTTTGCTCATGAGTCTCTGATGTGTAGCTCTTAAAACACTGATAACAAATGATTATGAAGTCTTGGTGACTCCCATTCCAGGGAAGAAACCACCAAAGGAGGACACCAGTGGCTGGTAAAAAGCAGCAAAATTTTCTCCTGTGTCTTTTGAAGCCAAGGCAGGGAGTGCCCAAATCACAGAACACAGAAATCAAGGTGAGAGAGGAGGTTTGGAAGGCATCAAACCCTAAAGGATGTAGACACAAGAGATTTCCAGGGGCTCAGATGTCTGAGCAGAGAAAAAAGCTATGTTTTTATAGCAGACACACGGTGCCTAACAGATGGGTCAGCTCAAGAGGTCCGTGTACACAAGGGGAGGGAAGATTATTATTCAGAGGAGAAAATACACCAGGGACGGGAGACCCAACCACTGAGGAGGCCCAGTGGCCTCTGGTTGGCACCATTTGTTTGGTGTTTGTTCAAAAGACATCCCAGCAATGCTTACAAAGCTTCATAAGCCTGCACGAAGCAAAGCTCAGCGTGGACTCAAAAACACCCTTCTCAAAGGGCTACCCAGTGGTGATTGAAGATAGGTTTAAATGACGAGAGTTTAAGCAAACCAAGACAGATATTTTTCAGTTCAATGCCGTGTGTTGAAGCGGGGCATTGTGGATGTGCTGCTCTCAGCACGCTGATCCCCATCTGTTACACCTAGCACGGGGTGGGCACCTCCCCAAACTTTGCTGCTGACAGAATGGCAAGAGCCAGTTACATACCCCAGAAATCTGTTTGGGTTTTTTTTGCAATAAACAGGTTCTGAATGACGTCAGTGGGTTAAAAAGGCATCATTATCACATTGAATGCCTGACCCAAACCCTGCTGACATCCACACAAGTCTTTTAGTGACTTCAGTAGGCAGTGGGTCAAGCCTGAAGAGAGCACCACACACTGAGCCATCTAAAATCAAGACAAACTCAATCAACTCTGTGAAATAACAAGATTTACCTCGCTGCGGCCTCCATAACCCCTGCTAATGTCAGGGTTCAGACTTTGAGGAACCAAATATTAAAGGCTTCTCCAACACAAAAGTCAGCAAGTACTAATTTTGGTAAACCTCCACTGGGACACAGGGATTAGCTGGGGGGGGAACAGCTGGGTTGCTATTGCTCCTGAAAGTCAAGTCAATCGTTTCCTTCTTTCAGCCTTTAATAAGCTTCACTGGAGGCAGCTTTTAAAATAAAACCCAAAGCTTTAGCATAAGGCCCTCATCCATCTCTGTGCTGGGCAGCACTTACTCCCTGCCCTGATGTCCGTGCATGTCCACCTCTGAAACCAAAGGCCACGGGGTTGTATCAAACCCGTTCTGCAGGATCAGCTCCTACCACAGAGTGTTACTCACTGCGTTGTTGCAGATACGGTGCCAGGCCCCGTAATACAAACAGCTTCCGAAAGAAAAATTAATGTGTAGTGTCAACAGCCCAGAGCTCCAGATAGGCCAGAGGAAAACAAACTGTGAGGCATTTTGTGAAGGTGACGAAATGAAAAGGCTGCTTGCCTGCATTTCACCTTACACGGATGTGAAAGTAGCACATGGGCACACTGACACTCATCACCTTTACGAGGTGTCCCAGGGCTAAATCCTCACTCACCGTGATGAAATGCAGGGGCAAGCCTGCAACTTTTGTGCTTCAATAATAGAAGAAGCTATTTATACAGAGATGTGAAATATTTAGACTCAAAGTGTTTCATTTCACTTAATTTAATACCACTTAACACTTGTGGAACTTCTATAAATGAAATCACTAGAGATTCGGATCCCTACTGTGTCCAAATGTATCTGGAAAAAAATGTGTCCATTTTCAGTGCAACAAATGCTCAATCGCATATTTTCAGCACAATAAAATCCCCAGACTAGCGATTTAATTATTCAGTTGAGTGGTGGAAGAATATGAAGTTAAAGAAATCTAAAGCCATGTGATGAAAACTCTGGAGCAAGTTATAACAAATGTTTGCTTTAAGACACTAATGAGCTACACAGAAACTTGCACTTATGAGATAATGATCATTTAATAATTATGCAAGAAAGTACCATCTTTGTTCTCATAATCTCTCCTCATATGGTCAAAACTATTTTCTTCCTTAGAGCTACATCAAATAGGAGTATTCTTCACGCCAGAATTTTTGACCAAGATCTTAATCCTGTAACAGGAGGCATATGGCCAGACACATTCATTTCCATGGGTACCCATGCAAACATAAATCTCCTGCCCTGAAATCAGCGTGCTGAAAAACACCCAAGTCACACTATTTGGTACATTCTCAAAGTACTGGGCTCTGTGCTTCTTCCTCTTCTCCTCCAAGCACCTCCAGGAAGGTCATCACACTTTGCCACTGCTCTTGACGGTGGTGGTGACCAGCCAGTTCCTGCCATTTCAGCAATGAACCACGCAGAAATGGGAACTTGCAAGGGTTTCAAGCCTGCAAAACCCAAGCACAGATTCAGAGCCAGTAATGTTCCCTGTTTGCAGAGAGCCTGTGATCTAATCAAGGAGAAAGGGGAAAGGAGGATTGTTGTGTTCCAAGCAGCTGGGATTTCAAGGAATAAACAAGGAGAGCGTTGTCAGCACATGTTGCTGCAGGAGTTCCACCAGCAGCCATTCACCCAGCCTCCTCCCAGGGGAGCATCCACCAGGATTTGGTCTTTTTAACCTGCTGATGAGTTGTGGGAGCAGCCAGCACAGGATGCAGGCCCGGAGCCGGGATCCAAATGTATTCTCATGGCACAGACTGCTATTAGCCACAATACACTTCTGGCATTAGACAATTTATAATTGCGTTACTAATTACATCACCAATTAAGTACAATCTGCCATTTCTGGAATTCTCTCCCTAGTCAAACGCTGTCCTTGAGGCATTAAAAATACGCTGACATCCAGCAGCAGGAGCAGCGAATCACAGTGTCCTTGTGTTATCACAGGATCCCTGCTGAACTGCTGCCCATCAGATAAGCCTGCAGGAGCCTCAGCATCCTCCAGCCAGCTCAGGCTGTGCCTTCACTCACCCTGCAGCAGCTGATGCAGCCCAAATCACAGAGGCAGCACTTGAGAAAAAAGCATCTCCCGTACCAGGGCAAGCCCCTGCCTGCTGGGGTCGGAGGTGATACAAGGTCCTGGCTGCCCACGCAGATCCAAAAAAGCCTGAAAACTCTCCTCTCCTTCCTGCTCTGAGTTTTGACTGCTTCAGGCCATACTTTCCACAGACTCATCTCTGCCACGGAATAATTTTTTCCGTCAGCCTCAAGACACAGCAGCCCTGATGAGCTCTGAGCCGCCAGCACGCAGTGGCAGTCGGGCACCAACTGGGGACACGATGCAGTGGTCATGGGGACATCACGGGAGCCATCTGAAGGGGGATGGCAGTGGTCAGGGGCCAAATGAGCCCTCCCTGCTAAGGAGGCAGCTCACAGCCCTTCTAAGGAGAAAGCCAGCTCCCAGCTAGCTGGGGTGCTGGCATGTTTGCTGTACCCACAGTCCTCCTCAGCAGCAGTCAACATGCACAACGTGGCTTTGGGAACAGCTTCACTGGCTCTCCTCCACCACAGCTTAATCCCATGTGGCAAAAGCCTGGGCTGGGGGATGTTCCCCTGTAACACCTGTGTGGGTCTGGAAATTTTCCCCATCCCTCCAACATCCTCTTGAGGAAAAAAAATAAAAAAGAAAAATCGAGGAGACTCGGCTGGTTTTGCATGCTGTTGCACCCTTGGAGGACATGGCTTGATAAACTGCACCTCCTCTTCTCCACCCCACCTTGCCACCAGCTGGTGCTCTCCACCATCACACACTTCACATCCAAATCACTCATGGAGAAGCTCCCACTCGCTGCTCTGCATTTTGTGCCATCAAGCTTGGTCCCTCCTGGCTTGTTATGACAAAGCCAACCAAACACTCACTCTTAGCTGGTTTATTTTAGATGCTTACCTATCCATCACAGCTCTTTTTAGAAGGGGAAAAGCAGGAAATTTGCACTGCAAGGATAAAGAGCAAATGCCCCAGTAAATCCTGTGCATGATGCTGCAAGACTGATGCTTACAGTTACGGCTTCATGTTTGCAGAAGGGTCAGCGAATGATCTGCAGAAGGAAAGGAAGGTGACAGCCCAGGAGCTGTGCATCAGTGGGGCACAAAGGGTGACAAACTCAGGCTGTGACCCACGGACAGTGCCAGAGTCCCTCTTTCTGCCCTCACCACTGTGGGACCACTGTCCTTCACAGACCTTCTGGTGCCAAAAGCGCCAGAAGAAAGGTGGAATTGGGTCACCTGTAACACAACAGTGACACCAAAAGCTTTTGTAACGCATTTGACATCCACTGAGGAAAAATGCAACACAGAGTTAAATATTTAACTGGGATAACCATGTTAACTCAGCCTTTTCAAATTTAGGTCCCTTCAATATGATTTTTCTCTGCACAAGCAAAGGCCAAGTGAAGAGTCATCAGATTTGTACAGCGCTTCTCTTTCCTGTGCACTGATTTTCCATACCTGACATAAATCCATTCCCAGCATCAATTGCCTGCCCAGGACTCTCTCCACTGGAGTGGCACTATTGTCTGGTTTTGCTTCAACACAACTTGTTGGAAGCAGCACTGAGGCAAATCAGAAAACACCTTGGGGCTACAGAGTGGATAATGCCTCTGGAAGAAGAAACCTGCTCTAAGATCTGGGAAAGAGCACCCCCAAACACATCACAGGATCACAGCTGAGGTGTGCTGAGACCACCCATGTCCTGCTACCCAAGGGGGATGCTATCTCCTCCCATGCTAGCACTGTGTCCTTGCTGCCCCTGGTGGTGGCACAACCCATCTTGGGGAAAATTTTGCCCTCTCAGATGCAGAAGCTGAGTCCAGGATTTGGATGCTTTACAGACTGATTTAATCCTTCTTGACAACTTGTCTTCTATTGTGTGGATTTGTTTAAAAGGGAGAGAGCAGTTGTTAGTGTCTACAGGAAGCGAAAGAAAACAGTCCCCGCTCCACTGGTCCAACAACCCTGCTGCCACCGCTGTCTTGTCAGGGGAAATTAGGCTGGAGAGGTGCAAGTCCCACAAAGAAGTTGTGTTTTCCTAATAAATGCTCTTTAAGAGACCTCAGCTGGCCTCTTCCTGACAGTGATACTTAACTCCGAAAGTTTCCACTGGCTCAAATTTCTCTGAGTCTGAGCTCTTCAAACTAGTGGGGAAGAGATGCTTCCGTGGGAGTGAGTTCCTCAGGAGCCCTGAGCATCCTGGAAGCTGAACTCTACATGAAAGGCACATTGAGGACAGGCAGTGAAGGAAATACAAATCATTTGCCTAATGAGCAGACAAACTTTTCCTAGCTGTTTTCACTGCCTTTCCAGAGGAATAATTCAGATTTCTCCTGCCAGGTTTCTGCTATTGGTCTGTGCTCTTCCTACTGTTGTCGTCATTCCAGCTAGCCCTTGTCCACTCAGGAAATTCATGGTATGTATATTTTTGTGCATGGTGCTCTTGAGATGTCTGAAAAATGTTCCTGTGAACCAGGCCCTGGTTTATCACTCTCTGGAGAAGATAAATTTCTGTCTGCTTCCTGCATCTCTCTGTTAAGATACAAAGTGAATACAAATTTGTTTGGAAAGGTTGCATTAAAACAATAATATGCCTTTCTCTTCTTATATTTTATATGGTTCAGCTATTCCCATTTCACATTGGCAATGCAAGATATCAGTATTTGAACAGATATTTGGCTGCGTTAGCTGATGATGTCTCATTGTTGGCTAACATTAACTTTGCCTTTAGGATTGTCTAATTTTCATAAAGAAAATGGGGGGAAATACTTAGCATGTGGGGGTTACAGCTGCTCTGAGCAGTGGATTGCTCTGCAGAATTCCTACCCCCACTCACTTCCCAAATTTTGGCACTGCTCTGGACCCATCCTGCAGTGGAACTTCAGCTCTGTCTCTCTCTGAGGGCAGGGAGAAAATCTCCAAGCACCTCCAGGATTCCCCAGTCCTCACAAGGAGAGGACACTGCTGACTCGTGTCCCCTGCAAGGGGGCTGTTTGCAGTGGGCACAGGCTGGTGCAGAGACCAGGTCCCAGATGGCCAAGACACCGGGGGACAGGGGACAATCACCAACAGCCACCCCGGATGGCTGAGCAGGGCAGCTGCAGGGAGAGGTGGTGGCTGTGGCTGGGACCCCCAGCTCCCTCCCAGCAGCCCCACTTCCAGCCCCAAGCTAAACCTCAGCCCATTACAGCTGATGGAAAAAGCTACTCTATGGGGCTCTGGGGCCAGCCGAAAATGATGAATGAAAATTGTTTGGCAGTTTTACAGCCAGAGGTCAGATCCTTCCCGAGCTCACAGCTGCACAAATCCTGACAAGGTGAACCCTCTGGACCCACCAGGCTCTGCAGTTTCAGCCGTGTCCCTTCGTGGGCTGGCACTGTGGTGCTGGGAATGGAGCACAGGGACTGGGCATCACCCCAGGTCTGTGTGGGCAGCAGACAGGCCACTGCCTCCCCAGGGAGGGGAAAAGCCAAACCAAACCCATTCCAAAATCATGGACAGAAGGGTCTCACGTGCCATTACACGTATCGAGACCAACTTAGTTCCTTTGGTAACTAGCTGCCTTACAGGCAAATTAGGAATTCTTAGTCCCACTCAAATGAGCAGAATGCAGCTCCTGACAAATTTGGACTGATAGACAATGCTGATCTCTGATGCAGATCTGGCAAAGGAATGAAAAGAGCCCAGCAGCCACAGCCTCTCTGCAGCGAGCATTTCTCCATCTCCTCCTGCCGACCCTGCCATCCTCCACTAGGATGAACTGGGCAGCCTCAGAACAGATATAACCACAAAAGGATTTTTCCCAATCCATTTTTTTTGGTTTTTTTTCCCAGATCTTGGATGTTAAAGATTGGCAATACTGCCCAAGGGAAGCTGAAGGAAACAGAAAAACACATCTAGCCTTTTCCTTGGACTAGGGACTTGCAGCACTTCATAGGCTGAACTCAAATACTCTCAACAGCAGTTCATCTTACTCAGACAATTTTCAATAAATGTGTACATTTTTAACAGCCTACATATACATCAAGACTCCTTTTGCAGATAATGACAAGAAAAACAAGGAGTTCCCTTAGTGATGGTGTGCCCACGTAATGGAGACAGTTCTCGGGAGCTGGGAAGGCAGGGAAAAAGCAGAAGAGGAGGATATTTTTTTACATGGTAAAAACCCTGCAATTTGGCTCATGATATGTCCTTGGACAAATCTCTCATTTTGACCACATTTATGGAAAACTACCCTATAATAGCAGCAGATGAGACTTTTAGTTGATCAACAGTGTGCGAAGAGGGAAGCATTTGGGCTTAGCAAATGCTTGCTCCTGCCTCCACATTCCCACTCTGCAGCATTTCGTTACTGAGGATAGTGCATGGCACAGCATGAACACCCTCCATTCTCTCACCTTCTAGGCTGAAATACTGGGGCTGAATTTACAATTAAAAAGAGAGAACAGCAGCTAAGTGAGCAGCAAAATATTTGCATTGTTGTAAACTGCCAGGTTGCATGAACTGTGAAGTCCCCGAGCTATTTTGGGATAATACAGCACCTTTCAACTGTCACATAAAATTTCACGGGGGATGATGCTTGGCATTGTTTATATGACATTAGCTTCACCTTTTCATCCTACTGGGGACCATCAAATGCAAAACTGGATTAAATTTGGCAGATCACATTATATATGGGGAAGTGAGAAATATTGCTGTATCACAATTGATTTTCCCAAAGGTACCAGCCAACCTCTGGTATTTTGATACTGAGGTGATAAATAATTTTCCACTGGTAATTTCCATATTCAGTAAGCTGAGAAGTTTTTCTCAGTATGCAAATGAGATTTATTTAAAGCACCATTTTCTGTTGCTTACAATTAGACTGATTTGGACGGCTGCAGGAGGATGTTTGTCCTGGGTGTTGCTGAAGGGGCAGGAGCAGAGGTAAGTCCTTCATGCAACACAGACTCGCCTGTGAACTAAACTTGCTGGGCTTGTCCTGGCTGGACAAGAAATGTGCCAAACAGGAGCATATGGGTGATCTGGAGTTTTATGCTTTGGGTGCTACAATTATTTTACCTGATTGTAAATACTTGGGTAGACACAGAAATGAGCAGGTGACACAAAAGGTTTGAGTGAGCCTCAAAACCAACCCTGAGCAGATGGAGGAAACTTCCCAAGAACCAGCTCTGAAGAGACTGCATTTGGGTTGTTTCTGCAATATCCCAATTTCTTACTTATTTTGACAACACCATTGAAAAGCACCAACACAGTCAGGTCCACTAATCTTGTAGTCGAACATAACAAGAGGATAAAAGCAATGCCCAGAAAGTGAATAATGAATTTGATCATATAAAAAGGGAGATCTTGACCCAGATGTACTAAAAATAGAACCAGCACTATTTTTAGCAGGACCTACAATTTTTCAAGACACCAGTGATAATCGAATAGAAAACGTAAAAAGTGGTTGTTCCCGTGCCCACCTTCATTGCATGCTAGATCCAGCTGAATTTTGGCTTTGGCTTCTCCTAAGCCTCAGGAGAAAGCTCTGGCCAGCTCAGCACATCCCATCCCCCTGCAGCATTCAGTGACAGCACTCTGAGACTGATGGGCTGGATGGGACACAGAGCAAGAACGAGGGGAGAGACTGGGCTGGAAGGGCTGTGAACAGCACAAACAAAACGAGCTGAAGCACGTGCTGGGTATTGTGTCCTGCTCTCCCACCAACATTTCCCACCCCCAGACCTAGAAGAGCACTCAGACAGGGGCTCTTGGATGCACTGCACAAGCCTCGGTGAATGAATTAGCAAAGAATAAAGTCTTTCCTCAGAACAGCTCCTCCTCACCTCACAGGATACATCAGCCTTGGGTAGCACAACAGTGGGAACGTCCAGAGACCCCCTTCCCCTGGCACCAGCCTGCCACAGCTCTCAGCCTGGCTGTGGGATGCAGAGCCCCCTTTGGTCCCCCTTGCTCCCCCCTGTCCCTGGCTGGCTCACCCGGGATGACAAGGTTGTTATTCTGAGTCATCCTCGAGCCGCTGCTCCACTGCAGGCCCCGCTGTGAGCACCACTGACGCGCCTGTTTGCAGTTTGCACACCACGTGAAAGCATTTTAAAGGAAACTTAGTCCCGTGGAGAGAGCCAGCACTAGGTTGCTGTGTCTCACAAACTCTAAATTAATGAGTTATACGCAGGCTTTACACACACAGCTGAACTCAGCTCTCCAAATACATTTGCATTTGTCACTACTGCAAGCCCTGTGATGGCTTGATGGCAAAGCCTGTCCTTCCCTATGCAGCCTGATGTGGCACTTTCAGTGGAGGTGCCTGCAGGCATTGGGGAGCAGCCCGTGGATTAATCAGACTTGCTGGACCTTTCCAATGGCCCTACACTCTGCCATGTTGTTGCACCAGTTTTAAATTTGCTTCCTAAGGCTTCACTTCCAAGCTGGACCTTACCTTCTTTATTTGACTTGTATTGCTTGCTTCCTTCTGCCTCTCTCCAGCAGGCAGGAGTGCATCGCAGTGCCTGGTTAACAATCTCTGCTGACACCAATGGGTGCATTGTTATATTTTTGGTGCTGCTCCTCTCGCTTAGATGTGGAGAAATTTGGTCTCCTAAAGTTATGAAAACTCAGTCAAGAAAGTTTGAAATCTCTCCATGGGGAGACTTGTTCTTCTTTCTTATGGTAGCACATGAAGTGTTGCCTGTTAACAAGGTGTTCCTGGCAGTGGTCTTTAAATTAGGGACATGTGAGTCTAAATGCACTGATGAAAAACCCACACTGGTTTGTACATGAGCTGCTGTGTGACCCAGCAAGAACTGGAGGGATCAGAAAGCTGCACTGAATCAGCATTATGGGCTGCTGGGGCACAACAGAGCAAACAAGAACCAGCTTACTCACATCAACAGCCCTCCAAAACATGTCAAATGATGGCTAAGGTGTCCTTTAGCAATGGGCAGTTCTTGGTGCCTGAAAGTTTAGGGCCCATCTTGAACACATTTAAAGGAAATTACATTTTTGAAGCATCTCCCTTCCAAACAGCAGACACTTTCTCCACATCCTGAGTCTGATTTAAAGTTTGCCATCTACCCTCTCCAGGAAGAAAACTTGGGAGTGACAGAGCAGTCCATGAAATGAAGCCTGTCCTCCTCCCAGGGAGTTCAGCTTTCCTCAGAACTCCGGCTACAACTCAGCATGAAGGAAAAGACAGCAGAGCCTGAGTCACTTGCAAGTTTCTCTTCCTTGAGGCTGTTATAAATATGATAAACCATTTTTTGTTGTTTTAAAGTGCTGCCTAGAGTTTAATAAACATTCATATGTATTATTAATTTGAGATATTAACCCTAAATCTCATAATAAAATGACTCAAGCATTCCAAGCGATCTCAGATGCTTGCAAAATCCTTGCAAGATACTAATTAAGCTACATTGGAACAATTGTTCAGTAAATTTTACAGTCAGGTTTCATCTTCTCTTTAGAAGAGCAGACTACAAATTTATGCAACATGAAATGGAAGCTAATGAACTTGGAGGATATTCAGCATGGAGCATGCATCTAGGAAGTGGGAATAAAAACATTAACAGTGTTTTGAGATAATAGACTATTTAAATTCATATTTGTAGAAGCTGTAGACTAATCTGCAGTGATGTACAGTTTAGGTGTTGTCTCCTGGAGGGCACAGTCCTGAATACTCAGGGATACAGATTCTCCAGTGGAAGAAATCTCACGCTGTGATCTCAGGTTGTGACAACCAGCAAAGACAGGCCCTTGGAGATCCCATCATGCTGGGGATCTCAAGTGTGGGAGCATCACATGGATCTGCAGGTTGGCCTCCTGCTAGAGGAGGAGTCCACAATTTGGTCTGCTTAGAGCTGAGGGTGCCCCTGCTCTGGTTAACCAGCGAGGAACAGATGTTCCTGTCCTGGGAGAAACACTCCTCTGTGGTAAGGGCCAGTGTCTCCACTCTGCTTAATGGTTGGCATGATAAACATTAAAAAGTAAATAATGGAACCTATTACCCACACATCAGTCACTTCAGAGCTTTATACAATGGTTTTTTGCAGGTTGAGAACCCGGATCTCTCATCAACACTTGCAACAATCCTGGGCTGTATGAGGGAAATCCAGACCCGCTCATTTCCACAGCTGTACGATGAGCTTTGTAAGGATAAGCCCTACATCCAGCAGAGCTCAGGTTCTGGTATCCAGCCAATTCATAAAGCCTTGTAAAGCCTCTTCTTTTTCTCCATATGTGGCTGAACCAGTGCTGGCATGTGATGAAAACAGTGAATCCCCTCCCTAAGCCAGCCAACACAAATCATTTAATTCCTGGTCTGCCAATGGCTGAATTTTAGCATTGTCTCACCAGACCTGGAGCTGAAGGAAATTTGGACATCCATTATTATAGCTGTGCAGCACCACATCCTGGCTTTTGATCACCAGCACTGGCATAAATCAGGTCCTCAGGGACCAGAAGTCCCTTGGGGAGTTGTGTCTGTGGCCCACATCAAACACTGCTGGGAAGCACAGATCCAGCCTTTAGTATTTATATCATGTTTCCAGCTGTCTGCAGTGCTACAATGCCAATGATTTATTCATTTATTTATTTCACCCTTTGCACACAGTTTGCAGTGCAGAGAGCAAGTGAGATGCAGTCATGCTCTAGCTGCGTGCACCAGGGTTTTTGGGAGCACCACCATGTGCTTAGCACTGCAAGGAAAGAGCTTCACAGCCTTCAAGAGCTCCCAGGTAAGCACTGGCACCCCTCGTGGGGTCCACAAGACACACCAAAAGTTGCCATAAGGCAAAAACAGGGAAGGGACTCCCTCCAAGAGCTCCTCTGGAAACGGGAAGGGAGATTTAGACAAGGGAAAAGGGAAAGCACCACAATTATCTCTGGTGAAATTCAGGACTTTCCTGGGGCTTTCTCATTGGTCTGGTGGGAATTAAGACATGAAGGATGTTTTGCAAATGCTTTTGCCCTTTGGACTGCACTGACTACTCTTTGTTAATCTAGTTCTGCAAGAAAGGATTAGCTTGATACATGCACCATATTTCACCCTTTTTACTCCAAAAGGACAGTAAAGCTTTTTTTATTTTTTGACCACAGCAAAACCAGACCCTAACTGACACCATTTTTGCTCAGAAAATGTTCCTGAAGGGCTCGGGCCAAGGATGTTTGGAGTGTGATGTGCACTTGTGTCCTCTCTCCAACCTCTGCCTCCCTGTGGGATCACAGGCTCCAGCCCAGCCTCAGGACCCCAGGATGCTCCACATCCCCCCGGCACCTGGACAGAACATGCACTTGGCCCAGAGGGATGTGCTGCCCTGCAGGGAGCTGGGTGGAGCTG
The DNA here is from genome assembly GCA_013397975.1 of Machaerirhynchus nigripectus. Lineage (NCBI taxonomy): Eukaryota > Metazoa > Chordata > Aves > Passeriformes > Dicruridae > Machaerirhynchus > Machaerirhynchus nigripectus. The sequence goes on along the minus strand of VZRQ01008712.1, from coordinate 19,516 downwards.
GGAGCTCGACTAGGAGCTGCCACGAGGACAGGTTCTAATGAGGGCTAGGGCTCCGTTTGGGCTCCACACTCAGTTCATAACAGCTCTCACAGCAGATGAGGGTATGAAACATCTGCTGGAGGCTTCTGGGAGTCTCAGAGCTCTGAGAGGTACGTGCTGGGTGTGTGGCCAAGGCTCAGACCCAGGTGTGCAGCACGAGCTGCTCTGCAGTACCTGAGCCACGGGAGAGCCGCACAGCACATCCGCGCTGCGATTCACTGACAGAGACTCCTCATGACGCTGCTCACATAACCTCTGATTTTTTGCAGATGATGGAAAGCTCCTCTCTATATCCAGAAGGATCAAGCGGTGTCAGGCAGCTTAGCAAAGCTCCCCAGCACATCAGAGGAGACTTATGCAGCTCCAGCCTCACGCTCCCCCACCTGGAAGGACGCCAGGCAGAGCCTTGTGCTCCCAATAATCGTCTCGCTGGCTGCTTACACAAACACAGAGCAAAACAACCCAGCGCTTCCCAAAGTTACAGTTTTCAATTAAATTCCTTGGGCAAGACCTGAGTCATCTCAGCCCTCTTCTGTCTTGTATTAATTTTGACTCTGTTCTATGATTTTCATAACTGAGGGTCACAGGGTTACTTTTTCTCCTCAGTTTCCAGCATGTCACCTGCTTTGCTCTGGCATCTTTGCTTGGGTTTAGCAATGACTAAACTTTCCCTGTGCTTTCCACAGAGTTCCCCGGCCTGGCTGCTGGAGGCATTGGACCTTCCTGGGCAAAATGGGAAGGAGCACGGACTGAGGATTGGATCTGAATCAAGCACAGCATCCGGCCTCAGAGAGAAGCAAAGGTTATTGCTATGGCAGTAGCAAGTCAGAATAAAAAATGGGGTACACTTAATTCTAACAATTTTTGTGATAATAAGGAGGAATTATAAACCTTGGCCAAGTCAAGGGAGCCTCTGCCTGAGGCAGGAACTCTGTTAAACCACAGAGCCCTCATGCACTTCAGAATTCACCAAAGCAACTTCCAGAAACATCCCCAAGACGTCGCTATGCCGATGATCAATTGGCATTGCTATTGTCTTGGTGCAATAACCTTCTTCATTGGTTTTCTTTTTAAAATTCAGATGGGGAGATGAGGTGGATTAGATAAGGCACGTACTCAGGCAAGGAACAAATGTGTTTCTTGCACGCAGAGCGTGTATCAGAAAGTACAAATGTCTGAGCAGATGTGCTGACGGACACAGACCCTGCACTGGAATCAATTCCTTCATCATTAATAAGGAAAAAACCAGTTACACATCCCAGTGATGTAAAAGGGAGGAAAAGAATTTCATTAAGGTAAGCTTGAACTGGAGCAGCAGAACTTTTACCTACTTTAAACTTATTTTTCTGGGTGCCCAGCACAGCACAGCACAGCACAGCACAGCACAGCACAGGACTCTGTTGCTATATGGAACCTCACACATCCTCACTGGGCCCTCCCTGGCAACACTACCCTCTGAAGCTTTCAAAGGCTTCTTTCACCCGGTGCTTTTCCTCCCCCTTTCTGAAAGTCTGAAAACTGGAAGTGATAAGCTCAGAAAAGGGTCTCTCCACCTCCAGGCTATTTAGCACACTGCTCATGCTGGGCAGCAGGCGTCACTGTAAAGGCTAAAATGGTTTCTAGTGATTTCTCCCAAATTTGGAGGATGCTGGGCAGCATCTTCCCATAACCTGTCCTGCACTGCACGTGACCTCAGTGCCAGCAACAGGGAACCAAATATAATGCAGCAACCACCTCTGCTATGAATTCAGACAGTTTATAACAAGCCAAACAAGTCAAGAATGAACAGGCTTCAGATTTTGACTGAACACCACCAGTGCCGGGCCTGGATCATTTCAGTGCTGAAATCTGTGGGCAAAACCCTGACACTGACAACAGGCTGATGGATGAAGATCTTGAAGCTTGTCCTGACTCCCAGGAAAGCAATAAATCAATGACATAGGAAAACCCCAAGCCCTCGAGCGCTTGAGAAGTGAATAGTGAAATTTAAATCAATGGGAAGCGAGGCAGGAAGGCAGCGCAAGGCGGGCGGCAGAAGGGACGTGCAGCTGTTGTTCAGCTGGGGTGAGCTGCCAGCATGCTGGATCCTATAAGCCAATTTTACTTAATAATCCCACTAATATGGAATGACACTGGTTGTAATCCTTTGGTGATTACAGTGTGGACCAATGCCTCAGCATCTCTGCGAGGATTTAAGGGACAGTACGGCATCCAGAAAGCTGTAGTCAGACATTTCCTCTCAACTGGAAGGGAAGAGAGTATCAAGGCACAGAAAAGCAGAAGCTGCTGCGTGCTTATCCGTATTTCCTGAGAGAAAAAAGAGAGCAAAGTTGGAGCTTCCTCACTGTGATATTTGCCAAGTGCCTCTGCAAAGCAGAGCCCAAAGCCAGAGAGGTGAAAGGGGGCCAAGCACACCTGGGCACTGCAGCAGAAAACATGGCACAGTGTGGGGACAAGTACTCGAATGAAACCAGTGCAGGAGATCAGGGACCAACCCTGGGTTTGAGAAAGAGCAAAGAGAACAAAGACAACATTTACACCTAGGGGGATTTTGAACAAAGTACTTGAACTCTCTCTGCCTGCACAAAGTGGGCCCAGGAAAAGAGACACGGGAGCAAAAGGAAGGCAGCGAAAGGGAGCCAGGAACCCTTGATCTATTCTGGGGACATAGGATCATGGAATGATTTGGGTCGGAAGAGACCTTAAAGATCATCCCATTCCACCCCCTGCCATGGGCAGGGACACCTTTCACTACCCCAGGTTGCTCCAAGCCCCGTCCAACCTGGTCTTGGTCACCTCCAGGGATCCAGGCCACAGCTGGAAGCCACAGCTTCTCTGGGCACCCTGTGCCAGGGCCTCACCACCATCTTTGTGAAAAGCTTTTCCAAGGTTCTAGGCTGAAGCTACCCTCTTTAAGTTTAAATCATCATCCCCTGTCCTATTGTAAGAGGCCCTGTCTGTCCCCATCTTTCTTGTAACTCCCCTTTAAGTATTCAAAGGCCACAAAAAGATCTCCCAAGAGCCTTCTTTCTCCAGGACAAACAACCCCAAGGACATCTCAAGTATCATTTCATGGCCTCTTGTCCACCCTATGGAGTTCCCCTCACCACTAGATGTCTGAGCTTTTGCTGCAAACAGACTTCAGATGGTGCTGCATCTGAGTTTAGATAGATCCACATCCTGATCTGCGAGGAGATGCCAGGCAAAACCCACCAGATCTGTGAATTACTACCAGGAGTTTAAATTACTGCTGATTTATTGGAAGTGTCACTTGTACAATATTTTCAATGTCTATCACCAGCCTGGGAAGTGAGGAACTGGAGCACAGTGGGGAGGTTTCCCAGGCTAGTGAATCACCGTGGAGGGTGCTGTGAAATTATCAGCTGTATATTGAGAACTGCTGGAACCACTCCAAGAGCTGAGGACAGATGCAAAATTGTGGGAAAGATGGAGTCAACATCATCACCAGCAGCAGTGTAGGAGCCATGTGGGCCACGAGGCCTGAAGAACAGCTGGCCAAAGTGGACTTGCTGAATTATTGTAACAAAATTAGATAAAAACCACAGAGGAAATGACTGCAACCCTTCACATTAAGGCAAGAGGCTTTCCATGGTGGAACAGCTGGAGGACTTGGAGAGGCCATACTCTCCCAATAGGAATCACTAAATTGGTCAAATTTAGCCAGTGAAGATGTTTTATTATGAACAGATGGAAGTTTGAGGCTTAACTCTCTGCTTTGCATGAGTGTATTCAAAGCAGCTGGTAATTCCTCTGACACGGGGGGAGGATGTCTGGATGGCAGAATCACGGATTGGTGGGAGCTGGCTGCATCCAGGAGCTGCCCAGAGCTCAGGGCAACCCCAGGGCCTGGGAGAGATAAAACTGAGGCAGATGCTTGGCATTACCACCAATAAAATACCCACATTGCTGCTCCCAGGTGAAATGCCTCCCACTCTTCCCTCGTAGCATTTCCTCTTCCCACTCCAACTGGCCATTCCCACAGGTGACACAAGCCCCAGCTGGCTGACATCGCCTGCAAGACAAGGTGGTCCTCTGGAGATGGAACACCAAGAAAGTGTGTCTTCAGGACTTTTATCTCTCGAGATTCGAGAGGGGGGGAAATGCCTTCAGACTTGCAAGTTCAAACAAGAGGCAAAGGACAGCACAGAGCCATCTTTGCTGGCTGTGAGAGCACAGGGCTGCACCCCTGGAAATGCCAAAATAATACAGCTGATGGTTCTCCATGTCCTGTATCTTTTCTCCAAAGCAGCAAATCAGCAGCCTTCTAGATAAAAGCTATAGCAAAATGTGAGAATCAGAGAAAAATCTTCTTATGCCTCAATTAGAGGACATTGCACAGCTTGAATCACAAGGGTTTACATTTACATCACAATCTGGTTGTAAAGAGCCTTTTAACTGATTTATTTCGAAAATTACTGTGCTCTTGGCATAAGGTGCCTTTCAAGTAGTACCATTATTTTTCAGACATGGTTGTGTGGTGCCTCTGAAGGCACTGGAGGCTGCAGAGGGAGCAGTGTGCTCTGGAGTGGTACCTGCCAGGCTGGTAGGATGCTGCTCCGAGCCTAGAACAAACTCAGAGATTCCTGTCTGCTGGCAAATGAGTATTTCCCCTTGTGAAAATCACTTTAAATTTCCACTCTTTCAGTAATTAACATGTGCTTGGCAATGCTGAAGCATTTCATCTCAAATGACCTCATTCTCCATGTTCTTCAAGTTGTGAGTTGTCCCTCGTCATTCAAGGTTTGTCCTAATATAGACACTCTCTCCCCCCATCATCCCAGTGTGCCGGCATGAATCATAAATCATATTTGTAATTGTGAACCCACATGCCAACCCACATCTGGAGTGATGATTCTTTTCAAATAGCCTGAAATCTGCAGCTCCCTTTGTCGGGGTGAAGTTTCACAGGTTGTTTTCCCTATCTCTGAACAAAGCAGCTTTGAAAAACCTGCAGTGCTCAGAAATGTCTTCTTGTTTCGTTCCTCCAGTGTAGGCAGTTTCCGTGAACTCTGCTTATCCTTGTATCATATTAACAAGGAGACTGAGAGTGACTGAGCAATAACAGCTTTAGGAGTTTCTTGCAACAGAATTGGAATTAACTCAGAAAAGCATCTGAAAAGGAAACTTCTGTAGGGAGGAGAAAGGAAACTGAAATATAGCAACCACAGATTGAATCTTTTTGCCCATCTGACCAGAACCACACATGACGAGAACTTCTGGAAATTTGTTTGGTCTGTGGTAGACTTGTGACTTCACAGTTCAAAGACTTTAGCTGAAGGAAACCCTGGTGCCAGCCTAACTGAAGCATTTTCCTAGCTTGGACCATGCCAGGGAAAAGGCAGCTCAGACACCCCTTCCCACCCCCTTATGTATTCAGTAAAATCCCAAATGAACTTGAACAACACTTGGTGGAGGCGATGAACGTCACAGGTGTGAGGTACCAAGATGCAATGACCACATTTTCTCTGCTGTCTGCATTTTACTTGCCTGAACTGCAATCAGCCAGAGCTAAAAGTCATCCTGGGTACAGTGTCTATGAGCTGTAAAGGCTTCTCTGGGCACCCCAGGCTGCGGCATTCCCAGCAGGCTGCACAGAGAGTGAAACACACAGTAACTAACAGACCACTAATTTTAAACCTCCCTAAAACCACTGGTTAATGTCGGCAAAGGGGAAGCAGCAGCACTGCTGTGACTCACAGAGAGAGAGCTGGTCCTGCTGGTGCTCAAGTGATTATAAAAGTGATGGTGCCTCTCACTGCTTATTTATTTCCCTTTTCTGCAACTGTCTGAGAAAGGGAAATGATTTGCACTGAGAGATCTGTCTTCTGCTCTTCCACGGACTAACCTTAGACCTGTTCCAGCATCCTCTGCTGAATCAGTTTATACAAATGTTTATATAAAAGCACAAACCAAGTGTAACACTGCTGCAAAAACGCAGCAATGCAGAACCTGCCCTGAAACAAGCAGAAAGTTCTGGCAAACCTTTTGCTCTGTGATCCTGCATGGACGACAGATTCCTGTTAGCCTGGAGCAGATTCCACTTTTCAGACCTGTAGCCAACAAACAATTTTTTTACTGAAACCACTTAGGAGAAGACAACAGAAAGCCCTGGGCGAAGAAAGACAAACATTGGAGGCTGTTCTCTGCCAAGCAAAATTGCTTGTGGACCATAGGAGCAGCCCCTGCCCCAACCCTCCAGGGTGTCACACACCTACACAGACACCTGCCACGGCCCAGGCAAGGATTTCTGGAGAAAAATGTGCTTATGAGAACTGCAAAGTGTACCTAAAAACTGAGGAGGAGCTCTGAGGTGACTGCTGAACCTCCAGGGAGCCTGGGTGCTGGGTGACACCTGAATGGCAAAAGGAAAAATAAGTGCTTCAGAGCCACAGCCCATCCCTGCAATCCTGGCCCTGCATCCGCCGGGACTTAAAGTGCAAACCTACATTTAACATGATTTTACAATCCAAGAAAGCACTAAAACAAGTCAGAGCTTGATCGCCTGAGCTGTTTCTCTGGCCACATCGGCTGTTTCAGATGAGGGGGCTACAGAGGTGCAGACATGCAAATTTCCTGAGAGGTTTTTTTAATTCATCCCAGAAGGTATTTTGTCCTCACATAGTCTATTATCCATACCTTTTTTTTTGCCTTTTGAGCGTTCCCCTAGAACGCTTCTAAACAATGAATTTTCCACCTTCCCTCCCCAAAGATGATGTGCTTTTATACCTGAAAACATTTAAGTGGGATTTTTGACTCAGTGCCTTTGTTCACATTGTTAAGCCGATCAAGCTTCGGTACTTTGGAGAAAAAGAGAAGAGAAACAATGTTGTTTTGTCTGCTAATATGATTGATAGACAACTTTCAATTATTGTATCTTTGCTGACTGGGAAGCACTTAAAAAGAGACAGGCTGCTGAAAGATGGGTTATTTCCCAGCTCGGTGCTGGTTTTCCACAGAAAAAGTATACAAGGATGCTCTCTGGTGGTAGCTGTAGGGCAGGGCTCTGCTCTGGCCACCACACTTTTAGTTTATTTTATGGACTAAGTGATAGCCCGAAACCTTGTTATCAACCTAGTAAATATATATTTATTTTTAGATCACTAACTGCCTCAATTAATTCTCTCCAAGTATTCCCAGTGCATGGGCAGACTGGAGGGTTGTTTTTGCAACTTCTAAAGAACAAAGTGCTCTCCCTAGGGCCGTGCTGAGATGGGGATGCAATGTGCTCCTGGCAGAGCATCCATTTCCCATTCTCCTCTGACCCCATCTGCCCCTTCTCCCTGTTCCCTCATCTCCCCATGCCAGCACCACCAGCCACGCTGGGTTTTGCACTGAACAACTCCCACCTGTGGGGATGCCTCAGTTTACATCTCTCAAATTTAGCTGCTTCTCCAGCCATTTTCCTTCCACCCCGGCATTTCCACCCATGAAATAACTCCATGCCCACAGCACCATGCTGCAAAGTCCTCCTTAGCCAGGGTTCCTGCCCTGGGCCAAGATTTGGATCTTGCTCTTGCCAAATACTGTAATGTCTAATTAAATATCAAATGAGAGCCAGTCACTGTCAGCCCTTTGAAACACTTATAGTCTTTCTATTAAATTGCATATAATAAATTGTGCCAGTGCAAAGACTTGACTGATCATGGTCATGGGTTTTGAACTGGTGGCCAGCTCAGAGACTGGTAGATGACTTCCCTAAATGCAAACATGAATGCAATTTTCATTTTGCAAGGACTGCACTACAGTTTATGGCACATCAGTGTTCAGAAAATGAACTTCTCATGAATCCATTGCAATCCCCAAAGTGGCACTTAGACCCAACAAGGGCCCTGCACCTTTTTGTTGGCCGAGTGAGAGAATGGCTTTAGTCCTTTGATTCCCCTGCTTAAGACTCTGAAATGAACCAAATTCGTGCCTGGAAATGAAGATCAGTGGTGGAAATGAAAGCAATGCTTAGAAAGGCCGGCAGGCTCCCACAGCTGAGGTTTGCTCTGACAGCAGAGCGTAAAATCACGAGCACAAACCTCAGTTTAGTGACACTGGTGAGTTTTAGCCTGGGTACAAACACACTTCTGGTGCTGTTCCAGTGCTGGCCTCAGCACTACCTTTTTCTGTTTTCCTGAATATCCTCCGCATCAGCCCATTTCCCTCACTGCCCACATGAGCCACCTCTTCTGCACATGATGGTCCCTGAGGGGATGTTTCCCCAGAGCCACTTCTGAGAGGATCAGCAAATCCTGCCCAGGAGAGCGGGCTCAGGTAATAACATTCATTAGGAAAAGACTGATTTTTGCCAAACCTCCTCCCCTTCCCTCATTGTCCTGAACATCTGATGTCTTTATTCCAAGACCTATAAAAGCAGGATTGCAGGACCTCCAGACCAACACACCTGCCCTTAGCACGCAGGCAAGCCTCCCCCGGGCATGCATTAGAGACAGAAAACATCTTAATCATCCACCCTGCTGCAAATAAGTTCGCAGAGCTTTAATTGATTAACAGGCAGTCCTTGCCAGCAAATGAGTGGTTGGCTCCAGGGAGCTCTTGGTTGCTTGTTTTTAAACAGTGCAGAGTGGGAAAATGGCAGGAATAAGCAGCGAAAGCTCCAGGGACCTCTAAGAGAGAAGGGCTGGTGGGAGGAAGGCAGAGCTGCCCCATGTGCTGACCTTTTTACTGCAGGGACAGGGAGGTCAAGTGGTGGCAGAGCAAAACACCACAGGGAACAGGGAGGTATTAAACTGCTTCTAACCCCAAACTGCCAGCTCATCTTCAAGCCACGGGGGCAAATAGTAACAGTTTGTGCATCTTCAGCAGCTACGGTATTGCTAAAGCTGCCTGAAACCCACTGATGTGTTCATCTCTGGTGACACAGAAGAACTAGTGTTGCCCCATGTCAGCCAGAAACAGCTTTCCAGCATCTACTCGGACACACGAGCAGGGGAAGGGAGAGGGCAGGGCTCTGCCAGAGGGCTTCCATGTCCACTCACCAGCTTTCTCATCTCTTTGTCCAACCATCCTTGATCCAGGAGAGTTGGCCTGATTTTAGAACCCCTTGTAAGCCTGAGAAAGGCACAGCTCATACAAAGAATGGCTTTGGCAGCATGACCAGAGCACTGATGGCAGTACCACCACCAGTGGATAGAGTTGGTCCATTGATGGACCCCAGCTCTTCTGCAGGCTCCAAACCTTCAGGATAGAAGCAGCTCAGGGAAAAGCAGGACTGATGGTTCACTGCTGAACACTGTTTTGCAGTGCAGATAAATACACACAAGATCCTAGAAAGAAGAGGGTCGTTTTCTAACCAGTTCAGCTCGAGGCCACACAGCACCTCTGGCCAAGGGACAGCAGGGCTGGGCCCTGGCCACCCGCTCTCCCTGCACTGAGCTCCCCTGCTACTGCCTCTGCTTTGGCTGCCCAGGATGCTGCACACTCCCAGCTGCAGGGGAGATGCTCACAGCCCCCGACACAGCCAGAAAATCCCTATAATTAAATTCATGCAATTAAAAGTTGGCACAAAATCCGAGGGTGTTGCTGGCGGCGTGGGCGGGCTCCTCGGAGCAGGCAGCTGGTGCACGTCCTCATCGTGCTCTGCCTGGGCTGGGGTTTGCTGCGCAGTGGATGTCACCTCACTGCCCCACAGGGCTCCCCCAAGGCTGAGCCGCTCCCGAGTGGCTCCAGGAGGGGACAGCCCCTCTGCACCAGCCCCACTGCCAGCTCTCACCCGGCCCAGCACAAAGCACCGTGCTGACATGAACCATTAAGCTTGAGCAAAGCGTCAGTCCCGGCTTTAGCAGGGGAAGGAGAGCGGTTTAACAAGGTGGTTGCAGCAGACAGCATCCAGCTGCTGACACACACAGCACGTGGGGATGCATTTTAAGCTGGTTTCACGGTGCTGCTCCCTCCTTTCCGGCTCACGCAGCCTGCTCTTTCTCCAGGTGCCCACAGTGGCTCCAGTTAGATCTTTACCTCCTTAAACTGATGATTTTCAGGTCTCAGGCTCAGTCCCTGGTGATGCAGCTGTGAGGATGCCAGTGTACTCCATCACATGCACGCTTCTCTGCTGTAGGAGTTGCACCTGAATCACTTTCTGGACCAAAAATCCTGCTCCTGGAAACCCTTCCAGTACCAAACCAGCATTGGCCAAGGCTATTTCTAGAAAGCAGGTGTGATCTGAGATGGGCAGAAAATTTTGGGACAGAAGAAAGGCCTCTGGATGCAATCACTGGCTGCTTTTATAAGTCAGATGGTGCAGGAATATCCTGTTTGCTATATTTTCTAGCAAAGTTAAAATCCAGTTTATAACAGAAGAGGAGAGAAGTTGCCCATCTGGGTACAAAATCCGTACCATCACGCTCAGAAGCTCATTTACTCCATGCAGCCCGAAAGGGAGATGCAATATGCTGCAGCACTGGGAATCTGGGGCAGTATCCAATAGTAGGAAGACTCACATCAGATTCCAAAACACTGTGAACCTCAGCCAAATCAAATTACTCCCATTGCCGAATATATCATTTTCCACCTTAAGTGGAACAGCCTGCCTGCCCTTAACACGCTGCAGCCTCGCCCCAGCGCGGCGCTGAGCGCTAATAGAGATGTCTTTCCCAGGGCTGTCACGGCCGCCCACCCGCTGTTTGATGACTTTACACACGTGTGACAGGTAGTAATGTCACTGACAGCCTCTCCCTGGCACCCAGTTTTTATTCATACCAACACCTTGTCTGTCCTCGCCGTTCCAGGGGAAGCGCCGTGCCTGCTGCTGAGCCGGAGCTCGCTTCCCCGCTCTGGGGGTTGCTTATCTGCGCCGAGAAATTGGACTTAATTTCGCTGCTGCTTCCCCACACCAGTCTATGGATCAGCAGCAAAGGCTAAACCCCAGATCATGACAGGGCAGGAGTGTAACAAGCTGGCAGCAAAGGAAATATATACAGTGTCAACTCCCTTGCAAAAGCACTGACAGCCTCCTGACAGGGGATGGATCAGATATTAAACTGATACTACACTCAGTTGGAGCCAAAAGGCCAAAGCAGAGCAATCCCAAAGGGGAAAACAGCATCCCCAAACTTTGCCTATCCACTTCCTCGCCAAGCTGATGGCAGTTCAGATTCTTCTCAAATATTAATGCTGTGGGGACTGGCTCTGGCCCTGAGGTGCTGTCACTTTAGCTCTCTGCCAAGCCACCGTCTCTGCCGTGCTGGAGCACGGAGGGACCCCCTTTCACACAGCCCCCTCCCACCTCTCAGTTAGAGCAATGCCAACGATATGGTGACAAACGCATTTCTGAGAAGAAAAACTAACTCCTGCAAAGCCTGGAAGCAGCAGGGAGCAGAACATCCCCTCCCTGCCAGGCAGGTTTTCCCTCTAATGCTTTTTCTCATATTCAATATTCAGACTATTGGGGATGCTGTCAAACGGGAGTCTATTGCTGTTTCAAAGGGCTAATAATAGAAGTTATTAGACTCTAGAGAAGCTCAAATATCACCAAGAAGAGTTCAGGAGGAGACGTGGAGAAGCAGTATTAAAAAAACAAGCAGCAGCCCAGCAGCCTGAGAACCTTCAGCGCTTAACTAAGAATAATTAGCTGTAAAAATACAAAATATAAAATGACTGCTTAGGCAGCAGCCCTGAGAAGTAGAAGAGGACCGAGGAATTATAAAATGAAGCAAAAAAACCCCCTGTTTTTTAGCAGGGGGGAAGCCAATATCCCAGTAGGAGTTATTGCCAGTGGTGACTCCAGCAGGAACCTTTCCGTGCCTAAGTGGGAAGGAGCTGGAGGAGCTGAGATGGAGGGGGGCAAGGAGGCAGAGCACAGTTCTTGCCCTCTAGGGACATGAAGAAGGAATGATCGTAATTCAGTTTAGAGAGAAGAAAAGCCTTGGGAAGAGATGATAAAAGCCCCTGAATCCATAAAAGGCTCCTTCAGAAAGAGCTGGTGTTCATTTTTCCTACAGCTGGGAAGGAGGTAGGGCTTGAACTGCAGCAGAGGAGGTGTATTTTAAGAAATTTAGATGGGGGAAAAGCACTCCTCACTGACTTTCAAAAGTTGATGGAACTCTATCCTTCCTGAGAAGGCAGCACGATGCTCAGGGGAGAGCTGGGACCAGCAAACCTTTCCATTTTGGGTTGGCTCTGCCTTCCCCCTGCTCCGGGTGAGCCAGCGAGAGTAAGCAGAGTTCACAGCAGCAGCAGCAGCAGCAGCAAACCCAAGCCCTGGGCCCCCATTCAGTCAGATAATTAAGCAGTGTTTAGACATCTAAGCTGTCCTGCTGGCTACTGCCCCAGTGCCTTGGGAAATGAAGTCACTGTTTTCTTTCCCACCAGCTTCCCCCCTAACTGTGAGACCTGGGAGGTGGGACACGGAGGGGGAACCCTCCCAGCCCCATGGGTCCAAAGAGGTGGTTTTCCAGGTGAAGCTCAGCTCTCTCTGCTTGCAGAGAGAGCGTGGAGATAATGAAATCCTACCAAGTACCATTTGTGCTTTAGAAGGCATGATGATGTTAATTAGTGTTCAAATTAAGCAGTAAGATTGAAGTGGGCATATAATGGACCACTAATAAATGCCTTGAGTGTGTTGAGATGCAGGTCTGAGGGAAGAATGATTTTAATCACCAAGAGTATATTAATGATGGCCCATAGATTCCCTTATTGCTGTTCCAACAGGCTGGAATACTGTGTTTTCCCATTAAAACACCCATTAGCCTTGAGCCCACTAAAGCTCTATCAGTGAAGCCACGTTCTGCTCATTGCTGCTCTACACATGACCTAATTAACACCATTGCAGGGGCTTGAGCCCAGCTCCAAATACCAGCCCTGGATCTGAATACTCAGTTAGAGCCAGGTGGTGTTTTTTGGGAGGTGGCTGGATCCCTTTGGGTACCCACCACATCAATGTGAACTCTGCCATCCCAGCTCTGAGCCAAGAGAGCCAGCACGTCCCTGCACACACGGGGGGCACGTGGCATGCCCAGCATGATTGATTACACGACAGCATCAGTTAAAATAATTGTATTTTTCATTTCCATGCAGATGAATTACTTCTCCAGAAAGCCATTTGTGCTTAATGCCATTTGTCTGCACTATGGTGCTAATCCACTGCAAGGACGTTTTTGTGCCGAGATTGATTGACTCCGTGTAAATAGGTGGAACCTTTAATTAAAACACCAGCGCCGACGCGGTGTCTCGGTGCGCTGACAACACGCGGCACAGACCACTTAAGGGGCTGATTCTATTTTAATCTACCCTGGCATAAATCAGGAGAAAGGCCCAGTTCAGCAAAGCACTTAGCACATGTTTAAGTCCGTCATATTCAGCAAAGTATTCAAGCATGAGCCGAACTGCGGCAAAGGCCATCACAGGAAAATGACGGTGCCTGTTGGAAGGACGCGGCTCGAGCGTGACAAAGCGATTTGTTTACCAGGTTTGTGCCCCGTGGGAACACACAATAGGTTTATGGCTTGGGAGGAAAGCTGGCAAGGTTTGTAAAAGCCTGTTGGGTGATGGTTAACCCACCAAAGAGAATTGCAGCAGGAGCCCGGAGGAGGCTGAGCAGCGAGGAGGAATTAGTGGCTGGCTAAAGGCAGAGCCAGCTCCCATACAGTGGAGTTCTCAAACCAACCCCACCTGGCATTTGAAAAGTTAAAGGATGGCAGAAAACTGGCCAGAAAAAGAGGCTTCCTCGCCTTCCTCCAAGTTTTTCATCAGGTTGTGCTCAACTTGCCGTAGGTTGGTGCTCCTGGGAGCAGCCACCCCTTCCCACACCTTCAAGGGAGGGGACAATCCGCTGGGCCATGCAGCAGCTCACCCTGCCAGGCTCCACCACAGATAACGGGGATTACTCAATCCATCGAGGAATCACAATGCCAGGTCTGGCAAGGACAGGGTCTAATGTGAAGTACAGGTGGAGACACATGGAACAACTTCTGCTGGGCTGACCTGAGCTGCTGGCGTCAACACAAGAAGAAAAATGGCTTATGACAACTGAAAAGCCACCGAATTTTTGTCCAAAATTATTATTATTGTTGTGTTGTTTTTATTTTGCTTGAGAATGATGAAGTTTGGTCTGTATTCTGGCCTGACACAAACAGTTGCAGGAGTACAGTGCACCAGGGCAGGTCACCAGATACGTCAGAACATTTCATCTCCATGTCACGTTATGCCAATTTCCTTTTAATTATTGTATTTTTAAAATCCATTAGCAGCGGCTGCAACTCAATGCCAATTAAATACACTGTCGTGTTTTCTACAGTGAAGTGCTTCTCCTTTGCTTCATTGAGAAGCAATTTGACACTTTGAATAAAATAAGCATTAATTATAACAATCAGTGGAGCAAACCTGGAAAGATGATACTGGGCTGACAAAAGGATGTTACCCTGGCCTAACCAGCTGGAGTAGTCTCAGAGTGGGTTGCCACTATGGCTGGTGTAGGAATTCTGACAGTGCTATGGGGAGCAGGAGGAGATGGCTCCGATTTACTTTAAAATCACCTTTTCTGGACAGTTTAAGATACCATCTGTCACATGGAAGTGTCCAAAGGGAAACTCTCTTCTGCAGAAAGAGGTGTGAAGGCTCCCTGCTGACAGGAGGCAGAGAGGAAGGGAAGGATCAGATGGATTACCTTTGAAAACGCCAGCTCCCCTGTTGTTAACTTCCTCAAAGCATTCCGATAGCTGTTTTCCAGGCTCTTACCAGCTTTGTTAGCTACCAGTAAGTTATTTAACAGGGAACTTTAGTCATTAATACCTTTAACTATTTTTCTCAACGATCCCTCAGTTCCCCATAGCTGACACTAACCAGGGCAGCTCCTCTCTGGATTCCCAGCAGGCAGCTTTGGGACCAGGGAAAGAAGAGACAGGTAAACCCACAAAGTCCTTGCTGTCCCTCCTGAAAAGCCTCGATCTTCTGCAGCTTTGCTGAGCTATAAACTGGCTGCAGCCCTGACCTTGACCGAGAGCAATACAGGCGTAGTGAAATAACACCATCCTACATCCAGACTTACTGCCCACGGGATCATCGTATTCACCTTTTATGAACGAGGAGCAATTTGTTGGGTCTGACCTGGAAATTGAAGTACAAGTGACAACACTCAGCGAGGGCTGCAGGCCTCCTGTGGGGACACAGATGCACAGCCTCAGCAAACCCAGCTCCCAGGAACGGCCCTTTTCCTAACGAGAGCTGACAAGCACAGTTTACCCACTGGCAGGAAATTATAATAGACAGATTTTCCCCTTGAAAGCAGAAAGCCTCACGTGCAGATCAAACGCAGTGTCAAAGTCCATCCTGTGTCTTTTGGTGACTGTCCCTTGCCTGTGGTGGCGTGGCCTGGCGGAGCACCGCAGGCAGGCACAGCATTCCCAGCAGACTGATGCCTGTGGATGTGAGCAGAGACCGTGACTTGCAGGAGAGAAGGGAAGATAACATCCCTATCGACCCTGCTGATGTAAATCTTACTTATTTAAAGTCATTTATTTAAAGCTTCCTGTGAAAGAGATGGAGACCCCAAGCAAAGCATCCCAGGAAGGGAAAATGCTCCCTTAACAGGTAGGAAAAAATCCTCAGCTGCTGCAAATGTGACCTTGCACAGGTATGTGCACAGAGGCACTTGACGAGCTTATCCCTCACACCCTTAATCAACACGATCTTTTTGATAAAAACAGGCCACCTGAATGTTCAGGTTTAGGGCTCTCCTGCCACAAAAGGACTGAGGTAGAAACAGTTATTAAGCCCAGCTCAAATGCAGATTGTAGCCCAAAGCTGCCTTTTGTGAATTTGTTTATAGAATCATAGAATTATAGACTGGTTTGAGTTGAAAGGGAACTTAAAGATCAACCCCCTGCCGTGGGCAGGGGCACCTTCCACTAAACAGGTTCAAAGCCCCGTCCAACCTGGCCTTGATCACTTTGGCCTGGGATGCTTTTATGTGGCCATTTGTTTCAAAAGATTGTGTGCAATTTTGCAAACCACCAGTCAGTGTCACAGGCTTGTGACCCCCACCTTTCTCATTACTAAATCAGAAAGTGATCATCTACTCATTATTAGAGGCACCGTGTGCACAACACCTGGGCTCAGGTCTGTTGTAGGTCCCCAGTGGCCCCTAAAAAGCAGGGATGAGAGCCTTGCACACTCCCTGTTTGTGGGATCATGCTCAGATCCAGAAAAAAAGAAACCTTTTTGCTATGAGTATTGTTATTTTGGGCAGAGCCACAAACACAGCGAGAAGTGAAAACGCCACGGGATCTGCTACAGAGGAAGTTAATGGATGAGCGCAAAGGTCTGCCAGCTTGAGAACAGAAATCCCTCCTTTGTGACAAAGTTTCTGACAAACAGATCTGAAATTTCTGAGACTCTCTCTAAAAATTAAATTGCTTATTTCGAAATTAAATTGTGATTTATGATGAAGCTGAATTTAAAAAGATTTTAATGGAAAGGTAAATTAGGATTGAAAGGAAGGAACAACCTTGCTCCAGGTCAAATGAAACATTTGATTTGATACAAGACTAATTTTTTTGTTCCCATTTTAGCTGAAGAAAATTCTGTTTTGATTTTATCTAGCTAATCCTCTTCTTCCCTACATTTATTAAGGACCTCCAAACTTAAGGATCCCATATTTGCTCGGCTTTGCCTTGTAGAGGTCAGAAACGTCAGGCATCCAGTAGGACGAGTGCCCATACCCTCCCTGTGTGCCCAGCTCCACAGGGCAGAGGAAAGGCAGCACTTTGTCTAATTACAGCCCAAATACTGCACCAATGTACTTTTAAGCCTTTAAACCTGAGCCTTTCCATTCTAACTTTGATTTGTGACTCAATGTGGAGCCAGCTGTGGCTGGGAAATGTCAGGCACAGGAAGCTGCACGGCAAGGCTCAAGGTACCTCTCCAAAAACCCACTGCACTGAGCTTGGTGGGGTCCCCTGGATGGGAGAAGGTCTGGATGGGGCTAAGGTCCTCCCAGTCATGAGGCAGTCACCCTGGAGGCAGGGAGGGGAGTGAAATGGATA
>VZRQ01008708.1:7350-29932 GCA_013397975.1 Machaerirhynchus nigripectus | reverse complement strand
ACAGTTTAGGAGCAAGACAGGAAAGCTTCAAAATAGCTTGGACTCTTCAATTCAAACTAATATTTCTACAGAACTGACAATAGATAGATTGTTTTTGCTTCTATTCTTACAGCACTCCATTTAAATATGAAATAAAGGTAATTTTGATAAATTCTCTACTACTTCTAGATGATAATAATATGGCTAACTGAAATTAAGAGTTATCAGTAGAAAATAATCCTTAAAATGCATGTGTCAACTGGAAGCAACATGATTATTTGCCATATTATTTGTACCCACATTATTCAGTTTGACTCATCTGGTTCAAAGTATCAAATAAACTAGGCTGTAGAAAAAATATACATACTACACTTCTCAGCACTAATACTGTCTTTCAACATTTTGGTTGCATTTTATATTTCTCTAAAAACTATACTGTAAATTCTGAGACTTCAGAACTGTAAAAGTTTAATTTATATGAACTTACAAGGATTCACAAAACTCAAGACATTTGTTACAGAGCCTATGAACTATTCCTGAACAGCTACAGGAACTATACATAGCTCTGCTGTTTCAAGAATTACCCAAAATATGTAGAAAATATACTTGAAAAATAAAATTTCCAAATCACATACTAGTGTAACACCAATGTAAACATTCCAAATCCAGACTTCAGTATACCTTGACAGGATGAAGATGCCTGTAAAGCATTACTTGGTAACCTAGCTGGTCCGCAGAAGAGTGCCACAGTGATGGGTGTTACAACAGAACAGCACCTGATGTTTGCTATCCTGTGAGCTCTCGTCATTTCGTCATATATAAGCCAGTCTGTAGGGAGTGCCTGAACAGCTGCAGTTTGGCCATTCACTGGGGGAATCTGTGCAGGAGCAAATAAGACTAGGCTATTTTATCCTCTATGTGTAATTAAAAAAACCTTTAACTCAATTCTTACTTTATGTATGTAGGAATAAATACATAAATATTTACATACACATGAATGAAAAAAGCGCAAGAAAACTCAACCACACTCACAATCACATCATTCCTATCACCTTGAAACAAAGTATTTTGCCTTTAAGAGGATCTAAAGAATTATCAGTTGCAGAGCAGAACTTTTTCCTCATAAGAATGAGCAGAGATGGTTACATCTTCAAAATACTTTTAAAACTAGCTTTTTCTTTTTACCATTTTGTCTTGTTCCACTTAGCAGGACTAACTGAAACACTGTAAAAATAAACCAACTCAAATTTTTCATTCTATCACCTGCCAGAAAAAGTATTTTCTAAAAAGTTCAAAGTGGCTTTACCTTTTTATACTGAAGTTGACTAAGAACAGAGGTAGGATGAAATCGCACTTTCTTCTCCTTTGGTTCAGTCAACACCAGGCTTTCTCTGTCTACATGCACAAGATTGGGATACATCCCGGCCACTAAGGCAGCTTTAATTACAGCCCAGTTCTCAGAGTTAGTATTAACATCTCTAATATCAGCTCCTCCTCTGGCTCTAACAAAACCTGAAGAAAGAAAGAGGTCAAAACTGCATTATATTTGCTTGTTTTTAAGATCTACTTTTTTGCTTCTCCAAAAGGAATTTGAAAAAAAAAAAGGTGAAATAAACTACAAATTGGTTGCATTTTTCACCACTGCCAACACTAACATCACCAAGAAGAAACCCTTACACTGATATCCTTCCTGTTAAGGGGTTTCATACAAACATAGAATAGAATTCCTTTTGACAGTACTTCTTTAATTAACAGAATATTAGACATGGTGTGGTTTAAGTGTAATTGCAACTTGCTTACAGCCTGGCACTGAGTGGGCCCTGCTCAAAACCTAGTGTAGGTGAACTTTAAATGAACTGTTTGTTAGCATGAACGGCTAAGCAGGGGTAGAAACAGAGAAAGGCAGGATACCTTTGCATAAAGGATGAGACCTTGGAGGGCCCCAAGGCTGGCTTAAGCTGGAATATAAGAGCAGGTAAGGGGCTGCCCTCACTGGACATGGAGAAAGAATCCAATGAGACAGCAGAAGACCCCAGACCATAAACTGCCACTGGATCAAGAGGAGTGTGCAAGAGCAGGCCACATGAAGACCAAGCACTGTGAGAGTAAGGGTATAAAGGCCCAGGGATTTCTTTATTCAGGACACTCTCCAGGGACATCCAACTTGAGCTGAAATTAACTGACTCTGCCTCAGAACCTAGGTTCTGAACTAGTTTTAACAATTGTCTCATGAAAAAATTTACTAGAACAGAAAACCCCAAAGAAACATGCCTCACACTGCAACACAGCAGGATGCTGAACAATCAGGGTGTTTTCAGTTATGCCAGCTGTTCTCCAGCCACTTTTTCTCCCCCTAGCATCTCCATCATGCCCAGCATGAATATGTAGTGGTCTTTTTCAACTTAAGGAAGGAAAATGACAAGTGAACACTATTCTCGTTACAATTTGTATACACTTAACTCTAAAATTATGTTAGAACTTTTTCCAGTCTATTTACCTGAGGCTCTAAGCTGGCCAAGCAACTGTGTTCTCATTCCTACGATGATTTGCATTGTGGCTTGAGACAGGAAATTCTTTTCACAGAAGGCTCTCTCCCAGCCATCACTGCGTGCCTTCTGCCATGCCTGAAAGAATAATTTTTTACCATTTGCCTATTAATTTAAGTAGCTAAAATTAAAAAATGTGAAGGTTTAAAAATTACATTTAGATCAATAAAATTAACCAAAGTATCAAACCTGATTTTTTTGTTTAACTACTAGATTTTTTTCCCCATTCCCTAACGTCAACATAATGATAATTACATTAAGTTCATGATGTTACTATATAGTTCATTATGTCAAGAAGTTACCCATGTGGCAGAATATAAAGCAGCATCTTGCTGGAACTTTCAAAATTTAACCAAGTTTGAAAAGATCAGACAAAATGTGTTCCCTCAGAAACCTCTGAGTCCAATATACAGGCTAGCCATAGCCGACTACTCTACTCCCAGCTTGGCTGGTATGCCATTTACTCTGACGTGTGATCTCTTGTGAACAGCCCCCGTTCTGAAAGGATACCTGGAAAGCCCTGAGAAGCACCATGTGGTCGCTGAACGTTCCCGCAGTGAAACGTTTCCTACACAGCATGGCTGCACGCTTCTGAGAGGCCAGCGTGGGCAGCACAAAAGGGTCTTGGCAGGCAAGAGCACAGGCAATGGTCAGAACAGGATCCAGGCACTTCAGAACAACCGCATACAACACCATTTTACCCAGGTGTGGCTCCACTGGCAATTCAGTGAGATGATAACCAAGTTCAGTGAGATCTTCCCAAGCGTCCATGGCATCTATAGTCTGTTTGAAAAAAGAGTAAAGGGGGGAATGTAGGGACAAGCAGCAGAAAGGAAAAGGGGACAAAATTAATTTACAATGAAAGCAGAAAGGATACAAATATTGGACATTACCTAGGCTTGCTCCCAAACACTAGAGAAGCAAGTCAAACTAGTTTCAGTTCAAGACAAAATTTTACAGTAGTCCCTTCCCTTAACATGGAAAAATACATACACACACACATGCAAAATGAAAACAAACAAAAATTCAAAGCATCCTAAGTGAGTGAACAAGACTTTCAGTATAATTAAAAGTCAGTAAGATATGTTACCACAACACAAATACTGATTAATCACAATTCCCGTCTAAATGTACTCCTCTGCTAACCTTGAGCATTTGCAGGGCATTTTTCACAATTAAAGCTGGTGGAGGATCAGGAGCTTTCATAAGAAAGTCAACAACTGGACAATTACTTGGAGCCAGAAGTTTTGTGTGTAAACAAAGCTCCTGCAAGTTAAAAAGAAAGAAAATACTATTAAGGTTTGGGAAAAAGAAAATAGATACACACCTTTTTGGAGTTATTAGTATAGTCTGATGATAATACACTTTTTAAAAGTTATAACTTCTAAGTGAATACGCACTTGGAGTGGCATTCTTAGAAGTTCTGGAGTCTGAAATTCCAACATATTCTCAAATCGGAGCTTACTGAAGAGACGAAAACAGACTCCAGGCTGACAGCGCCCAGCCCTGGAAAATAAAATATGGGAAGCTGTGAAAACTGTAATTTCTTTGTTAAAAAAACCCCAACCAAACAAAAAACAACCCACCCAAACTTAGAATATAAATGCAGAAGAAGGTCTAAGAGAATGGTAACTTTGTTGTGAAGGGGAAGTCCATCCCACAGATGAATTTAATGAGTTTTCCAGTACATTAATTATTTTTGACAGTATGGAAATGTATATAATTTTTTAATAAAAATATTTTTAATAATTATTATAATTTTAACCATACACTGAAAAATCTGGAGAAAAAAGGCCTATCTAAATAAAGTGGTATCATTTTTTGCTAACTTCAGACCAATCCAAACCTCAGCCATCTTGTGCCATAAGGAATCTAAGCTGCAAACTTTATTTCCTCCTCTTCAGATTCCCCAGTAAGAAGTTACTCTAAGATGTAAATGGCAGAATGAAGACCATAGAATGTGTGAACGAAGGGGCAGAGACAGCAAAGGCTCACAATTCCTGCTCAAAAACATGGAGGATAATGACAATATCATGTCTCCAAACAGGCATTTATTGCTATCTTCATACATAACTTCTCAGCCCTCACTCACTGTGCTGGGAAGAGTATGAACATGGCCTTTTAAGTCATGAGTACTCTGGAGATGGTCAATAAGGAATCACTGATCAGTGTCACTTCTAAAGAAGGGATGCCAAGGTACCAGTTAAAAACTAGCAGCAGGCAGTCCTTTGCCCACAGACAAGTTACTGTGGCTGATGGTGCTACATGGCAGAAAGAAGGAAAGTTCATGGGGGAGCACCAACCTAGACATAATGCAAGTTCTGGGATATTCCTGAGCGTCACTTTTCTGTATCTTGGGAAATTACTCCAAGGAAATACATGCTGACTCTTAATCTACTGCAGAGAAGAAGTATTAACCGTTGTTCAACATGATACTGGACTGGGCTAGAAACATTACCCTGCATGGCTGCTGTAGGTTTGTACTTTACTGTTAACATACAGCATCGTGGACAGCTGCAAAATAAAAACCAGTATAAAGCATTTATTACCTGCCTTTTCTCTGGATAGCACTGGCTTTTGAAATCCACCCCATTTTTAGCACTGTAACACGCCTCAGTGCATCAAAAGACTTCTATAAAAGCAGAGCAAAGAACATAAAACCACAATTAAACATGATACATGAAATAGAAGTTATTAATGAGCAATTAAAAGAAGTTCTTTAAAAAACAGAAAAAATAATCTGAACAAACACCAGCAGCTTCTGGCTCAAACGTATGCTCTGAAGTACTTCCTTTCAACTGAATTTACAATACCTGTTTTGCATTATCTTTATGCTTGTTTCCTAAATGGAAGTTTTCTAGTCAGTAGGTAATTGTGAGTCAATAAAAGATATGGACTGTCCATATTTGAATTATCACAAATCAGGAAAAAATATGTTATTATACTGATTAAAGTTTTCTTCTTTGTCTCACTTGGAAATTACATCTTTATTTTCCCATGTTTGATGCAAAGTTACAGAAAAATTGTATTACCATGAGAACTTTAGAAATTTGGCATGTATCCCTCCTATCAGATCCAACTTCATTTTCAAAGACATATAACAGGTCTTAAACTACCTCATTATTTTATCTCACTTAACAAGTAATTTGGGAATGGGCATTCAACACATCAGAAACAATACTTAAAAACTTAATGGATTAGATTTGGACTTGACACAACAGTATGATAAAGGGAACTCCCAATGCTCTCTTAAGTCTCAAGAAGATGGTCTAAACAGATGAACTTGTTTTTAAAAAACTAAAAGAAACTCTAAATCAAAAAAAAAGATGTATCAACATTTCAATCTACAATAGTTTTCAGAAGGTTTATTAACAGCTAATTATTTACAGTATTTGTCAGAAAACAAATGAATGTCAAAACTCAGTGATCTTTGTTACCTGAAATGCACTAGCACTCAGACTACTATAAAAAATAGTACTCTAAAATTTACTTACTATGTATTACAGAATAAGATTAGGAAGTTTACTTGCTACAGGAAGTTTTAACCAATCATACCTCTTTCACCTTGCCTGAGTCAATGACAAATACAACATCATTGACTGTTATGCTGGTTTCTGCAATATTTGTAGAAAGAATCTGCAAATAAAACAGGAAATAACCAAAACTATAGTTAAAAGCAAAGACAAAATAGATTAACATAGTATCTGACAAAGTCCTCTAAAACTCACTATTTTGCGCACTCCAGGAGGTGGACTTTTAAGCACTTTCTTCTGATCCAAAGTCTGCATATTTGAATGAAGCATGAAAACCTGGTATCTAATACAAGACAAAGAGCACATCTAAGTATTTTTAAGAAGCAATGAAAACCTCAACCATAGGAACTAGAGGCTTTACCTGTGAGCATTGTCAGCAAATCTCCTGTCATCAAAAAGAATACGGTCCCTCAGGCTAACTATCTCATCATATCCAGGAAGAAATATCAAAATTGCTCCTGAAAAAGAAGCGGGTTTGCAGAGTTAAGCAGCAAATTCACTTAAAATATATGTATCAGTACTGTGTAGACTAGCACGTGGAAGGTTTTACCTATTTAGTGTTTCCAAAAGAAGGGCAGCATTCATCAAAGGCTGAATGTACAGTAATTTACTGGGAGTGTGTGTTCATACCTACCAGTCTCACAGCTATGACAGATGTTATAAAGTAGGTGCATAATGAGGTCCAGATCCACTTTTTCATCATCAAAACTGTGATGATAAGCTGTCAACAGTTCTCTGTCCTCTGCACTAAGGTCACTACCACTTTTTTGGACCAGGGAACTTTCATCCAGATTTCCAAATCCTGCTGAAGCACTAAAATAGACAAATGCACAGACCAGAGTCAAGGCTGTTCATTTCAGGTTTGCATTCACCCATCAAATAAACTTAGATCAACATCAACAAGACTACTCCTTTCGAATTTTAAAGTGTAACAGAACAGCACCTCCAAAATACTATTACTGTTCAATGATTTAAGTGTAATCCAACAAGGCATGAAACTTCAACTTTTAGCATTAACTTTAATTTTCTTACACTTCATTGAAACACAACCATAAGCAAAGTGTCAGAACTCAAAGTATAGACACCACTTGTTTACCTGTTAAATAAAAAATAATTAAAAGAAATTTATTTCCCAAACATTTTCCTCCCATAAGCAAGTACGACACAAACAGAAACCACATTACGAAGTGCTCCAAAAATATTGCTCTCTATAAGATGGTAACAAAACTATAACTGTAAGTTAATCAAAAAACAATTATTGAATGACCTAGTGTACATGTTACTTCTATAAGGTCTCTTTAATATGGCTACTATGTATCAACAATGTATAGATAAAACCACAACAGATTTGTTTCTAAAATAAGCATCTGAAATAATTATGGTACCTGGCAGGATCAGCATTTCTATTTATGTAACTTACTATACTCCCATCCTGCCTAGACATACAGTCACAATAGCAATGCCAACCTCAAAATGATAAAAGATAATGACATGAAAGAAGTCTATACCACTCTAACTACATTTATCCTAAGATTTGCACAAACATAATCACTATGACACTGAACACAAACACTTCTTTTTTTAAAAGGCGTGGTTTTGAAACATACCTAGTCTCAAATAAATCCTGCTATTTTGGTCAGATTTAAAGGCATAAAAAGCTAAAAACTGTTCTGATTAGAAGATAAAATGCAAATTTCCCTTCAACATTTCCCTTCAACAGTTTCTGCAAAGTAGTTATAGATTACCTGTAGGATTCCAACAGGTCAACAACCTCTGTCTGTCCAAAGCGCTTAGCCCAGTCCACAGCCATCCTGAAAGAGTTACACAGAAATCTTTTTAAAATTTCTCACTTCAAAAGACACACAGCCCAAGACTCTGAATTAAGAATTCAACTTTTAATTTTCAGAATACAACGTGATGAAGTTAGAAAATGTTTCAACTGTCAAAACTTACTATTGCTTACAGTAGTCTGTTAAGTTAGTAACTAGTTTAAATGTTATAGAAATTTCTCTCTCATTTGTACGCTGACAAATAAATCTATGTTTCTGTTTGTCTGTTTGTTTTTACCAGCCATTAGATGATCTGCAGTGGATACTTGCTCCCATACTGATCAGCTGCTCCACTTGACTCAAAAAGCCTCTCCCTGAAGCAATCATTAGTGCAGTCGCACTGGTTTCACTGTGCCTATAATCAACTGAGAAGTACAAACAAATAAATAAACCAGCAAACAAAATAAAAACATTCTTACTTTTTCATCTAAATGTGGTATGAACGTGACTTATGTGACTTTTAAAATCCAGGCCAAAGAGAATTTGTTTTCTGACTTCATCCCACTACTCAGTTCATATGAATTTAACACTACTTTAGACTTGCCTTAACATCTGTTAATACTTCAAAACAAGTACAAACAAAAAATAATTAAACAATTCATTAATTCTGCTAGCTCTACTCACTTTTCCAATAGGTATCAGAATTCAAACCTAACAATGTTTGAAACTGGAGATAAAGTAGCCATGGAAATTCAAGTCATTTTGCTATTCTTTTTTTTGTATATAATGAGATGATAAACTTACCACTGACATTTTCAGTTAAAATGAGATGGAACACCTGAGCAAAGGCATCAATATCTTTATGCAACCAAATGTCAGAAAGACAAGAATCCATTTCTTTTATTAACCATGGTTCAAGGCAGTTCACATCTTTTTCAGTCTGAAAAGAAAACACAGTATTAAAAGATGGATGTCTTCCAAGACCTATCTTTATTCGCATATATTACACATGAAAAAATTGAATGGTTGCTTTTCCAAGTTACAATCAGAAATCCAGCATTAAAACACTTATTGCAGTTGAAGCATCTATTGTATCATATGCAAGTACTTTAAGCAATGGCGGTTCAGCCATTCAATCTGAAGAAAAGTTATGTACAAACCACTGCAACTGAAAAGCACACTTCAGCTAGAGTAGTTCATGATGATTAGAAAGAAATAATCTATAAAATATGTTAATATCCTTCGAGAAATTCTACAGAAGTAGTATCTTTAGAAAAGAGTTTTTAGAGCAGATTCAAACATATCTCCCAACAAATGGAAAAACTTACCAGTTGATTAAATACTGTGTCACCACCATCACCCAACAGATAACACTCTTCAGTTGCCCTTGGGACAGATCTTGGTCTCTCAGGTTCCAGCTCACTATTATTTTCTTGAGCAGAACACCACTCAGTAAGAGTGCTTTGCTGTTTTTCTTCTAGAATGCATGAAGGATTTCCATGAAAAGTTTTACAGTCATCCTAATCATCCATTATTTTCAGTTTCAAAAAAAAAAGCTATATCAAGTCTTTAACAAAGTTAAAGCTACTAGATCTTTTATTTAATCTAGAACATTGTTACCAGTCCAATATAAATTCCATTATTCAGGGCACCCAAAGTGCACCACTGCAAACATCTGCTATAAAAACAAGATAAGAAATACCACTTGGTTGCTTAACCCATTAAGCCTCCAACTTGCTGCATTCACACAAGCTTCCTAAATAACTTCTACACAATTCTCAGTCCAGATCTTCCTCCAGAAGTGAAATACCAAAGACCAATGATATAACTCTTGCATGTAACAACTAACTTCTGCGTACAAGTAAAAGAAACAGTAAAAGCCAGCAGGGCCTCAACTGAGCTTTTCTACCCACCACAATCAGAGCTGAGCACCATGATAAACATGCAGTTAGGACTGTATGTTAGAGCTTTGGGGTTGGTCTTCTTCATTTTCTTTTAATACTCATTAGGATCGTTACTTTCAGCTGTCAGAAGAACTCCTCAAATACTGTAATCAATATACTCAAGTACTTAATCAATTGAAAAGAACCCCCTATATTTGGTTCAAGTGTGTTAATGCTCCTGAGCTAAATATGTTAAATGCATCCATGTCTGAAGAATGCACTGAAAAACGTTAACAATAGAAACCACTTCTGTACAAGATGTACAAAATCCTGCCTTCTCTAATGGCTGCGCTTTAATTTGCACCTAAATGACAGCATATTGTACCTTATGTTTCTATAGTTTTCATATGGGCAAAGACCCCAGTTGTAGGTAATTCTACATCATAATAATTAGGAAAAATATAACATTTATTAACTGAAAGACGAAGGAATATAACCACTGAAAGTAAAAATATTTTTTCTCAATCACCATTTCTGTCAACAATGTAAACACAGAGTTCTAAAGATACCTAAACTGTCATCTCATCATGTCTCATTTACCAATCTGACTTTAGAATTTTAACACAGAATCATCCTATTTGTTGTTCAATCATTCAACAAGACTCATTGCCAAACCTTTACAAGTAACGAGTTCACCAACCTTGCTGCTTCTCTTTTTTGTACTTTACCATCTCTTTGTTTGTATACCCAGTACTTCGTAAAATGTCCTCCAAAAACATCTCCTTAACTTCGAAAGGTCTTCCTTGGACTAAAAGCAGAAATAATTCATGAAGGATTAGATATTCTCTAGATTCACTTTAAGAACATCAGTTCTTAAAAACAGTTTTTATAGACTAGAAAGTGAATTAAACATGATTAGGGCCCAATTTAATGAATTATTATATTCCTTGGAAAGTCTTGTAAGAGTATCTTCACTTGAGTTTACTTTCTTTAAGGGATTGGGCCACAAAAAAAAAATTTAAAAAGGAAATGCCAGCTGCGTACCTTTTTTCTCATTAACCTCTTAAATCCTATTAAATGTTAATAGCAAGAGATGTAAGATTGACAGTTATTTACTGCAATTTTATCAGATGAGAAGCCACTTTCGTTTAGGTGTACAAAAAAGAATTTACTGTGTCTGATGCCTTTTCGTGGTCTTAAAATCAAGAGGCGAACACGGTTAGAAGGGGAAAAGGGTATTACCTTGGTATTTATTGTAAGGATCCTTAGGTGCACCAGAACCAGGTCGAATACACCTCCATGCACCCCCGCAATGGCCACCGCAATCCCCTCCTCTATATCTGGTCTTACATTCTAGGTCTTACTAATTAGCATATCTATCAAAATTCCCCAATGAGAGGCTCGAATGAGCCCCCCTCCCCAAGGAACCTTCCCCTGGATGGTTCTATCTTAGTTTACAAAATGTGTTCTGGAGAGGACCTTGGGGCCTGGGCACACTGGCACCCTAACTACAAAGCCTCTAAAATGTTTAGTCTCTTGGCTTAACAAACAAGTTCAAGAATGTAGGCAAAAGCACCAAGAATACAGAAGTTGCAAAAAGGTATAAAAGAAAAGACAAAAAGCATCATGGCATCATGTCAGCCACCTGAATTACATAATATAAGGGCAATTAAGACAGTTTTAGTGTAAGATCCCACAAGCAGACTGCCATGTTTGTATTCAACCACCTTCTTTCATGAGAAGTATATGAGGAGATGGACTTCTCTCAGAGTCCTCGATTAGTGCAGCCAATTTTAGCTTTCTTTACCAACTACTTCCCATGGTTTTCCCTCCTAAGAACTTACCATGATTTCTCTTTTAACATCACTGTTTTCTAGACCTTATATATAGACATTATTTTTTTACACAGGAAGAATTAATACCTGTTTTTGGCTCCTTAGCAGACATTTATCACAGCTAAGTTCACATCACCTAGGACTTTTCTCTCCTTCAAAAAGGACAAGCTACAATTCACATATTTTTAGAAGCTGTCATGGAGGAAGTCTTCTAACACTAATCATAAACTCGGTGTACTACAGAAACCCACAACTAAAAAATGTTGGTTTCTGTGGTCAGGATTGTGTCAGCTATACTACTGAAGAATCAACCTTTTTCATGACATTAACAGACAAAGTATCTAAACCTTTTTTTTATTCTTAAATTAGAAAAATTGGAAAAAGCATATTTTCAATTGTGATTACCCTGTGAAGTCCAGTATGTGATTAACAGTATAACCACTGTGGTGAACTGAGGAAAGAGATAGTAGTCAGAATTTGCAAAATAAATCTATTCATCTAAAAGGATGAGATGCTGCAAAAAAAGTAAACTGGAAAGCCACATAAAAATTACAATGAGGTTTTCCTTTTCCAAAAAAATTGCTCAGTATTAAAATCTTGTGTAACTTTCAGATTCCTGCCTCCAGCAAGCTGCAAGCCTTATTTTCCTAAGCAACAATTCAAAACTGAAAACCAGAAATGAACACTTTTATGCGTAAATAAGAAAAAGTAACTCTATCTCATGAACATCCCCTAAAATTAACCAATGATTCGTAGAGAAAATTCTAAATGAAGCAAAGAATCATGTGATTAAAACATAACCCCTAATTTGCCCAGGACTGTATTTCAGAAATGAACAGATGCAGTCATCTGAGTTTTATCCAGCAACTAGTAGCAATCTCTAAAGCCAGAAGTAGAATCTACTGGAATGTACTAATACGTATCACACTCTTGTAAATCCTAGGGTCTGTACCACTATGCAAACCAGCACTTTAAGAATCTTTTCCTCCTTCTTGGATTGAATGTGGAGGGGACCAGGACATCCCTGCATTGGCAGAACATCCACTGATAAAAACACTTGCTCTGAAGTAGGTGCAAATAGTTAAGAAACAACAAACATAAGTAAACAAAAAACAACCACTGTTGTAACTGTCAGGGTATTTATCATGTGCCTTTACTCAGAATGGTTTGGTACAGTTCAGTTAAGATCTACGGGTCTCAGGGCAGGTATACAGAGATTTAAGAGTTTACTTAAGTGAAGTTAAGAGTTTACTTACTGTGTATTACTGGGCAACATCCAAAATACCTAATAAAGAGATCTGCATCTAGAGCAGCACTGGAAATAATTAGTTTTAAATTAGTGTGGCTTTGTAGCACATCTCTCAGTTTTATTAGCAAGAAGTCGCTGAACCTATCCCTCTCATGTACTTCATCCTGTAAGAAAGGTAAGAAAACCAAAAAGAAAAAGAACAGATAAACACCACAGATCCAAGATCATAACTTTTCACAAATATGAATTTTTTAAAAACTAAAATATGTAATTTGGTGGTGCGGTACAGAGGTATTAAAATGTTTAAGTTTAGCTTAAGAAGGATTTTTTAAAAAATTATCCAAAAGTAAAATAAATACTTCAGAAAGTTTTATAAAGCTATCAGAGCACACTGCACTGTAATGCACAACCCATATAGATCATAATTTCAGAGATCAAAATGAGTATCTGTAACTTCTCTATTTCTTGCACTTGAATCTCATTTACAAGACAATGCCACAAATGGCAAATCCTACAAATCCTATTTCAATAAAGTCTCCCTGCACAACTGATGAGAAGAACTGTAGGATACCACATGAGAAAAAAAGATAGATTTCTTAGATCTATTAAATCATGCACAAAGCTTATCATTAAGGCACATGACTGATTAATCATCTTTATCTATCTTCTGTTTAGTTTTATATTCTGAATGTATGAATCAAGGACGAAAACACAGGATTTGCAGGCTGAAGTCATGAATGCACAAACCATTCTTGCGCTTTTTTCCTCCTTGGTAAACAGACAGGCACCTAAAACTACCATGTTTTTTTTCTGTTTCCAGCAGTGGAGAACTTGCAGCAAACATTCTGGTTCCACTGATTTATCAAACTCCTCAATAAGAAATTCACATAATCATACACGAAAACAAATTATTTGTTAGAAATTAGATGGCATTTTATCTTGAAAACATCAGGCAAACGAAGAGACTGCAAACTTGGTGCTGCGAAATCAAGTACATGATAACAGCAATTCTGACACACTCGCATTGAACCGTATCTACGTAAGCCTTCCTAAAGCTTTTCTGCTGACTGGGGAAATTCAGAAAAATTTAGACCTCTGCCCTCCACAATCACATCACAATTCCAAAATTAATTATTGGCATGAACCTAAAATAAGATGCTTTTACAAGAAAAAAAAAGCAACAAACCTCAGAAAAATATGCATACTACAATAAACAAATTAATAACTCTTTAACGTTAATACAGATTCTAACTTAACAAAAACACCTTAAATATTCATCAAGTACATACAGAAAACTAGGATCTCATCTACCAATTAAGAAACAATACATACTGCTCCATCTCACACAAAATAGAAGATCCTTACCACAATAACGTGTGTCACACTTGATAGGGTGCTGTCTCCTGCCATCAGTGTGCGAAGCAGTATGCCATTAGTGCAAAAGGTTACCAGTGTCTTTGGAGAAACCCTAGTGAACAGTTCACAAAGATGCTTCAGCTTTTCTCACCATTTAAATGCTGCTAGCTTTCCACTATTTCCTAAAAATTAAAGATTGAACAGCTCCTCACTGGAAGTGGAATCACAGTTCTGTCACCAAAGAGCTCATGCATATTATTTGTTTATAAACTATGCCTGTTTCCTAAGAGTTCCTAAGGATTCTTAGTGCTAATGCTCAAAAACTTCTGACAAGGGATTAATTAACAAGGTGAGATTCATTATTTCTGAATTAATAAGCAGTGAAACAGAACCTGGAGAACCTCACCACGTTGTGTTAATTTACTGGAAAATTCAGTGTGGACTGCCTTGCAAAAACAGGTTTCAATTCTTCAGAATATCCTTGGATATAGTCTTTGTATTTATCTATATGTGGTAGGCTGGCCTTGGCTGAATGCCAGGCACCCACCCAAGCTGCTCTATCCCTCTCCTCCTCAGCTGGAGTGGGGAGAAGGAACACAACAAAAGGCTCATGGGTCAAGGTATGGACCGGCAGAGATCACTCACCACTTACCATCATGGGCAAAACACACTTGGCTTGTGCAACTTAGTTTAGTGTCTTACCAATTACATCCAAGTAGGATAAGGAGAAACATAATAAAATGTTACAACACCTCCCCCAACTCCGCCCTTCTTCCGATGCTTAACTTTCAATTTTCTCTAATTCCCATCCCTCAGTGCACAGGGGGACAGGGAATGGGGGCTGTGGTAGTTCACATCTTGTCTCTGCTGCTCCTTCCTCCTCACAAGGTGTATTTCTCACTCTTCACTTCACTCTTCAATTGCTCCAGTGTAGGTTCCTCACATGCAGTGCAGTCCTTCAGAAACAGACTGCTCCAGCATGGGACCCCCACGGGTTCACAAGTCCCGCCACCAAAACTGCTCCAGTGAAAACTCGTCTCTCAGCGGGGCCACAGGTCCTGTCAGGAGCCTGTTCCAGCACAGGCTTCCCACAGGGTCACAGCCTCCTTTGGGCAATCACCTGCTCTGGTACTGGGGTCCTCCACAGGCTGCAGGTGGATNGCAGAGATCACTCACCACTTACCATCATGGGCAAAACACACTTGGCTTGTGCAACTTAGTTTAGTGTCTTACCAATTACATCCAAGTAGGATAAGGAGAAACATAATAAAATGTTACAACACCTCCCCCAACTCCGCCCTTCTTCCGATGCTTAACTTTCAATTTTCTCTAATTCCCATCCCTCAGTGCACAGGGGGACAGGGAATGGGGGCTGTGGTAGTTCACATCTTGTCTCTGCTGCTCCTTCCTCCTCACAAGGTGTATTTCTCACTCTTCACTTCACTCTTCAATTGCTCCAGTGTAGGTTCCTCACATGCAGTGCAGTCCTTCAGAAACAGACTGCTCCAGCATGGGACCCCCACGGGTTCACAAGTCCCGCCACCAAAACTGCTCCAGTGAAAACTCGTCTCTCAGCGGGGCCACAGGTCCTGTCAGGAGCCTGTTCCAGCACAGGCTTCCCACAGGGTCACAGCCTCCTTTGGGCAATCACCTGCTCTGGTACTGGGGTCCTCCACAGGCTGCAGGTGGATATGTGCTCTGCTGCGGATGTCCATGGGCTGCAGGGGAACATCCTGCCTCTCCACAGACTGTACCATGGGCTGCAGGGGAATCTCTGCTCTGGCTTCTGGAGCATCTACTTCCTCTTCTTCTACACTGACCTTGGTGTCTGCAGAACTGTCCCTCTCACATATTCTCACTCCTCTCCTTGTACTGCTGCGCAGATTCTTTTTTCTTCTCAAACATTACTCCAGATGTTATTATGCTCACTGTTGCCGAGGCTCAGCCTTGGCTAGAGGCGGGTCTCTCTTACAGCCAGCTGGCAGAGGCTTTATCAGCCATCTGGGAAGCTTCTTCTCCAAATAACACCCCCCTCACTACCAAAACCTTGCCACACAAACCCAATACACTATACTTGACTGAATCACAAAGAAATCAGCTCAATCTTTTCAAAAGCTTTGATTTTTCAAGAATCTAAAATTCTTTAAAAGTAGCTACTACCTGTGGCAGTACTAGCTGTACAAGTAAAAACAGCAATTGCCTCTACTTCCTCCAACATTGCCACTTTAAGCATTCAAAACTTCTAGAGAAAAATGTAGAGTACTATACAAAGGAACACACACACACATGTGTGTGTATTTCTTTTCAAGTGTGTAATTTTTTCTTCATGTCAAAATACTCTTACACATTGAATTCAAGGAACACATACCAGATCGAAGTGCTTTACTTTTTTAATCTCTACTCTTTTCTCTTTTTCAGCAGCCTTCTAGAAGTCATCACTACTGTCTAATAAACACTAAAAGTTTAAAAAATTGATTTCTGCGTTACTGCAAACACTCCCATCCAACACTTTTTGCTGAGACAGAAACACTGCGGTCTCTCTCTGTTGTACTTTCTCAAGTCATCTTTTTGATTCTTCTGCACTGCTTTCAGTAATTCTTCCATCTGACCTATACTTTGTTTTTCTTCATTCAGTATAATCCTTCCACATACTCATCATACACCTTGTTTGCAATTCATCTTTACTTACTCCTTTAATCCATTAATAGCCTTGTGACCTTTGGTATGCATATTAAAATTCTTTACCTTGGCTTTGCTGTTCAAGTGCATTCATTTTCATTAGAAATGTATTACCTTCATCCATATAAGCAACATAACCAGCTATACCTTTTGCCATCTTCTTCTCACTTGTATCCCAACTGCTGCCCATTCCTGAAAATCCCACTATTTACACAATTCAAAGAGTTTAGAAACCACACACAATCTTCAGATTTGCATCCATCCCTGCTCTGCTTTAGGAACAAATTCCTCGGGTCATCTAGAATTTCTGCTTTTGCTTTAAAGATAAAAGCTGAAACAGAGTAAATTTAACCCAAAGGGGATTGGTAATGCTCAACATCATCATTCACTTTCCAATTTTGTTGTTTTCCCTTTTACATGCCCTATCATCTCTCACTACATAGCTTTTGTTACAGCATGCTGGTCTTTCTACCTATTTTCAAAGCTTGCAGAACTTTTGGGTTTACATATGTTAAAAGTAGAGAGGACAAGGATATCCACACACATACTCCCTAGAAGAAATCAGGAGAAAGCACTTGCAGTTCAGTTCTATAGAACAACTCACTGCATGAAACTGCAAAATACAGGAGAAAAAACACCCTTTTCAACTCAAACATTCATTACCCAAAGTCGCATACCCTGCCTATACTTTACACACTGATATTTTACTGGGCTGCATCCCAAATACACTGTAGTTTAAATACATGACTAAAGACACCCAACACCAGATCAACTGACTTTAAAAGAAATGTCATCAGTACCTGCTTTCTAATCGGATCTGATAACCAACTGTCTGGCCAATCTTTTCTCTTCTTTCTGCTGCCACTCTTTCAGCCACAGCAAGTGCTGCCAAACGTCTTGGTTGAGTGCAAAATATACGGCAGGGAGTTCCATTTTTGTGACAGTCATCAAGAATAAACTGGGGGATCTGTAAAGAAGTGGTTTAAATTTACTTTTTAGTTTGATAAACTTGTAACTTTTTTATCACAGCGAAACAATTTGACTGCAACTCAATATCACACAGCTTGCAAAATGACTCACAATAGGATTATCGTTGCAAATGTACCTGAAGTGGCAAAAAGGCCACAAGAATCAACTTCTGCTATTAAGTTTGATCTGTTTCAAACCAAACACAACAAAAACAAAACAAAAAAATCCCAACTAACCAACCAACCAACCAACCAACCAACCAACCAACCAACCAAAACAAGTTGAAGCTTCTCTCTCCTGCCTCAAGGAAACCTATTAAAAGAACCCTTTAGCTAATCTTTCATTTTAACACAATAACACTCCAGATACTAGGAACAGAACTAGCTTTACAAGGAAAAAGGGTATACAAAACTATAGCTACTTTCCCTTCAATAATCTATGATTATTTTAATGAAAAACTGGTATCCATCAGAAAACTGTGCAGAATCATTTATGCTTTTAATATCTATCTGCTGGCTTAGTATTGCAAAAGCAAAAAGGTTAACTGGAACACAAGACTCTGAACCCCACAGGAAAACAAAAGCTTTAAAATTAGAATAAAAAATTTCATTACTACAGAAATCTTACAGATTTGGAAGCAGTTTAGTACAAATACTGTTATGTTTTTTATTTCATTAAAGAAACATACTTGAGTAGTTTTTCCTGATCCCGTCTCTCCTATAATCAAAACAATTTTATTGTCCTTTATTATTTGGACAATTTCTTCCTGTTTTTCAAGAACTGGTAGTGATTGCCTGAAGGAATCAAACTCTGATTCCCCTCTTTTCACAGGAACCTGGGGTATACCATCACTAAGTCGTCCACTTGTCTTGTTCACTTCCTTGTTTTCTGTGAAGAAAAGTCAATAAATTACAAAGGAAGGTCACTAAAGCATTGCTTAAAATGGTACTTAGAAATGAACACTCCCGATTTTATTAGCATCCTTGCTGATGAAGTGAGAAACACATGACATACTTAAAAGTCATTTTCATGGTAACTCATCCTGTTATGATGCTTGAAATAAATACAGCTCAAAGGATTTTACTTTCACAGGAATTTTGAACACAACTGAACTATTCCAGTATATTGCTCGAGTTAAAAAAAGGCATGAAGACCTTAAAGAGAAACAGAAACTAAACCCAAGAAAAAAAGCCCTGGGCACATCTTCTTGGCCTTTGTATCTGTTTACACATCTCAAGAGTCTGCTTAGAAAAATCCACCATAGAGGTAAACATTTAAGTTATTCCAAACTTAAAAAGTATGTTTTCCAACAAAAAGTCAACTTTACTGTGATTTATATGCCTTCTTTCACATCCTCACTGGTCTTTTAAGACCTCCTTTCAGTCAGTCTCACATAACCTAATAGTCTAGCCTGTAAGATTTGTCTTAACACGTACTAATTGAACCATGATGTACTGAGAGCCCTGGAGCCACTCAGCAGTGTGATGTATCAGAAAGCAATGCATAGGTAGCTCAAGAACCTGCAGTCTTCTGAGGAGGCTACTTCAACGTCACTATTGTAAACACTGCTCTATAATTCCTTCATAATTATTTTCCAGAAGAATGAGAAGCTCACTGTAAACTCAATTTTAATGCAATTATATAGGCATTATACAATTATTTAATGCAATTAACAGATTAATATATTAAATTACAAACACTGTTTTACCAAGACAAACACAGACTTACAGATAAGAAGAGCCAAAGACCATTCTGGAGAAGTAAAGAAAGATAAATTTTACACTATTCATTAGTTTATGCCCTACATCCCCAAGAAATTGCTTTTTGGTACTTTATTATAGTTTCCCTCTGTTCACTAAACAATCCTATTAAACAAATGAAACAACTAGCAAAGGAAGCACTTGAAGCACAAACATAATGAATCAGAAATATCCATTAAAACAAGGCATCCCGCTTTCTGTTCACTACAGCCAGCTTTGTACACAGAAAAACAACGTAACTTTCACAGCTGTAACTGTTACAGCAACACCCATGTTAAAAGCATTGTTTAAAAAACCTGTCTTACATCAGTTTGTCTTCCAGAGAACTTTACATACTCTAGAAATCAAGGAGTTTACATAATAGCCTTAGTTTATGTAATAACTCTTAAGAGACCGAATCTATTTTAGAAGATGACAAAACAAAACATGAATTCCTTATTTTACCAAGAATATGGATTTCTAAGGGCACAACAGCCAGTCTCATTTTCTCTTAAGGGTGTTCTTACACAGAGTGATGGTAAGACTTGTCTCTTCAGTCTTACCCCATGGAACTTGCAGGAATCCACATTCCACAACTGTATTTAAAAAAAAAAATCTGGCTGAAATTGGCTCAAAGTGATACAAGGGAGACACTGCAATGTGGGTGACACGACTGCCTGAGCACGTCATGACACCAGTTTTAAAAGACCTTATATTAACAATTAAAAGAGAATTAATAGGTTTGTTTGGGAAGAAGGGTGTCAGTTAGGACAGAGGAGGAGACAGAACATAGAGGGGGTTGCTTTGTGGTTGGGTTGTGGGTTATTTTTTCAAGTCCTATTGAGTGACAAGTCCATATTACAAGACACACTGAACATACCAGGTTCAACAGCATAGGCAGTTCCTCGTTCGGTCTTTGGCAGAAGTTCTGTTCGTTCTTTACTTGTGACAGGAAAATTCCGAATTAAAGTACGAACGATGTGTTTTGTACCAGAAGTTAAGGCACAAGTCATTACTGCACGTTTTAGTTCTGATCCATCCTTTTTTCTTACAGTTAGGTATCGATTTGCTCCTTTTCTGGGAGAAAGGAAAAAAAAAGGCATTTTAGGAATAAGCAAACTAGTTACCTCCATGCAATGATCTCAGACAATAATTCTTTCAAGATGACTTTCAGCTTATTTTCAAATAAAATGTCATAACTAGAATCTTCCAAATAATGTCCTAAGTAGCATAATACAACATTCACAACAGTATCATCCAAAGCACCCTCTATTCATGGGGGGTAGTGCAGAACATGTCACTGCAGACATTGGATGCATTTGTTATCACTGCATTTGTCTCCCAAAATACATACAGCTCTACCAATCAACTTATCAATCAATACTGAGAGTTATGACACCAAACTGACTTCTAGACTAACCTGAAAGATTCAGAAGTTAAAAATCAACAAATAGGCAGAACAGACAAAAAAGCTCCCTGCTACTAACACTCCAAGCCTTAACAAAATCCAGTAAAACATATGTGATCTCAGGATGTTCATTATCAAAGATTTATTACGTAGAAATGGAGCTAAAGCACTTAACCATAACACTGCACTAATCATACTGAACCCTGACACAGAAGTGCAAAGAATTGCTGTAAATATATTTGAAACGGAACTAACTTGCACCTGGGCTACAACTGGCATATTAACCCTTTCAAAATGACTTCTCAGGGTAAGAAGAGAAGGTCACACTAAGAGCCCAGTGGCCTGTCCCTGGAAGGGACAGAAGACTGGTGCAGGTGTGCAGGTGCTGGCAGGGGCAGCCTCTGTGAGGAGAGGCACAGCCACCTTCAGCAGTCCCTGGCTCTGTCCTCTTTACATCCTCATTCCAAGTACTTATATACACCGTTGAGACGCTCCCAAACCTTGTCTTCTCTAGGCTGAACAGTCCTAGCACTCTGGCCTTTTCTGCATAGAGGAGATGCACCATCCCCTTCCATCAGTTTGTTGGTCCTCCACTGAACTCTCTCCAGTCTAGGTCTCTGTCGTCCTGGTGATCCTAGCACTGGACAGACACAGTGCTCCCAGTGCAGCCTAATCAGAGCTGAGTAGAGGCAAAGGATGACCCCCGTCTGCCTGCTGGCAACACTCGAACCCTCTCCTATGCTTCCCAACAGAGGCATTCTTTTGAGCGTGCTACTCAAAGTTACACTTTAGCTGTCAAAGTAGGAGATTCTAAGCAAAACCTCTGAACGCGCATTAGTACAGTGAAAAAAAAAAAAAAAACAGGACAGATCTTCATGAGAAGTCTCTTCTATGGACATGAAATCCTCAAAACTGCATCACAAACTAGCACGTCACAAGTTTTTTTTAACTCAGACATGAAGCAAAACACAGAGATGCTTATTCTTACATCTACTTTTTAAAGTTCTTCTCTAGTACCATTCCCTGCAACAGTGCAGGATAAGCTAAAAAACAAAATACAGGTCGTTTTAACGCTGATAATGAAATCCTATAAATTTGCACTAAAAAGAGAAAATAATACAGAAAAATGAGAGTCAAACTTACCCTTTACTTTTAGATATCAGTCCAAGAGAATGACAGAGCCGATGAACAAATGCTCTTTCAGTTCTAGTGAAAGAAGATGGAAATTCCATTTCTGGAAAGATAATTTAAAAAATAAAAATCCCAGCATGAAAACTCAACAGGCAGTTGAGTCTGACGTATGACCTCGATACTGCGAGTTTATCAGTCCCCAAACGCAGCGGGACTGGGGGCAGCGCTGTCCCCTCGCACCCGTGCCGGACACGGCTCCCCTGGGGCAGCGCGGCCGCCCGAGATGCTCCCGCCCGAAGGGCCCGCGGGCCCCGCTGCCCGGCCCTCTCCGCGCGGCTCCCCGCGGCCGGGCTGCCCCACGCACCCCTGTCTTCGCCATAGCGGAACCGCTCCAGAGCGAGGTTCACCGCGATCTCCACCTCCTCGTCCACGCGGATATCCCTCAGCCCTCTGCCGCCTCGGCCGCGGCCCGGCGCGGGGGGAGCGCCCGAGCCCGCTGTACCCCC
>VZRQ01008701.1:1647-16408 GCA_013397975.1 Machaerirhynchus nigripectus | reverse complement strand
TTGGCCCTCCCAGGTCGGGCACCGCCGCCGCCACTGCCAGCCCAGAACCGCGTGGCGGTTGCCCGGTGCCGATGGTGGGACGGCGGAGAGGTGTGACACTGGTTTTGGGGGCCCTCCCGGGACAGCTGGGTGGGCTGTGGGAGCTCTGGGACCCCCCTAAATGGGGACAGTGGAGAGGGGCCGTACCGAAGCCTGAGGACCCGTAGCAGCCTGGAGGCGGAGGGGCCCCGGAGAGGAGGGAGCCTGAAGAGGGGGGAGTCTCGGGACCCCCGGGACCCTGAGATAGGGAACCTGGAGAGGGGAAACCTCTGAAAGCCTGGAGGGGAGGGGGGACGCTGAAAGGGGGAAGCATGGAGAGGGGGGAACCCGTAGGAGTTTGGAGAGGGGAATCACCTCGTAGCCCTAAGAGTGGGGACCCCGGAGAAGGAAGGAGCCTGGAGAGGTGGGGAGCCCTTGGATCCCCGGGATGCTGAAAAGGGAACCCTGAAGACAGGGGACCCCCAGGGGCCTAGAGAGGGGGTACCCTGGAGATGGGTTGTTATGACCCACTTCTGAAGATTATACTGGTGTTTATCTATCTATCTATCTATCTATCTATCTATCATCTATCCATTATCAATCTATCTATGTATCTATCTTTATGTAGGGTTTTTTCAGAACAACGTGGATGCAATGCAAAGGACGTAGGCAACCATTTTGGTTGTTATTATTTGTAGAAATGCAACAATATAAAAGAATAAAAATGACACGTAAGAAAATGTATAAGGAAAACAAATAAAAAGAAAGAAAGGGTAATAGTAGAAAGATATAACCACCTGTGGATCCAGACATGGGACTTGATTGTTGCAATTTTGATGCCAGTTGTCGAAGTGATGTTCTCAGTCTTGATTTGTTCGGGGTGGGTGAAGCCCATGAAACACAAACGTCAATGGGTTAATATACACTTGGATTTATAAAGGAAGGTCCATGTACTTCCCCTGGAAGGGGGACTTTGCACTGTCTGTTACAACACTGTGGGTTTGTTGCAACACTGTGGATCATGTGCAGTCCTCTGGTGGAAGGCCCCAGAAATTAGTCTGGGGCACTCCAAGGATCTTTGATGGTTTATGACACCTGTTAAGACATGTCAGCTGTCTCTCAGTGATTGTAGCTGAGGTAATTATGCCCCAACAGAAGGGATGAAAACCTTCAGCCCTATGTCTGAATGTCCCAGTATGTCCCTCAGGGAGGGGGGAGTTTTTACAAAATGAGCCAGTTCTGTAAAGGACGAAATTGCCCTGATCAAAAGCACTGTCCCACCTTGCTGGATCAGCTGTTTATAAGCCTCTTCCCTTATCTGGCTCAAAACCCAGCTTCTGGCTAAGCAAAGGTTGATTGTTGTGGTCATCCTCTGGGGGTCACACCCTCTGCACCTGGGCTATTCCCTTGCACATAATCGGCAAAGACCCCCCTACTTTTGCAAATGGTCAGTTGTTTGAGCCATTAACCCGGAACATTCCAGTCCCTCACAGGGGAGAGCCTCAGGACTACTAACAGCTCAGAGAGGGGGAACCTCAGAGAGAGGGAACCCCTGGGACCCCGAGCAGCCCAGAGAGCAGGGAGCCCTGGGATTCTGAAATCGTGGACCTACGGAGGGGGGGATCCCCAGCAGCCTGGATGAGGGGGAGCATGGAGAGGGGAGAGCCTCAGGACCCCTGTCATGACCCACTGGTAGGGGAGTGATGTTGGTTATAAATTCCCATCAAGCTGAACAAAGTCCCGGACTCATGTGAAGAACTCTACGTTTTGTTGTACCCAACACTTCCGTGAGTTCTCTGCTCCCACCACAAACTCCTCCAAGGCACTGGCTTGCAAGGCACAGCACAGCTCCACAATGTCCCCAGTCCCACCACACCGTTCTCGTGGAGAATGGGATAGAACAGGAGAGGCATGCTTTGCCCAGGCACAGCCAGGGAAGGAAACAAACAATGTTTCCAGTGCTTCAGTCCCCTGTTGGTGCTGCCATGTGGATGGGCCGGAGCTGGGCAAACAAAAAACAGAAAGAGAGGAGAGAGAGATCAAAAAAAAAGAGGCAGGGAAAACAGAGAGAAAAAGGAGTGAGGGGGCCTGATCTGCTCCCTTTTCGAGTTCACCTGGTGCAGCCTCTTGTGTAAACCAGACTTTTGGTTTACTAAAAACAAAACCACAGAGTTTTGTTCCTGTGGGCACAGCTGTCCCTTCTCCAGTGGGTGAGTCAGGGGGGCTGAGCACAAGTCTTGGGGCAGAGCAGGGAGTTCATAGAACCACAGAGTAGGCTGAGTGGGAAGCAACCCATCAGTAAGTCCAACTACAGGCCTTGCATAGGACACTCCAACAATTCCACCATGAGCTGAGAGCATTGTTCAAATGCTCCTTGAGCTCAGACAGGCTTGGAGCTGTGACCACTTCCCAGGGGAGCCTGTTCCAGTGCCTGACCAACCTCTGGGGTAAAAACTTTTTCCTGATATCTCACCTAAACCTCCCTGACTCAGCTCCAGCTGTTTCCTTGAGTCCTGCCACTGGTCACTGGAGTGAAGAGGTCAGTATCTGCTCCAGTGCTGCCCCTTGGGAGGATGTTGAAGAGCTCAGTGAGATCTCCCCTCAGTCTCCTCTTCTCCAACTGAACAGAAGAAGTGACCTCAGCTGCTCCTCCCAAAACTTCCCCTCCAGACCCTTCCCAACCTTGTGGCCTCCTTTGGATGCTCTCCAGTGGCTTCATGTCTTTTTTATGTTTTGGTGCCCAAAACTGCCCCCAGAACTCGAGGTGAGGCTGCACCAGTGCAAAGCAGAGGATAATCCCCTCCCTGGTCAGGCCAGCGATGCTGGGTCTGATGCCCCCAGGACAGGGATGGTGCTCCTGGCTGCCAGGGCACTGCTGACTCAGATCCAACTGTACATCAACAAGGACCTCCAGGTCCCTTCCCACAGCTGCTGTCCAACATCTCATTCCTCAGTCCATACACACAACCAGGGGCACCCTGTCTCAGCTGCAGAATCCTGCACTTGCCTTTGTTAAACTTGACATGGTTGGTGATTGCCCATATCTCTGATTTATGAAGGCTTTTTGCAGGATTTCTCTGCCCTTGCAGGAGTCAATAGCTCCTCCCAATTTAGTGTTGTTGTCAAACTTTCTTAGTATTCATTGGAGTCCTGCCTCCAAGTCATTTATGAAGACATTGAAGAGAACTGGGCTGATGACGGATCCCTGTGGAACCCCACTAGTGACTGGTGCCAGCCTCATTTCACCTGTCACTGTCACCCTGTGTGCCCAACCCATGAGCCAGTTGCTCACGCATCATGTAACACAGTTATCCAGCTGTGGGCTGGATGGTTTGTCCAGAAGGATCCTGGGAGAGACAGTAGCAAAACCTTTGCTGAAGTCCAAAAAATATTCCATCCCCTGGCTTTCCTGGATCAGCCACATGGGTTACCCTGTCTTAGAAGGAAATCAGGTTCGACAAGCAGGGCTTTCCCCTCATGAAGCTGTGCTGGCTGTGACCAATAGCAGCAGTGTCCTCCAGGTATTTTTCAGTACCTCCCAGACTAATCTTTTCTGTTGCATCATTGGGCACTGAAGTGACACTGACAGGCTTGTAGTTTCCAGGGTCCTCCTTTTCTTGCCCTTCTTGTAAACTGGGACAACATTTGCCAGCTTCCAGTCAGCTGGGACCTCTCCAGTTTCCCAAGGGTGCTCAAAAATCATCGAGAGAGGCTTTGCGATGACATCAGCAGCTCTATGAGTATTCTTGTTTGAATCCCATCAGACCCCATAGATGTGTAGGGGATCCAGCTGGATCATCAGATCTCACACAAGTTCAGGGTCTGCTGGGAGTTGATCATTCTTTATCTCCAGCTCAGGGCACTGAGATCCCCTTGGACTGTCATGCGTGTTGAAGACAGTGGCAAAGAGTGTATTAAATGCATCTGCCTTGTGCATGTCCCTGTTTGTGAGGTGACCATCCTCATCCTGTAATGGGACAATGTTATTTCTAGCCTTCCTTTTGGGGAACTTTTTATTGTTCCCCACATTTCTGGCAGCTTCAATTCCAATTGAGCTTTGGCCACACAGACTTCTCCCTGCAGTGTTGAGCAGCATCTCTGTATTCTTCCTGTGTTACCTGACCTTTCTTCCACTGGGCAGACACCTTCCTGTTTTTCCCCATGTCCAAGAGGAGATCCCTGTTCAGCCACGCCAACCTTCTACCTTGCCTGCTTGACTTCCAGCATTTAGGAATTGCTGCTCCTGTGCCCTTAGAAGGTGATGGCAGTGATGGACCCCAGCACCTGCAGAAACATTTTCCCAGGGTACTTTAACTCATTTGTTCCCTGAACAGCCTGGGGTCTGCTCTCTTGGCCAGAGTTGAAGGTTTGCTGGCACTTTTCCTCCTGTCAGCAGAGATTTTAAACTTGATTGCTCTGTGGTCTCTGTGGCTAAGAGCCACCAATCTCCATGTTGCTCACAAGATCCTCTGTTGACAAGCAGCAGATCCAGGAGGGCATCTTTCCTTTGAAGTGTCCCTTAGTTCCTCAGAGAATAACTCTTCACTATCCTGGGCCTGGCTGGTTGGTCTATAGTAGACTTCTACAGTGACATCTGCATTATTTGTTTGCCCTTTGATTCTCGCCCAGACACTCTCAATTGTGCTGTTGCCAGCTGTGAGCTCCAGACATTCCAGCCCTTCTATTATATCTAATGCCACCCCACACCTCTCCTGCCCTGCTTACCCTTCCAAAAGACCTTTTAACCATCCAACAGCGCACTCCCATCACAGAGTTGCCTCATCCCACCAGGTTTCACTTATGCCAGTGATGTCAAATCTCTGGCAGTGGGCCAAAGCTTCCAGCTCATCTTGTTTGTTACTCATGCTGCATGCATTAGTGTAGAAACATT
Organism: Machaerirhynchus nigripectus; assembly: GCA_013397975.1. Taxonomy (NCBI): domain Eukaryota; kingdom Metazoa; phylum Chordata; class Aves; order Passeriformes; family Dicruridae; genus Machaerirhynchus; species Machaerirhynchus nigripectus. Next base: position 11,499 of record VZRQ01008701.1, on the reverse strand, counting down.
TCAGGTGTAGTACATTGTAGCAGGATTGAGGAATCCTATTAGTGCTCCTTTCCCCAAGTTTTGGCACTCCCTCCCATTGCTCATCACTGGTGAGCCTGGTTTTGTCCCTTTCCCCCTTCTAAGCTCACTCAAAGCTCTGTCAACGAGCCCCGCTGGCTCCTGTCCTAGAGCTCTTTTTCCCCTCTGAGAAAGGTGAATTCCATCAGGTGTCAGTAGACGAGGTGTTGAATAGATCATCCCACGGTCAAATAACCCATTTTTTTCCAATTGCATCAGCCTCCAACCCACACAGACGTGATGGGTCTTGCCTATTCCTATCAATGTTATTCCTTGTTACCAGAAGGATCGAGGAAATCACTACCTGTGCTCCTGATCCTTTGACCAATTGTCTCAAGGCCTTGAAATCGCTTTTGATTGCCCTCGGACTTCTCTTTGTTATTTCTGTATATATCTCTGCCAGCTTGAAAAGCCAGTAGCGGATAGTAATCAGAGTGCCTTACTAGACTGGAGACTTTTCCAGTAATGTCCCTTACCCAAACCCCTGGGAGACTGCATACTTCCCTGTGAGTTGGGTCCTGTCTGCAAATTGGGCACTCTGTTTTCCTTAGCAGGGAGTCTCCTATTACAGCTACCCTTCTTTTCCTCTTAACAGAAGAGATCGTGATGCAGGGTACAGGTAGTGTTGCTTCAGGAGGCTCCTCTATCCCAGAAGCACCTTTGCCCACCTCATCAGTTGTCTGGCTGCCTAGTTCCAGGGCCTCTTATGTGTTGTAGAAGGTACCTGTCCTACTGATCAGGTTTTCAGAAGGGGGAGGAACCTCCCTCCTGGTATATGCAATGACTGTCTTCCAGCCTTCATCTTCAACAGACCCTTGACCTTGCAGGGTTCTGAGTCCACCTGCTTCTCCACGACAAAAAGGTTCAAGTTTCTGAGAATCTGGAGACTGAAGTGTCTCTGAAAATAACTGGTCTAAATTGGGCTTCTTGTGTTTAGCGTCTGTTTAGGATTTGGGTGTTTTGTATTCATTCTTTTCTATGCTGTGCAGCTCTTCAGGGCCGTGCTGAGGATCCCCTCTGAGCAGGGACAGCACAAAGCCATGTGCTTCCCTCGCTTGGCTGGTCTCTCTGTTTATCAGCACTTCCATGTTTGTTTACCTGAAGCCCCACTTCACCTCCTCCCCACTGCTGGATCTCGTGGTGTCAGTTCTGTGCTCGGTGGTGTCTCCAGCACTGAACCCCCTCATCTGCAGCCGGAGTGTTGCCTTTCCCTGGGCTTAGAATTAAAAGCCAAACATGGTTAGAGGGGAAAAAAGAGTTTTACCTTGGTATTTATTTAAGGATCCTCTGCTGCACCCTCCAAACAATGGACAATGCACCAACAATGCACCCGGGTGCACCCCAAAATGCTCACACAATAAGCACAGACACGATGATTCGTGTGTACAATTACAGACCTTTCAAATTAGCATATCTTTCAAAGATTCCCCAATGAGAGGCTCAAGAGAAGCCCCCGTCCTGGGGAACATTCCCCCGGATGGGCCTATCTTGGTTTACAGAATGTGTTTGGGAGAGGACCTTGGTGTCTGGGGCTTTCTCACCCAACTGTGAAGTTTCCAAGATGTTTGGTCTCTTGGCTTAATGGAACTTTGGGTCTAAGCTGGTTATCAGACTTAGGGAATTACAAGTATGTGGGCTAAAAGCACTAAGGATACATGAAAGCTGTATGAAAGAGTGTATGAAAAGGGTAATATAAGAGGAATATATGAAAAAGCAAAAAATCATAATGGCATAATGAGAAACCAGAAGCTCAAGGATGCCCTGAAGAAACTTAGGACTGGATGCTTTTCAGCAGCCATAGCCTGCCTGCTGTCCTCTGTCAGTGAGTCCCAGTGCATGTCATGACAGATCAAGTCTGTCTTTCCTTGTTTACATATTTTTTCTTCTCCACTTGTGATGTTGTCTTCAAGAAGAAATGTCATTACTCATCCCCTCCTCCTTCAGCATCCACAAGGCTTGTGTGACCCAGAGGCTTTATGTAAATAGGGAGATTCACATTGTATTCAAATGAAATAAATTAACCTGCAGCAGGTTTTTTTTGGTCTTGAGATCCATCCTCAGCAGAGCAGGAATGAACAGGAAATGAGAACAGCTTTCTGGCTGGACCAGCCTTGGAATGGGCCCTGTGCCTGGAGCAGGAGGAGCTCTTTAGGACCCCAAGGGCTGGGACTTTTGTGCTGGGGAGATGGGATGGCAGCAGAGGCTGCAGAGCTCTCAGGATCTCTTGGAAAGGAGAGCAGGAGACACAGGGAACCTCCTTTTCCTTTGGCCAAGCACCTTCCCCCATGGGTAGGGCTGAGTCCTCTCTGAGCTCCAGCTGCTGCTGTGCCCCTCAGAGGGGCTGGGGCCGTGGGGCCACTGCCCAGAGCACCCTGCCCTGAGCAGTGCTGTGGGGTCAGGCCCTTGGTGCTGGAGAGAGCTCAGAGGAGGTGGGAGAGCTCAGAGCTGGGCTGGGCTGGAAAGAACTGGGGAGAGAAAACCATCGGTGTCCATCTCACCCTGTGTGACCGTGCAGGGGTAAGACTCACCCCAGGGGTTTGTGGTGCAGAGCCAAGGCTTGTGGAAGGGATCAATGATTTGAAAGTGCCCGAGAGAGGAGGCTGCTCTGTGCCCTTGGTGGCATGGACAGAGCAGGGAGGGGGCCCAGGACATTTGTCACCCCCGGCCTCTGTCCCCAGCCATTGCCAGCCCTGGCTGCCCAGCCCAGGTTTGCAGGGGAGTTTGGCCGTGCCCCAGCTCCATCGTCCTGCAGGGCTCGGGGCCTGTTCCCGGCAATGGCCAGCCCTGCCCGGCCTCTCTGCTGGCCCAGAGCCCACAGAGCCCGGGCCAGGGCTGTCTGTGCAGGCCCACGGGTGCCACGGGCTCTGCAGGAGCTGGGAGAGGCTGCCCAGCAGGGAGGCCACGGGGGCACAGAGCCCCAAGGCTGCTGTGGCAGCACGGCACAGGGGCTGTTCCCACCCGCAGTGCTCCTGTCCTGGGCCGGGCCTGCACAGGGGGCTGTGGGGACGTGTGAAGGGAGCAGGGCTGGGATGTCACAGGACAGGTTACAAACAAGAGCCATGAAGATGCTGCCAGGAGGTGACAGCAAGGCCAGCAACAGACAAGGAATTTCTGTGCATTGTCTGTGCTGTGCAGGGCTGCTTCCGAACATGGAGGGGGATTTAATACCAGCAGACCCTTATACTGATGTTGAGGGATGCAATGGCTTCTTTGCCTGAGTCTTTACTGAAAAGATCTCTCAGGTCTCTGTGTTCAGTGAAGGGCTTCAAGGAGGAGGAAAGCATGTATTGGCAGGAACCTCACTGAGGGGAGGAAGGGGTTAAAAGCAAAAGATTTGGTAAGGAAGAAAAAAAAAGAGTTGTTTTCGCTCAAAGATGACCTTGCAGCTGAAAGATGCTAATATTTGGTGGGGGAGATTTCACATATTGTGGTTGCTTTGGGTTGTTTTCTGTCTGCTTTGAGAAGTGGAATTTCTGCATGATAACAGGATGTTGTAAAAACGACCTAAAAAGCATTTTTCACAGGCCTAGGCCTCCTGGTGAGCAGGAAGAGATAAGAAGCTCGGAAATTGCAAAAATGCAGCCTTGTGAAGGTATGTGCCTGTGATAGGCCCTGTGATATGTTAAGGCCGGGGAACAGGCTTGGCGTGCACGCTTTTTCCCCCTGTTAAGATGGAATAAGCCTAGCAGTGTATGTGTCCCCATTTTGCTAGTGTGGCGATAGAATAAATCTACTCTTTACACTTCAGCTGTGGATTTTATATCCATCTTTGTTACCCACATATATTCAGTTCACACCCTCATGAAATTGCAGAAGGACAAATGCCAGTGTCAACCCCTGCAGTGGCACAGGCTGGAGCTGCCTGGCTGGGAGTATCCCTGTAGGAAAGGTCTTGGTGGACAGGGAGCTGGGCAGGAGGCAGCTGTGTGCCCTGGCAGCAAGGAAGGCCAGGAGCTGCTGGGCTGTGTGACCAGCAGATTAAGGATGTGGATTATCCAGGTTATTATGCCTTGGTTTTGGTTCCTCAACACAGGGAAGATGTCTGGAAGCCTGAGCAGGTTTAGTGAAGGGCCTCCGAGATGGGGCTGGAGCACCTTGCCTGTGAGGAGGCTGAGGAAGCCGGACTTGGATTGGATCCAGCCATACCCACATTCCCTTCTGAGAAGAAGTTTAGAAAGCCAGGGAGTCCTGGGTAGGTTTTGGGGGTGTCGGGGGTCCTTTCTGCACCTTATATCTCAAAAGGAGCTTCTCTAATAAACTTTGTCTTGAAGCTCCCACTCTGCCCACAACAAGGGGAGCACTGCAGGGGGGCACTGAGGTCACTGGGGACCAGTGATGAACACTGGGAGCGCTGGGCACTCCTTCATGTATCCCAGTTGCCTCAGTCCAGCTTCCACTTTGAGTGGGGGCTGTGTGGATCGCTGTGGTTTTAGGGTACGCCTACAAGCAGCAAGGGTTTGATTGACAGCTGGCATTTATTGGGGGGAGGAAAATGCAGCGGGGGGTGCTGAGGGTGCTGGGGGGTAGATGCTGAGGGTCTCCAGGTGTGGGGTCATGGGATTGCTGGTGTTGTCCAAGTGCAGGATGCTGGGTGACAAGGGTGTTGGGGATGGCCAGGTAAGGGGTGCTGGGAGTGCTGCATGTACTGGATGTCCAAATGCTGGTGGTTCTGTGTGTTGGGGGTGCCCAGGTGCAGGGTGCTGGGAGTGCTGGGGGTGGTGAGTGGGTGCAACTCCCGTGCTCAGATGGAGATGCTGTTCTCCGTCTCCAGCGGGTTCAGGTAGTTGTATCTCAGCTCAGCCAGGTGGTTCCTCTCCTCAATCTGGTCCCGGATCTCCTCCAGCCGCCCTTGGAAGGCCCGGATGAGCCGCCGGGGTTCCGCCTCCGTGAACCGCTCTTCGGGGTACTGTCCCAGGAGCCTCTAGTGGGGTCAAAGACATGGATGGACCCTTTAGCTTCAACCTCTTGGTGCCATTGCGGGGTTCTCTGGCACCCTGCTAGCTGTGGAGCAATGGTGGCCATCCCCCAATCTTGGTGACACCAAAGGTGGTGACAACCACCCTTGTGGGCACCTCTTGCAGTTCCCCAGGCCCACAGAGCTATTTGGGGGGGCACATGCGAACTGTGGGGCCAGACTTACCCTGTCCTTGAGTTGGGAGCTGAGGAGAATGAGGGCCACCAGGATGTTGGCAGTGGTGGCCACCTCAGGGATGGTGTCGAGGAAGTGCTGGAGGAAGGCCCGGCCCTTCTCGCAGGGTGGTGGTTGGCGCATGGAGGACGGGGCGTTGGGGACAAAGGCCCCCAGGTCATACTGCAGGGGGATAGGTCACTGCAGAGATCATCCCCCCAAAACAGCAAGGGGATGGGTGGGGACATTCCCCCAAAACCATGAGGGGACAGGTGGGGACATTCCCCCGAAACAGTGAGGAGACAGGTAGGGACATTCTTTGGCACAGAGGGGGTAGATGGGGACATCTCAGCACGGCAAGGGAGATGGAGGGAGACATCTCCTCCAGTATGAAGAGGGGATGGATGGGGACATCCTTCTGGCATGGGGACACATTGGATGGGGTTGTAGGATGAGGATATCCTTCCAACATGGAGATAGGATGGATGGAGACATCCTTCTGGCACGTAGAGAGATGTGACATTGGTTCAGGATTGGGAAATCCTTCCTGCTCACAGAGGAGTGGAAAGGGGACATATCCCCAGCACGGCTTGAGGACAGCTGGGGATATCCTTTGGGTCCCTGGGCTATGTCCCACCTGCCCATTGTTGACGGCCGCATGCTGCGCTGAGCAGGTGAACATCACCATTGTGAGGAACTTGATGAGCTCTGCCACTGTCTGCAGTGAGGACGGAACACCTGGGTGGGGGTGGGGACAGCCAAGAGCCTCAGGGACCTGCCTGTCCCCTGCCTCCCCTGGGGACATCCTGTGGCAGCCGCAGGTGTGCTACCTGAGGAGGTCCTGCCCAGGAAGCCATTGGTGAAGATGTCCATCACCCAGGCCTGCAGCTCGGTGTCCCCGCTCACTGCTGCGTCCCCACCGTAGTAGAATGTCACAATGCCGGTGACAAAGCTGCCATAGGGACGAGGAGATTGTGAGATCTTGGAGCACTCCAGGACCACCCTCCACCCCCCAAAACCAGTCTTGCCTCTCAATGGCTTCCCAGAGGTTCATCCCGTCATCTCGGTAGTGGTAGTTGGGGACATGGGACATGCCACGGTGGCGGATGTCATCGGGGAGGCACAGTGACGTGTAAGTCACCTGCTCCAGGCCTCGCTGTACCACCAGCAGCAGTCCCTCGTAGGTCACTCCTGAGCCCTGGGAGGAGGGCCACCCACGGGTGGGGAGGGCAGGAGGTGCCAGGCTTCAGTGTCCCCCAGTGCTCCCAGTATACCCCAGTACTCCGCACTGCTCCCGGGGTACGAGTCCTCCAAGTACACACCCAGTGCCCCTGGTACTCCCATATACCCCAGTGCTCTCCAGTGTCCTCCACCCCATGTTCTCTAGTGTCTCCCAGGTCTCTCATGCTTCCCAGTGCCTCCTAGTGCTCCCAAGAGGCCCCAGTGCCCCAGCAGACCCCAGTGCTCTCAGTCCCCAGGGCTCACCTTGTCAATGAGACCACCAGGGTTGATGAGGACACTGCGGGCCAAGGTGTTGATGTGCAGTGTGAAGTGGAAGTGGGGCATGAGGAGCTGAGGGGGGAACAAACACCTGGCAGGTGACCAGGGACCTCTCCATGAAGCTGGGGGGCCTGTCAGGTGGGGCATAACTGCCCTCAGATCCGGGGCCGGGGGCCAGTGGGTGGCCCTGAGGGAGGACCTTACCTTGAAGAGGGGATGACAGGTGGGCAGGTGGCGCAGGGTGGCGATGGCAAAGACCTCCCCAAACAGGTGGGTCCTCAGCAGGTGGGTGAGGAGCTGGTGGCTGTAGAAGTCGGCGTTGCGCACCCAGGTCTTGGCCAACAGCCAGTCCCACTCATCATCACTTGGCAGGAAGATGGGGCTGCAGGGTCCTGGTGTTTGGCTGAGCTGTGGGACACCACCCCGTGCTCTAGGACCACTGCCACCCTCCTGATGGCAAGGTTTGGGGTGGGACATCCCTACCTGGATGGCGATGGGACGCAGGAGTCCATCAGTGCCCTGGTGAAGCAGGCAGAGCGGCGCCGCTACGTGCTGCTGGCGCCCGTAAATGGTGTCAGCTGGGATGTCCTCCAGCACCCTGTAGTCCACAATGAAGATCCGACCTTCTTGCAGCTCCTTGCCCAGGTCAGTGCCATCCCCCAGTGAGCTAGCGACCATCTCTGGTGTCACTGGGAATTTAGGCGGCAGCGTGGTGCAGCGATGGATGATAATGGGGTTGTTGCCATTGAGGAACTGGGAACCGAAGAAGTCATCTTCTTGCCAGTGCTTGGCCACATACTCGGGGACTAAGGGGATGGTCAGACATCAGCACCCACTTACCCACCCTCCAGGGACATCTTGTGAAGCCCTGAGTAATGCAGGGGGAAGGGCAGGGGACAAAGCACAAGGCACCCACCAATATCCCTGCCCTGTGTCCGGGAGAAGATGGTGCGCATCTCATCCAGGCTGTTCCAGGAGGTGCGTCTCAGTAGGAACCCTGACAGAAAGTGGGAGGCCCCTCTACAGGGCAGAGGGGGACCTCAGCACACCCCTTCCCTTCTCTGACCCCTTTCCCTGCCATCACCCAGGTCCACTGTGGCCTCAGGGCTCTGCTTACTGGAAGATGAGGAAACCAGTGAAGTTGGTGGCCCTGATGCTGGAGAACTGGACATTTGAGTCCAGCTCTAAAATGGAGTCCACGTTGAGGCAACGGGGCCAGCCCTGGGCGAAGTCCTTCCACCTGAGGGGTGGGGGGGGGAAATGGGAGCAGATGTCAGCATCACTGCTGACCAGCCCACCTGGCCAAAGTAGGCCTTGTCCCCATGTCCCCGCTGTCACCGGTAAGCCTCCTGCCGTGCTGCCAGCTCCTGACGACGATGTTCCTTGAGGATCTGCAGCTTGTCATCCACCAGCTTCTTCCCTAGAAGGAAGGTGGGTGTCAAAAGTCGGACCTCTGGACATCAGAGGAAAATGGGGGCAGGGTGGGTCCTACCTGAGCCCTCCCGCACTTCCACTGTGGTGACCCCCTCCAGCCACTGGTAGCAGGGGAAGCGATACAGGGTGCCGTTGGGGGCTGTCACCCGGACATCCTTGCAGAACCAGGCATCCTCCAAGAAGAGCCGCCACTTGTGCAGGCGGATGAGGACAATGGGGCCCAAGTCCTGCCCACAGTGCACAGACAGGCTCCTCTCCTGGAGAGGAGGAAATGACTTCTGGGGGGGTGGGCAGATGCCCTGTGGTGGCACCAGGGGACACCAGCAGAGAAGGGGCTCAAAGCATCCCCACTTGCTTCCATTGCCTCCAGGATCCTTATCCTCCACCATCCCCTCAAAGTCCTTTTCCTCCATCCTCCCCAACACCATTCCTCCAATGCCCCCAGGACCACTACCCACCATCCTCCCCAAATTTTTTCCTTCAGACCCTGGAGCCCCTTTCTTCCATCTCCCCCAAATCCCTTCCTACCATTCCCTTGTATCCCCAGGACAGTCCATGCAGCCCCTCACATTCCTGGGACAGCCTGTGCCACCCCTTATGTCCCCAGGACAGCTGTACCACCCCTTGTATCCCCATTCCCATCCCCACCTTCCCTGGCTGGAACAAGAAGGAGACGGTGGTCTGGCGGCTCTCGCCATAGCTGCCCACCAAGGTGATGGAGATGAAGTTGTTGGTCCCAGCTTCCACCATGTCACCTGTTGCCACTGTCACCTTGTAGATGGCCATCACAAGCTTCAGTGATGTCCTGGAGATGCCTTCGGAGAAGACTGAGGGGCTGTGGGGTGCAAACCTGCTGTTTTGGGAGATTTGGGTGTCGCAACCCCCATGGCGTGAGCGGGTGATGGTCCCTTCCTCCACAGAGAGATGTTATCAGATCACCGCTACTGGCCAGCATCCAGTACATCGGATGTCAACAGATGTGGCCATGGGGACATTACCCAAGAAACGGTCCTGGGGGTGGCTGTGGGGACATTACCCAAATGATTGCTCTGGGGTTGGCTGTGCAGACATTACCCAAGTGATGGTCCCGGGAGTGCCTGTGGGGACATTACCCAAGAAAGAGTCCCAGAGATGGCTGTGGGGACATTACCCAAGCAATGGCCCTGGGGGTGGCTGTAGGGACATTACCCAAGTGACGACCCTAGGGGTGGCCGTGGGGACATTACCCAAGTGATGGCCCTGGGGTGGCCGTGGGGACATTACCCAAGCAATGACCTCAGGGGTGGCCATGGGGACATTACCCAAGTGATGGCCCCGGGGTGGCCATGGGGACATTGCCCAAGAGATGGCCCAGGGATGGCCTGGGGACATTACCCAAGCAATGACCCTGGGGCAGGCTGTGGGGACATTGCCCAAGCGATGGCCCCGGGGTGGCTGTGGGGACATTGCCCAAGCGATGGCCCCGGGGTGGCCATGGGGACATTACCCAAGCAATGACCCTAAGGGGTGGCCGTGGGGACATCACCCAAGCAATGACCCTGGGGCAGGCTGTGGGGACATTGCCCAAGCGATGGCCCCGGGGTGGCTGTGGGGACATTGCCCAAGCGATCGCCCTAGGGGTGGCTGTGGGGGCATTACCCAAGCGATGGCCCCGATGGCCCCGGCGTGGCCGTGGGGACATTGCCCAAACAATGGCCCGGGGGTGACAGTGGGGACATTGCCCAAGCGATGGC
>VZRQ01008696.1:388685-411486 GCA_013397975.1 Machaerirhynchus nigripectus | reverse complement strand
TAGGAAGAGCATTGCCAGCAGGTCATGGAAGGTGATCTCGCCCCTCTACTCAGTCCTGGTGAGGCCTCACCTGGAGTGCTGTGTCCAGTTCTGGGCTCCTCAGGACAAGGGAGACATGGAGCTCCTGGAGTGAGTTCAGTGGAGGGTGACAAAGGTGATGAGGGGACTGGATCCTATGAGATGCTCCAAGTGAGGTTCCACTTACCAGTGGAACTGGGCCTCTTCAGCATGGAGAGGACTGAGATGGGATCTCAGTCCAATGTATATAATTTATAAATGGGTGGTACCAAGAGGATGGACCAGGCTCTTCTCAGCAGTGCCACACAGTAGGACAAGAGGCAATAGGACAGAAATTGATGCACAGGGAATTCCACCTGAATATGAGGGAAAACATCTTTACTGTGCAGGTGACTGAGCACTGGAACAGACTGCCAGAGAATCTGTGGAGTCTCCCTCACTGGAGATTTTCCAGAACCATCTGGATGCAATCCTGTGCCATTTGTTCTGGGATGGCCCAGCTTAAGCAGGGAGGTTGGACAAGGTGATCCACTGTGGTCCCTCCCAATCTGACACACTCCTGTGATTCTGTGATTTCATTCTACGTAAACATATTTATGCCTGACATATTAACTACATACGTCTGTTAATAGTTATACATAGCTTTACCTGTATGATTTTTTTTTTAAGCTAGACTCATTGGTGTATTTCATGTTTTCCACTCAGGCTCATTTTGTTTTAATTTTCACCTGAAATTACTCTGTTTTTCCCCTCACTTTTTAGGTCATATTGATGTATGCTCAGTTTCTTCTCAGATTCCACAGTTGAAGCAGTCCCTCACCAGCAAAACTTATGATCTTATTTTCAATTTTAGTATTTATCTATTTTCACAACATATTTTGATAAGCATTTTTTCTGAGGGTCAGTGAGGAAATAGGCGTTCGGTCAAAAAAAGCATTTATATAGTTTGTCTGTTTGCTCAAGAAAGACAATCTTACACTGAAAGAGGAGCAGGTCAACATGAATGCTTGGGATTCTCAGATCTAGCATCAGTCTGGTGTCAAACTTGTGAAACAGAAAAATAAAACTGAAGTACCAAATTCAGCATCCACCATCCTGAAAATGTAGCAAAGGAAATGAGAACGGAGGTATTCTTAAAAAGTATTTTCCCCCCAACTTTTCATATCCTGTTACAAACAATAAAAAGTAACAGATGTTAAAGATAAAGAAAAAATAATATGTTCTTTGAGTGAATAGCAAGGTGACTGGAAGGGAAAATGGATGAAAAACCAGGATGTTGAAGCAGCTTTTAACATTATGCTAAGCGACCACTACTCTCTTACCAGGGTTTATTGACCACAGCAGCTGATTCCCCAATCATGCTGGCCAACATAGACCAGCATCAGATAAAGACAGAAATGGCAGAACTGAGAAGAGTCTTGAGACTTTCATTCTGCATGAGCAGGGATGATGTGCCCCAGCAGAAAGACAGCAGAATGTAAAGCTTAGTATTTTCAGCAAGTTTTTCCTAGTGGGATCTGAGACTGTGACCCTGTATTTACAACTAAAATAGAAAGAATGCTTGCCTCTTTTATTTCAGGAAGAAAAGAAAGACACGTAATTCCAGCCTGTAATACAGCTTGCCCTACAAGATGCCGTTCAACCTTCCTGAATTTTCCCTAAGCTCCAGTGCTATTCTGTGGCTTCTACACAGTCTAGTGTTTGTAGAGTTGCTGTTTCAAAGTACCTGCACACCACAGATTTGTGCAAAGTAATTTCAGAAATGGCTGCTTCAGTGGTTGAGGCTTGTCCTGTTGCATTTGCAGATTTTATTCCCTGGAGACTTTCCACAGGGCATTATTTTCTTATTTTACTTCCAAGGTAGGACTCCTTGGCTATTGTTCTTAGAACTTCAGTCTTGGTGAATTTAAATTATGTTTTTTTATATATCTATCCCCAGCTTTCTCTCTTCTTTGAGTGGAATTTTTTTCTGCCTTCTTTTGATCTCAAATGATTCATAGCTGCTGGTGGGCCTTTACTTTCAGAGAAGACTTGTCTGCTTTCTGAACAGCGGCAAACATGGCAATGGCAGATACTAGGCAGAAATTGCTAGTTGGTGTGATTTTGGTGAAGGGTTTCTTTCCATTGCTAACATTCAGCAATGAAAACTTGCTTGTCCAACAGCTTTGTTCTGTTCCCTCATTACTGAAATGCAGGATGATGCTTTCCACCGTGATTCTGACAATTGAAAAGTACAAAGTATATGGGAAGCACATATCCTGATGATAAAAGTGAATTCTCAGGAGAAGTAGGTATGAGAAGAGAGCCCTTGGCTTCAGAGGGAACAATTTTCTTTTACAGTTTTTTTTCTGCTTTTAAAGCAGCCTTAAAAATGCATATATATGTTTAAATATGTTTGGTTAAAAAGAAATTTATAAAAATAATGAAATTTCAACTTTCCTTAGATTTGGGTAGTCATTCAGGTAATGTGGGTACAGTGTGAAATCTCATTAACTTTAACTGATGAGACTTAGTTTATGTCATTCAGGCTGAAGTGTGGTTTGGTTTTTGTCAATTTTTGTTGAACAAATTGATGCATTCAACTTGTGTTAACCACCACTCAACACAGATCCTGGAAATGCTCATTTGAGAAGTCTACAGGAAGCAGAGTATTCAAAGAACAAATTAAAAGCACAGTGTTGGAAGGACATTTAGATGATCCTGCTTTGTCTTTAATGAGAATTTTTTGGTTTAGTGTTTGCCAGGTAAAAACATGTAGAAATTTGAAGTAGCCAAATAGTGATCAGATTGATTTCAAAACTGACAAAAGCAATCAAAACTCTGGTATTTATGTACAGTAAGGCAAAGTAACTAACAAGCATTAGATTTTAAAAAAACAAAAACAAAACTAAAAACAACAGATAAATAAAGTTTTCTTTGTATGTGTTATTTTCTGTTAACAGTTCACTGTGAGAAAGACAGCAAGACATCCCAAAGCATGTTTGTTCAATCAAGCTTTCAATTTCAATTCGAGCTTTGTTCAATCACCTTTTCCTAGAAAAGTAAGCTTTTGGTTAAAAAAAAATGAAGGAAAGGGGTAGAGTCTTTACAGTTTTGTTGCTATAATTTAATTAGTAGATACGGCTATTTCAGTTTTGTAACTCTGTTTAGCCTGTTAGGGGAGCGTTGAACTGAGTCTAATTCTAAGGAATTTCATGTTACTACAACCAGAGGGTAGATAACACCTTGCTGTCAGTATTAAAGCTTTTTTTTAGGTCAAAAGAAAGCATGAGAAAAGCTTAAAAGTGAGGGTGGAGCATAGATGAATCTTCAGTCCAGTCTGTGACCTTAGGTGGAACTGTGGATCAAAGGGGTTTAGACAGCTGAGTGTATTTAATACGAGTGAGCTGAATTAGACATAACTATGTCAATGTTAAAAGGATGGTGGTGCTCATAAAACTTGCCAGCACTGTATCACCCTTCTTCAGGATATAATTTTAAAGATATTTAGAGCATAGAAGTAATGCATGGAGGACTAATATAGTGGAAGTGTAAAGTGAAAAATGTCTCACCTCCTAACTTGCACCTAGAATTTTCCACTCTGCCTCCCTTGGAGAATTTATTTTCACAATATTACTGAATTTTTATCACAGATTATTCAATTAAGATTTCCTGATTTTCACCAGACAGAGTTTCTACCTTGTGTCTTGATGTGTGTTTAGTCTGATTTCATTGTACTGTTAGATTTTTGGTTCGTACTGCTTTAAGCAAAACTTTTGCAGATTCTGGTTTCATGCTCATATATCCAACTATAACTGAGGAAGAATTAGGCCTATGATCAAAAGCACTGCAAGGAAAGAATTGTTAGAGTTATTTGGCTTTGATTCTACTTTAAGGCTCCAAGGGGCAGTTAAAGATAACATTTTTTGTTAAGGGCCAATGTCTACATACATTTTGCTTTCAGGCAAATATGTTCTTTTTTCTGATAAAGGTTATCAAATTTCAAGTAAAAACAAGATAAAAACAATTCCACTTGTTTTTTTCTTATTAGGTAAATCAGTTAAATGGTTTAAGAGGAACAGAACAGGTAGAGTGTATGGTGCAGAAACAGTTATCTCTGGTGGTTTAATGAGGAAGGAAAATAATAAAATGGGAAGAAAAAGATTGCAGTGTACCATGAAGACCGTGTCTCTGCTAAGCTCAGGGTTGTTGGTGTGTACTAGATAAATGAATTCCCATGCACATCTTGTGTACATGTGTTGTGTCTGCAGAGAGGTATGCAATGGCAAGTGCTGGTGCAGGACAAGAGGTGAGAATACCATCCAAATTAGGAGAGGGTTGGGGACTGCCACTGGTGGTGGCACTACAGCTTTGCAGTATTATGCACATTTCTGTCTACTTCACCTTGAGCTACAAAAGTGCAGCCTGGGTGTGTGACTCTCAATAGAACTGAAAGAAAATTTACTTAAAATAAAGAAATTTATCTTTTAATCTCTTAACATTACCCAAAATGAATCTGCTTCACACCAGCTTTGATGCCAGCTCTTATTTATTTTAAATATTAATACCTCTATACCCTTTATTGAGGACTCTATTCTTTATTAGGTCATACTGAAGTAAGTACTACCCTGGAAAAAATAGACGAACGGCTTTGCACATTAAGAGATGAGGAGGAAGTTTGCAGGTATCTCAGTAAATCCAAGGGTGGGTTGTTTTATTTTTTGAATTACTGAGAACACTTGCAAGACAGTAGCATCTTCTGTTTGTGAATTAACATAGTTCAGGTGCCTATATTTAACCTGGGATCGAAAATCATTTGACACATCAAGGTAGTAAAATTGGAAGTAGTTATGGTCTAACCAAAGCTTATACCTTCACATGATGACCAATTTCTAGCAACCGATAAACTTGGAAAACACAAACCACCTGTATCCATCTTTGATAATAAGAAACAGCAGCAGAAAACCAGAAATAAAACCAGAATCAAAATATCAAGAAAAATATGCATTTAAAAAGACATCAAATTTGATTAGAAATAAGTTTTACTAATTTTTTTTCTTTGTAAAGGAATTACAGATTGAAGAGTAAAGCAGAAAAGATGCCATACAAAATTTCCAAGAGTATGTGAAATGCACATTTGAGTGTGAATTCCAGATCTGTTCTGAAGACTTTATTATCTCAAGATATGCATATAGTTAGTATCACTGTTTGGAGTACCCAGTGAGTCTTCTCACAGCTTAAGAAAAAATCTAAGTCTTCATGGGAATGAGCTTTCTGACTTGTCATAGATTTATATCTTTATGGGATCACACTGGTTTAGTTTGTAATGTCCAACCTTTATTTCAGATGTAGCACAATCTGTACAAAATGCTAAATATACTGAAATTTGTGAACGTAATAGAATGGAAAAGAATAAATATTAGAATAAATATTAAAGCAAAAGAAAAACTTTTGTGTATGCACCTTTGAGTGTTTTGGAAAAATGTTTTTGTAGGTTATTTCCTGGGGTAGTATTTCCATTTCTGGTAGAAACACTACTTTCCTAGGAATTTCATTTTTGTTTTAGTTGAAGGAATTGAATAGGAATGTGGTGTTTGGTTTTGTGAAAGCCAGCAAACATGTTGGATGAATCAGTTGGTACAAAGAAGAGTATATGACTACACTATCGTCTCTGCTTTTGCTGCTTTATGCTACTCAGGTAGTCATTAATCCTTATTCTTTCAGACTTACCAGTTACTTACTTGTAGTAATCACTCCAACATAATTGAAAGGGTGGGAAGCTATCATGCATGGGCTGTAAACTATTCCTCTTTGTACTTATCACCTTAAGGCACAGATTTCAGTTCATTGAGAAAGCAATGCTGTTTAAAAAAACAGTGTTCAAATTAAGCATTTGACTTGGAAACTACGGCAAGATAGAGAGAAATTTCTGATTTCTGCCCAGACAGAAATTTTGCTTTGTCTATGTGCAGGCTTTTTGCCAGCAGACTTATGCTCTTAATGAGTTCAAACAGGCGAAATTCCTTGTTGATGTACCTGGATTTTTACAAGCTGCAGTGTAAGTTCTGTTACTTTTGCAAATTTGTCTTTTTCGAGTCATTTGAACTCATGAGGTAGGTGTTCTGCAGAAGAGCAGAGCATGGTTTTAGCAGTGCTGGCCCTTAGACATTTTGTACATTTGGTATTCCTAAACTCCTGCCTTCTTTGCTCTACATACATATACCCTGCAGTAATAGGGAATTTGACAACTAAAAATCCTTAAAAGAACACTGTACTCACTGGGAAAACAAAAAGAAACAAATATGAGCCTAAGAATTAGAGGAATTCAGTGTTTAGGTTAAATGGATTGCATGGACACAGTAAAATTATCTAAAACCTAGGAACACACTGTACTCATTAACACTCAGAAAAATACCTGCTAGGAGTTCATGAAGTTCTTGAAAGTATTTGTAGAAGGCTTCAGCAGATCCAGTGAGTGTTTTGATGTGCTGCATATTCACTAACAGCTAGTAGAGACTGTAGCCACGCACAGGTAAGGATCAGATACCTAATTCAGCACACAAAGGGTAACTTCTAAGGAGCACCTTGAAAACTGAAAAGTGTAATTAGAGAAACCGCCTTGGCATAAAAGATTCACCAGGATGACCTACTTAAAAGGATCATCATGTACCTAAAGTCAGGCTACAGTTTGCAGTCATAAATATTACATCATGGCTTTTTTAAGGCTGCATTTCTCTTCCAGTAAATGCTTCAGTTCCCATTAATAGTTGAATAGTGCCATCACATCTGATTTCCTTAAGAAACATTCAAAGTGTGTGAAATTAATCTAGAGGAAGATACTAAAAATAACGACATTTTCTACTATAGGTGAATTTCAATTATTAAAAAGCTAGAGAAATATCTTTTAGCTTCTAAAGTCATGTCTGTATGATTGTAGGCTTTGTTTTCTTGTATCAAAAGTACATCACGTCCTTAGTTTATCTAATGCAGTCTGTAATTTTTCCTATCCCTCAAAACACTATCAGTCCTAAAATTCATGTCTGGAGTATACTTCTGGAGACAGTATATGCAATTGAACGAACAAAGTACAACTGCTCAAAGCAATTCCCTGGTCTTCTCCCATGAAGCTCTGGGGGCAGTTCACACTCCTTTAGAAAGGGTAATAGGATTAGCGTCAGAAATTTCCATCCATTCTTACTCCTGCATCATATCTCACTGCCTCCTTAGTTGTGTTACTGCAGTTTTTCTGGGGTAATGATGGAAAATAGATCATTAAAATGATCATGGTTAAAAATAACCTTTTCCCCAAGTAGGAAGCAGGCAGTGTTTTCTTAGAAGCACTGCTACAGAATTGTTAGCCTGCTTTCTCCCAGAGGGGAGGCTTCTACAATCTGTTGCAGTGTCCAGGTTTACCCACACACACCCACACACACACCCACCCACACACACACACACACACAGACTCCCTTAACTTTAGACACATGAGTAATGGTGCAGTTTTGTAATTGATTTTAGATGTTCTGACTACGGACTGTTGCCAAAGAATGATCCTACATTTCTTCCTTCTGCTAGCTTGCACGCTGCTGCCATTTCTTTCTCCTGCCCCTAGTGATAGAGCAGATGTGTGGTGAGAAAATTGCCTTGCAAATATGCCTGAAAATTGCACTGAGGAGAATGGTTAGTCTTCAGTCTAATAAGCAAACTGCTCTTGACTCATTGTGTCTGCATTTGTGACCTTGGGGTGCACAAGATGGAAAGATACAGCAGGGGAGCAGGGAGGAGGACTGGGGCAAAATGTCTTGCTTTCATGCAGCTTGATTAGTGGGAACTCATGCTGGACTAACAGACCCTGAGATGCATTAGCTGATAATATAGTTGCTCCACGCTGCTACCATCAGTATAGATAGGGAAGAAAGAAATGTGTCTGTCTATGACTTTGGTATTGGGAATCTCCAGTGTGTGAAAGTACCACCACTTCCACCCACACAGCTCCCCGTGATGAATTTCTTAGGGTGGGATTTCATATTGCTAAGACTCAGTGTGAATGCACTGTGAATGCATTGGCCAAATTCAGTCAGCTCCGAGACACTGGTACAGATTGGAGGAATATTAACTTCCTGCAGGATTTGTGTTAAGTAGAAGGCTGGAGAGATACTTCATGGTAACCCATTCAGAGAAAAGTTAGTATTTGTAGCCCTTTCTTATAAAACAGGGAGTTCAAATGGGAAAGAACACTGCAGACACAGTCAATATGATGTATGATGCATGGAACTGCTTGGTTTCTTTCAGAATACAACATAGTGTCCAAGACTAGAAAGTAAAAAAATGAATTCTGAAAATGGATAGAGATATTAAATTTATCTTCAGCATATTTTCCTTGTAACCTGTGATATTTGTATCTCTGAAAAAAATTCAGTTTTTAATATTCAAAGCCCTGTATTCTGGTGTCCAGTGCTTAATTAAAGATTGGGATGACTCTGTATCAGTGTGAAGAGGCATCTAAAAATAGTGAAGTATAAACTTTTTTCTCTTGTATTTTGCAGGTTGAATATTACAGCTTCACTTGTGCCTGGGCTTTTTCCACTGATGCCCAACAGGCAGTAGACATTCCAAACAATATTTGGCTGGTGCCCTTGCAGCTTAACAGCAGTCCTTCCTTGATACAGGATGGAGGACACATACAAAGATAGGACTTCGCTAGTGAAAGGGGCCAAAGATATTGCTAAAGAGGTGAAGAGGCAAGCAGTGAAGAAAGTGAATAAAGCAGTTGACAAAGCCCAGGATGGCTATACACAGAGGTCCTACAATCGTTTCCAGGATGAGGAAGATGACGATGATTACTATGGCCAAGGAGGAAATTATGGTGTAGAAGCTAATGATGATGAAGGATCGAGTGAAGCAACTGAAGGACATGATGAAGATGATGAAATTTATGAAGGGGAGTATCAGGGAATCCCCAGCACAGGGCAGGGTAAGGATGATATGGTGGCCTTAGGTCAGTCTATGCGTGATGAATACAAGGATCGTCATGAACTGGAAACAGAGAGGAAAGCTGATGAAGAAGAGCTAGCACAGCAATATGAATTGATAATACAAGAATGTGGCCACGGTCGTTTCCAGTGGGCCCTCTTCTTTGTGCTGGGAATGGCCCTAATGGCTGATGGGGTTGAAGTGTTTGTGGTTGGATTTGTGTTGCCCAGTGCTGAAACAGATATGTGTATACCTAATTCTGGATCAGGATGGCTTGGTAAGTAAAGTTTTTTTTCCATCTTTTTGCTATTAAAATATTTGCTTACAGTAAGCCTAAATATGTATTTTTGGACACAGAAACTTATATAAAAATATATTTGTCTTGAATATAAATAAGAAAGCCACAAATTTTTTTTAATAATAATGTTAATTAACATTAATTAAGAATGTATTGGATATTGTAATTTTATTTTTAGGTGATTGTTTTCTTATTCAGGCAGTAAATAAATCACTAAATAGAAAGACTGCACAGTAAAACTGAAGAGGAGAGGGCCAAATTTTGTTCTCGTATACAAGAGTACATGTCCAGATAAACTAATCTAAAAAAAAAACCAAAACCACCAAATGAGCCAAAGATGGAGAATTGGACTCCTGCTGAAATTATATAGGTGTAATAAAGAGCAGATGATACAACTGTCCGGCAACACTCACACTGCATGTGAACCTTTTCCAGTAGTGGGATGAAGTTCAATCTGGAAAATGCAAAAAATTCCAGCGAAAATGTTGTATAGTATAACCTTTCCCTCTTTTTGTCTTTTATACCAGTGACTATACCTTTTATACCGGTGACTGTTCTCTAGCATCCAAAGAGAATAATATTTACTTGGGGTCAGGGAGACAAAAGAATGAACAAGAGCCTGGGGTGTGGTTTTCTGTCCATTCTGTTGATGGGGATGGGCCATGTCTCATCCCTTTGCCTGTTCCCTCCTGTGGTGTGGGAAATAGGCTGCCTGAGCCAGCCTTGTGTGGCTTGGTGAGAGCAGCAGCTCTGCAATCCGGTCCATGCTTGTCTTTCCTGGACATGCCTGGACACAGCAGGTAAAACAAGGCTCTCATGTGGCAGGGCTGTGAAGAAAAGGGGTAGAAATGGTTCTCCAAGGAAAAGGGGAGGTAGGAGCCTGGGCAACTGTAACAGAGCAGGAAATGAAATATATGTTTGTAGGTAAGTGACTTGGGCCTGAAGATTATTACAGAAAAGGAGGACTTCTTGTAAGATATTTAGAAGCCTTTGTTTCCTGGCAGAAATTCTGCTTGTACCCTGCATCTTTGCAGCACATGGTTCTGTTGCAACAGATCTCATTTTGGCTTTGCTCAGTTTCCTGACATATTGACAGCTGTTTGGCTCTCTGGGTTTCAACACAGGGGACTGCAGTCCACCCCAGTTATACCTCTAAGCCTCCCTCCAGGTGACAGGATCATGAGTGGAAACAGGTGAGGAGTTCTCAGATGGCTGTGTCCTTTGAGTCATTTTTTACCATTTGATTATTTATTGTAAGAACTACTCTGCCTACATATATACAGTGCAGTGATTAAGCTTAAAATGCAGGGAAATACATTATTAAAGTTCTTATGGTTCAAGATGCTGAATGCAAATAATCTGTTTTGTACTGCTTGTTTACACAAAATGCCAACATTTTATGTGTCATGCTTGGACCTGTGAGCTTTCAGGTCTACTTCTTAAAGATAGATGAGAAACAAAACCAATGCAAACCTGTATCACAAGATAAATGTCAATGAGTCAGTGCAGTTAATAACATACAGTGCATCTTAGAAAAGTAGTGAATGCCCAACTTGGTTTTTTTAACATGCTTTTGAGGACATCTCTAAAATAAACACTTCAATTTTCATAATTTTTGAAACTTTTATGATTTTTATATTGCTGGAACAAAAATTACGTATCTCAACCCCAGTTTTTAATCCCTGATAAACCTGTTTTATCACATGCAACCTTCTCAGCAAATGGAACAGTCAAAGTTGTCTTTGTTCTCCAGAACAATAAAACATAAGGGTAACCACCAAATCTGTCTCCAATCAATTCATATTGCATTGTATTTTCTACAAATAGTATTCTATTTAAACAACTGCATTAAGCATTGTGGAGGTGTCTGGAATTGGGGTGGGAAGTATTGTCCCCACAGTAGTAGGAGCCATGAGTATTCCCATCCACTTCCTGGGGTCTGACCCATGTCGATAAGGTTGAGGATTTCCTTGTCACTAGAGTTCTTACGATGCTGCCTTGAGATGTATTGGAATAACTCTGTAAATGTTTAACTAAAATTCAGTACAGAAGCTGTTAAACACCTCATAGTTACAAGTATGAATGTGTGTGTGTGGGTGTGTGTGGATGTGTGTGTGTGTATGTGTATAAATGATGCTTGTTGACAAAATTAAGGTAACAGCTCTGGAAAACTTAGCTGTGCTACTAATGTATTCTCATGCCTAAAATACATAAATTGTAATGTATCTTCCTTTTGCAATAATATAAACTAGTCTCTGTGTTATGGTACTAACAAAAAAAAATTATGTGCCAAAGGATTAACATACAAAAGCAGGAAAGAACAGAGATAAGCAATTTCTTTCCCAGTGTGTATTGAAGGCATTGCAACACGTGACTGTTTTATCAATAATTTCACCAAAAATTTTTTTTCTTGCCCATTGTTACTAGAAATATATCATAAAGTGCAAGTCATCAGTACACCAATGTACTTATAAACAGAGTAGATACACTGCTTACAGACAGCATAACCTTAATTTCAGTGATACAAAATATTCATTATAGCAGTGAATGCTGACTGAAAGCATTTTCATGTTGTCATAACCGGGCCCTCACAGCCATGTATTTCAATTATTTTGCGCTTGTGATTTCACTTTATAATTACATCCTAACTGGGGTCTTGCAGACAGGCATAATTCTTTTTTTCATTATTAGAATCCCATAATCCAGAAGGTTCTAATGTTGTTAGAATATTAAAGTCACAGGACTAATGCTAAGAGTTATAAGGTAAAATTAGTACACATACACAATATTTATTTTTCAGGCAATTTTGTAGACTGTTAAGATACACACTAACATCTTAATTCGTCTTTGAAAAAGCATTCATTGATTTGGTTGTAAAAACTGACTTCTCATATATCATGCCATGAGTGTTTACTAGGGAACATGAGCTAATTAAAAACATGTGACGACATGCATTGAGCCTCCCTGTTGCATTTTTAATTTTTTTTAAATTGACTTTCACAAAGACAGTTTCCCAAAATCCTTCCATATTGACCCTTGAATGAGCTTGAGATCACTGTTCATTGATCACCAGCAACATTTCAGAGCCCATAAAGTCACATAACAAGTGTGCTGATGTCATGATTTCAAGTTGTCTTTTGAATTAAATAATAAAACAACACTTTTTCATCTCAAGTAAGCGATTTTCTTAAGAAAAGGGAAGTTGACTAGCTTAAATTCTCCAAGATGATCATGACATGTCACTAAGCATGAGAGAAAGCTGTCCCTGCTGTATATATAATTTGGCTGTACTTGCCAGCTCCTGCATGAAAGTGGATTCACACTGACCTCTTGGGTTCTGGCACCGATGCGGCAAGACTGTACTTTTAGAAGACAGGCTGTAGGCTCAGGCCTAAAGATATTCTAACTATTTACCTGTTTGCATCTTGTCTCTTTGGTTTTATCAGTCAGAAACAGACTGACTTTTAGTTAATCCTCTGGGCTCTGATTTGGGTATACTTTTCTACCTAATTTTTCTGTCTTTGCATTCAGATTGGTCTTTGCATTCAGATTGTTCTTAAATTTTATTTTGTAGGGTTTTTTCCCTGTAAAATTTATATTATGGGCTTTTCTTTCCTCAGCATCTCTGTATCTGAAACACTGAAACATTGCTTCTCTGAAGCCAGGCAAAGGTAGTCTTTCCCAGCTCTATCTGTTCAGGATGCCACGCCACTCCTGACCATCCTGTCACTGGTTCTCCCATGGGACCTGTAAGTGCTCAGCCTTGTCAAGGACCCTTGACAGCTGCACTGTTGTCACCACTGTTAGCAGTACATACAGGCTGACTCCTGCTCAGCTGGTCCATGAGGCCACTCTTCACAGCATCAGTTGGCACATTTTTCAGGCAGACACCTCCATCCCTTTTTTGTACTTTATCACAGAATCATAGAATAGTTTGAGTTGGAAGGGACCTTTTAAACATCATGCAATCCAAACCCCTTAAATGAGCAGGGACATCTTCAACTAGGTCAGGTTGCTCAGAGGCCCGTCCACCTCAATACTAGAAAAAAACATCTGAACATCTCAGGATTTAGTGATTATCTTTAAAACTTTTATTTTTATTTTTTGCACGTGTAAAACTTTTATTTTTTGCATGTGTACCAACAAAATCTGAAAACTGATTAGGCACTCTTATTCACTGATTGCCATCCTTTATGGAGGCCTGTTGTTCCTCAATGATTTCTAATAGTCTCCCTGGTCTGTTTTGCAGCCCTATATGATCCTCTGTATGAAGTTTACACAGAATGGTTTCTTGAGAGTGAATAGCCTTCCACTCTGTTCTGTCTTACCATTGTGCTAATCTATGTGTTAGTCAAGACGCTGACACAAGTTCATAGACAATACACTAGAAATAATTTTTATATGTAGAAGACATTCTTAGCTGATGAGTCAGCCATACAGACAGTTTCTTCCATCTGAAAAACGCAAGTATTGTGGTAAATCTGGTAAACTGGACTGATAATGCAGGTGTTGTGAATATGAATAGCAACAAACAGCTTACCTTGAAAATTAAATTATTTTCTGAAACCCCACGTTTACTGTCAAATAATACCTTGACATAGGGTTTTTTTCTCTGTTATTTTCTGAATTTAATAATCAATTTTTGTGTAGTATTTGTAGAAAGAGAAGTATCATAGACATAACTAAGTCTTTTGGGCAGAAGTTCTCACTCTGGGACAACAGCCTACCAATTCTGCATTGATTACTAACTTGCACATTAGCTGTTTTAATAACAGTGCTTTCCATGCCTAAACTGTTTTAAATTCTACCAAACATAACCAGAGTACTTCTAATCCACAAAGTTCTTTCTCTTTACACGAGAAGTGCTCTCCAGAGGTTTGGTAGCTGATGCAATCTGCTTATAAGCTCTGCTAATAATACCAAATGACCATTGAATTTTTCCACCTCTTAGTTTAAAGAAGTACTGGCTTGCCAGATCCTTGCTACGTAATTTGATTCTGGTTTTACAAGGATCGTTTTCAACAACTTTGCATTCAACAAATACCTTCCTTTTATGAATGACAAATACAAGTCCCTCACTTGGGACAGAATAACTCAAATCACTGGTACAGGCTAGTCACTGAAATTCTGGGTAGCAAAAAGCTCTGCAGAAGGATCTGTGGTTTATAGGAGGAAGCAAGTTGACACAGGGCAGCAGTGCCTGGCAGCTGCATTGGCAAATGTGACCAGTAAGCAGAGAGGAGTGATTATTTTCCATTGTCAACACAGTGAGCCCATGTGTTGGATTCTCTGTCCCGTTGTGGAGGCACCAGAAAGAAGAGATTAACAGAATCAGGCAAATTTAGTAGAGGACCAGTATACACAGCGTATAAGAATACACAGCGTAAAAGAAGAAGCAAAAGGACCTGGTCTTGTTTAGCGTGGAGGAAAGAGGTCTAAGAGGTGAATCTCTTTGTACTGTTTGGCAACAAAATTGAGAGAAGCTGCAGTGAAGGTGGATTATAATTTTTCTCAGAGGAGCACAAGAGGTTAGAAGTTGCAATCAGGGATCATCTGGTACAAAGAAAAAAGTTTAGAGTGAGGTGGTCAACCACTGGGAGATGTTGCATAGAGAAGCTGTGGGATATTGGGCGATTTTCAGCAGTTGACTGAATGCCTGAAGCAAAGTAATCTTGCTCTGAAGGTAAACCTGCTTTTAGAGCAGGTCAGACTAAAGCTCTTCAAAAGTCCCTTCCAACCAAATTCTGATTTCATAAATGAAAAAATAGCTGTCTGCAAATGTATGATACTTCCACCTACCTATGACTAAAACGCATGCTCCAGCTGTTACACTTCAGTAAACATTTAAAGGAAAGGGGGGTTAGAACTCATGGATTGTACATAGGCTTGCTGTTTCAAACACAGCCTAGTGTCTAAACTAATTCAGGCAAAATCATATAGCTTCAATTACTTGTTCTCCTCCTGAGATCTGGCAGAAACCTGGAAGCATGTGACAAAATGCTGGTGAATAAAGGGCTGCAGGACCGGAGTATTTTTTAAATATTATGCATCTACATTCCTGGTGGGATTATTTACTGGTTAAGAGGTTTGAATTTTAATAGATAGTCACAAAACTGTCCTTACACTGCAGTGAGTAAAATGCCTTCTGCAGCCCTAAGTAGTTATCTGTGTAAAGCATTTTTGTCTTTTTTTGTTGAATATTAGTATAGGTCATTAGATATGGATGAGATTTATCGCATGTTCCTGCACAAAATACAGTGAGTGGGAGAAGGTGAAAGTGTCTTCTGGTTATATTCCAGTTATTAGTATGGCACTGCATTTGTTACTACACAATACGTCACAAGTGACATAAATTAAGGAAACCCAGGCTCTGTTACTCTATTTTTACTGTTATGTTGAGCTAGTAGATGTACTGTTAGACACTTGAAAATTCCAGGGGAAAGTCTTTTTTTTTATTATGGAAAGCATTTTGAAGTTTTTGTTTAAATTATGTTATACTTCAGTGATAGGGAAAGAGATCTATATCTAATTTTTTAATGTGGACACTTGGCCAAGGTATGCATTTTATTCAAGAGAGTGAAAATATCAAAAAAGTTAGGTACTTATATATGATCTGGTATATATTCACAAGAAAAGCTAGATAAAGAGTACTTACTGGAGCCATATCAGACCTTTGCTTGTAAGGAATCCCACTGAAATAACAGTGAGAGTCTGTTGCACTTATAGTTAATAGTAGTAATAAATCTTTAGCAGCAATAGAAATATTTAGACATAGAGCTGAAGTAATTGAAATGCATTCTAAATATTCCAGAGCAAGGTGAAAATCGGTCTGTAGGGTTAATGTCTTACTCCTTCAGAAGGGGATGCCAGAAATACAAATGCCATCATGCATGCCGTTCACCTTTGCTACAGTTCAGTTCTCTTGCAATGACATTATTAAAGTCCTCCTACAGCAGTGCTTTTTCTGCTTGCCTTCCAAACACAGTTATTTGAAGGAGAAAAATTATGAGACAGATCCTTATAATTTCTAGGTTGTTACAATATATGGACCAGTGAAAACGGTGGTCAGGTCTGGTTTTCTTTTCAGGGGGAAAAAAAGGGACAGTGGAGGGAATATGCAATGTGATTTTGTCTCTTACGAACTGGACTAAACTTGTATCATGTGGAACATCATGGACCTGTTACAAGACAGGAACTGGAAGCCCAGATTTGAACCATTAATAAAATACAGTGTACTCAGTCCTCTTTGCTGGTCCATGCCCCCATTGTAAGCCACTGTCTAGGGTGGGTCATAGCTGCCTTCCTTTTCTGAGTATGATGTTGTTCCCAAGCCACCTTATTGAAGCCAGTATTGAGAGGGTGAACAGGCCCATTTCAAGTGATTTTCCTCTTCCAGGTTGTTTCTGCATGCAGCTTTACAGCAAGGACCTATAAGGATCATTGAGTCCAACCCATTGTCCTGCTCAGGACAGCCCCAAAAATCACACCATGTGCCTGAGAGCATTATCCAAACACTTTTTGAACTCTGTCAGGCTGATGCTATGACCACTTCCCTGGGGAGCCTGTTCCAGTGCCCAACCACCCTCTGGGGATGGAACATTTTCCTGATATCCAACCTAAACCTCCCTGGCACAGCTTCATGCCACTTCCTCAGGTCCTGTCCCTTGTCAGCAGAGGGGAGATCAGTGCCTGCTTCTCCGCTTCGCCTTGTGAGGAAGTTGTAACTGCAANTCTAATAGTTTAATATCTTTTTTTTTGTGGTGGCACCAAGAACTGCCCCCAGCGCTCGAGGTGAGGCTGCCTCAGTGCAGAGCAGAGCGGGACAATCCCCTCCCTTGCCTGGCTGGTGATGCTGTGCCTGATGCCCCCCAGGACATGGGTGGCCTTCCTGGCTGCCAGGGCACTGCTGCCTCATGTTCAACTGCCATATTCCTTTCCAAGGGGCTACTCTCCAGCCTCTTGTACCATTTATTTGCACAGAAGATTAAATTTAAATAATTATTGCTTGTAGTATTCTTCAAATCTCTGTCTCAGAGATTGATTTTGTCTAAAATAATCTGAAATCTTTGGGCTGCTTTTTTGCTCATGACAGGTTATTTTCTGGGTCTGCCTATCCCATCACAGATCAGTAATTTTACCATTTATGTCAAATGAATTTATAGTCTTACAAAAATGGCCAAAAGAAGGAATTGCTTCCCAAAGGAGAAGCCTGAGGGCCATGTTGATTTCACACATTTAATTTGGCTGTCGCGTTCACTTTTTCCTCCCTCTCTCAACTGCCATGGGATCCCTGGCTGACAGTATATCACTTCTTAAACCAATGTGTCAAATAGAGATTCTTGGCCAAACTGAACATTTAAAATACGATGGCTCACCCTATTCCAAGTTTCTGGTTAATTCTGCAGCAGAGTTTAGTTATAATCTGCAAGTTTTCACTTTTTTTTGGTGTAGATTTGAATTTTGCATCTTGCATCAAATGCTGAGCTATGAAATGAAAGAGAGAATATCTGAGTTCCCTCTCAAGAAGAAGAAATATTTTCACACAGAAAGTGCTAATGAACTTCATTAAGACATGGAACAAACATAATTTAATGGCTTCTCGTCACAGCTGAGCAAATACCTTCCTATACATTTAATCCTTGAATTTAATCAATCAAGGACTTCAGAGGCTGTCAAAATTTGACTTGTCTTTTTATCTTACATTATCAGTATTTTGAAGAATTGAAAGAAGATTATATGTTATTAGAAACAGTTTGAAATAACTTCTTATTCTAGACCTTTGGCTTAAGGGAGTGTCAGTGCTGAAAAGTATGGAACACAAATAATTTTTTAATCTGATCTGGCTGCATTTTACTGCAGATATAATTCTTTCCTAGTGATGGGTGCATCAATTCTCACTGCACACTTGTTTCACTTGTTTGAAGTATCAGTTTATGATAGTTTCAAATATGTGGAGTATCATACTATTTTCATAGATGATGCAGAATCAAAGTGGTGGTTATACAGTATTATACAGTAAATATTTACACAAGGGAATAATACAGAGTCACTGCTAGAACAGATACATGAGTATGACATATGTACGTTTTTTAAAATCTCTTCATGCAAATATTTGTTATTTGCATGAATATAATGTTAAGCTATAATGGTAGTTGAAAACCTGTCCAGGATACTGTGATTTACTGACATTATTGATAAAGTTTCTTGATTGCATTTATTCCTACTCATTTTTCAATGCTTTGTCAGCCCTATATAGAATCAGAAGTCTTGATATAGGGGAACAATATAAATGTAAGATTTTGTAGTTTCACATGCTGTTAGCAGGCCACAGGAGTCTGGGAGCAGTTACTCACAGATCTATTACGTGAGCAGAACTATGGGTAACTTAGGGAAGTTCTATGCATATTTATTTTTTTTACTAGGGAATCTTACATTTTACACTCAGAGCAACTCACTGCTCACACTGCTAGATGGGCAATTCCATAATGCCAAGTGGAAAATGCTGTTCCTTGGCTCTGCTAAATCTATGACATGTTTACCCAGCATCTACCAGTCTGCTCCAGCTAAAGCAAAAAAAACCCCGGAGGTTTTGATGACACATTACATATGTCAAGTTATTCTAACTTTTCTTAACAAGTAAACTTTACTCAGGATCAACATGTAATGGGCAAACTGTTTTCAAAGACTCACAGAAACCTGTTTAACAGGCAGAAAAGTGTTTTTATATAACTTTTTGAGGGGATTGTAGAAAGTTGGAAGAGTACTGTAAAGCAGAAAAATTAAGAAAATGGTGTAAAGTAGAACGGGCTTTACATCCATAGTGTTAAAAAAGATCTGCATTTTCAATGATAGGCAAAGGTGGCCATTTGCAAATTTCTTCATACCAGTTTATCTGGACTGAAATAATTTGCTTTATACTGGGAAGAAGTGGAGAATATATGAATTTGAGGGAGTATGGATGAGTATAACCTATGTGATACGTGACTCTATTGTGCTGCATATTGCTTTTGTCTGGCATTTGTCAGACCTGCTAATTTTCACAGAGAACAAGTATTTTCCTAATCTGTTAGAATTCAGGACAATTTTCAAGGTTGGTTCTGAAGCTGCCACTAGCAAGTCTTGTTAAATGGATATCATAAACTGATAGATGCAGTCATCTAAAAATTTTCCATTTAGACATTATAACAGTTCCTCCTGGTACTATTGTAAATACCTAATTTAAAAGTCTGTTTAGCTTCACCAGCACCTGCAGGTGTATTGGCAGCACACAGAAGAATATTCTGATCCACTATTCTTAATTCTGACACTGGATTATTTAATCTGTTTCACTGACTGTAAACTGGAAAGCAGAAAGAAGATGTGGGATGGAAGTTTCTTTTTTCACTCTCGTGCAGCTCTCATGTGCTATGTGAGGTAACCAGGTGTCTTGTCAGACATTTTGGGAAATGTGAGAGTTTCAGACCCTTATTAAATTTGGTAAGCTGTTTCTGAACAAGTTCAGCCTAATTCAATGTCTCTTTCTCAAAGCAAAATGTTTGGTTAGGTTTTAGGTTTTTTCCTTTAATTTTGTTTCAGGTGTCTTTTCCGTTTTGTTTTTTTCAGCATAATTTTTCTTCCCCCACCCTTCCAGTTCATTGGAACAATGATGGTAACAGCACTGTATAGACGGAATAAAATAAAAAGAAGCTATTTTGTCCCATTTAAAAGGAAAGAAGTTAACTTCTGCACTGGGATATAGTTACAGAAAAGAGACTTAATGACTGATTAAACACTGGAGAGATAACCAATGGCTAGCTTAAATATTGAACACAAACCACCGAGATTGCAGTTTTGTTAATTAGTTCTCAGTATCATGTGTTTTGATTTGCTGAGTTGGATGCATCTGTTATTAATTTAGGTTTTTATACATTGGGATTTTTGTTTTATTCAACACTGATTAAAATTTACTGATATTCATGGGCTGTGCTCTGTTTAGAGCCAGACGCAGGACTAGTTGAATAAGAAATTAATATTCAGGCAATAAAACATGTGGTCAAAATGAACAGTTTTGATATGAAATGAGATGATTAATGTAGATGACTGCATGGGCAATTTAAAGCTTTAGTGAAATACATCTTTTGGCTTTGAAATTTAATTAATCCTAGCTCATTGCACAGTACTATGTACTGTTCAAGCATATGCAGCATTTATAATCATTCTGATTCTCAGGACTGCCATGGAAGTGCATTTCAAATTGCAAAGTCACAGCAATTTCTACCATGACAGGGTCAATTCAGAGATGGACAAAGAGTGCAGTGAATTTAGCATCTAAATCTGAGAGCAGAAAAATCCAGAGGAACCTCCACAGTTGCAGTGGGATAAAACAGGAATTAGGAGGGTTAGGACAGCATAACTAGGTGTGTTTTATCCAAAGCTTGTCTGTTAGGATTTTCTTGCTAGTGCCAGAGGGAATTGTTGGATCAAAGGAAAAGATAATGTGAAAATAGTAAGTTTGGTGACAGCACCTAGGGAATCTGTCAATCTGTCAAGTTTCATGCCATCACCTGGGATTACCCGAGTTTATGTTAATGTCTGTGCTCTGTAAAATACTGCTTGTAAAATACTGTTTATATGGGAAGAAAAACACCATGTATTGGTTGGTTTTTACAGTTCCATGTAGTTAAATTTGAATGCTGATTGACTATTTATGCTGAAAGTAGCAAGGAAATAGTGCTTTGGTCGTTTTTCTCTAATGTACTGTTGGTTTATCTAGCCAAGTAATAGCTGTATGAAATAGCAGTGTGCTGCTGTTTCCTGAAATAATGACTGTCTGTATCCAGTTTATAAATTATTCCAAGGAAGAAATGGAATAACTCTGATCAATTTTTAATTCTGATAATCAGTTATGGAAAAAATAAAAACTATGCTAGCATCTGGTAGAAGATAATACTTTTTTTAATGACATAAGTTATTGACATGGTAACATTTTAAAAGTAGAAGTGATGATGACAATGTACCGCTGCCTTATCAGAAAATGCAGCTGTGAAGAAAATTCCTCATCCTAGCAAGCAATCTATTACCTGTCACATTCTCTGCAGCTACTGATCTTCTTCTATTAATTTATTAATTTATCTAATTTGGATATGAGGATAAGCAGAAGCAGTTACTCCTTTTGTTGTTATGGTGTTTCAATTAAAATAATATCTGAGTACACAATAATGTATGTTACTAATGAAATAATACTCTGAAACCGAGTATTATTTCATTAGCAACAAAAAGTATCAGCACACCTGGTGGTATAAATTTTAGATATATTGTAAGGTGAATGTCACTAGAACTGTAAGGAAAGTTAATAGCAGATAGCAACGTAGAGCAAGAAAATACGATGTTTTTCAAAACGAACTGATAATGCAAAGGTCTAGAGCTATATCACCTTGCTCTGCACTAAACATGTAAACCAGAATTAGTCTCATTAGCCCAAGGAGAGGAAACATGGCAGCAAAATGCCAATTTTTTCATGATGGAATTAAATTGAGCCTTATGCCAGAAGCACTGCAGGTTGTAAACCTCACAGCTGAGGTACAGCAAACAAAACAAAATTAAGCGTATTAGGCACATAAATATAATATGAGGATGCCAGAGGAAACAAACAAAAAACCCCTTTAATAACAGAATGAAATTTGTGTGAATTATTGTTGTGGACCCGTCGATTTCCACACGGACAGTATTCTGTTACAGGACTAGCAAAGTTTTGATCAAACCTTTCCAGCAATGAGTTTTCATTTTTGTGGTTTCCCTCAGGGTGGATCCAAACTGGAGCAGATTCCTGACTTGGAAATACATACAAGTTGCTTTCCTGGGGAAAAAAAATAATGTTGTTATGGTTTTGTTTAGTTTTCTTTATTTAATGGAGAGGATAGAAAACTTCTCACTTCTCCTTTCCTTCAGAGAAAAAAAAATTCTTGGCTCATCTTTGACCTTTGGAAGACCAAGCTGATCAGTTTGGGTAGCCATGCCATCAGATGGTTTTTACTTAAGTCTCAATACTAAATTGAGATTTAAGTAAAAGAAATTGTAGGTATTCTTCAGTCTAAAATTTTGGTGACATAAAATTATGTATTTTTCAAATTATGTTGATTTTTGTCTTCCATTAGGTGCTTTCGGCTTTCTAAATATGCCGGAAGTCCTTTCCACTTAAGTTTCAGTTGTTTTCCACCTATCTTGGAGGCTCTATATTGGCTTCTATATCTACTTCCTTTTTCAAGTTAAGTTCTCTGGAAAATCTGGGCTTGATTCTTTTGAAAAGAAAAAAATTTGGAAGAAACCCACAGTTTTTTGATCTTTTTAATTTCCATTTAATGTTTTATACTTTTTTAGGCTCTATATTTTGTGATGTATTTGTGACACTTCTCTTTAGAACTACAGTACTAGGCTGCCTTAAAACAATTTTTCTTTTACTAAATCAATCATTAAATTATGGCTGTCCTAATATTACAAACCTGTATTTTTCTAACTATTTGTGCTGCTGATAATGTTTTTTCTCATTATCTTAAAGAT
>VZRQ01008696.1:374917-385985 GCA_013397975.1 Machaerirhynchus nigripectus | reverse complement strand
TCTGTTGGTCACATGATCTCTGCTGGAGGGGGGGCGGGGGGAGGCGGGAGCGCTTTTCGGTGTAGAATTTAATTTTCGGGGGCTGCACTGAGGGGGGCTGCTCTAATGGAGCAGAAGCAGCTGAGATTTTAGCCGAGCCGCGCAGGGGGCCGGCCCGGCT
This sequence comes from Machaerirhynchus nigripectus, assembly GCA_013397975.1. NCBI lineage: Eukaryota > Metazoa > Chordata > Aves > Passeriformes > Dicruridae > Machaerirhynchus > Machaerirhynchus nigripectus. The sequence continues at coordinate 385,825 of VZRQ01008696.1, read as the reverse complement.
GGGCCGCGTGGGGCAGGGCTGGCTCCCCACTCACCTGCCCAAAAGCCGGGAGCAAGAGAGCTTTCCCAGGGTTTGTTCGTTCTTAAATGGAGTTCACAGAGGCATGTCAAGCTTTCTTAAGTGGCTTAACAGTTGTCAATATTCAAACTAGCCAGCTGATTGGTTTTGCTGGGTGTGGAGAAAGTGGTCAGCAGCTCCTTGCGAAAAAAAATCACTTCTGTGACTGGTGGATTTCTCCTTAACTAAAAACCAAGCTGTGTTAAACCACGACAACAGGTCTGAAAGACTATCATCTTTTAACTCCAAATATACTGTATTACAAGGGTTGAAACAAAGGTGAAGCTGGATATTCTTACTCTTATGTTCATTATGCTACTTACAGGCATTGCAGTCCTTCACTAAGGATTGTTATATTAAAAAAAAAATAGCATATGGGAAGATCCTAGTACAAGTAAATAAAACACTCATTACATGAGAATTCTTACAAAAAGTGTTTTGCTTCTTATAGGACTGCCTTAGCACCACATTTATAATTGCTTTTTCCAAAATATAAATAGTATTTTAATCTTATTTTCAAAGTGCTTTTTATAATGTGAGGACTTTTGCTGGCTGTATGAAATGCATTCCTCAGTCAGACAAATGATTTAAACAACACAATAGGAAAAAACCAACCTCATGCTGTTTTAATAACTGATTTATAATAGGTGTGTTAACACAAAAATCTAATCAGGGAGTCCCATAGCCTCTGAGTCTCTCTATTGCAAGGAAATCTGACTTTACTTTCATTGCTGTATTTTTTCCTGATGAAATATACTTACCAGATGATTTCTCAGAAGGTTTTGTCTGTCATTTAGATACCAGGCTATGAATTACAATGGATATCAGCAAGTAATGAAGTTATGGCAGCATAAGGGGTAAAATACTGCTTACCTGAACCTAAGTGACTGATTATGCATTTAGTGTTATGTCATTGTTTAAATTGTCCATAACCAGCATTTGGATACCAAGGGAGTTCTTGTCAGCTGCTTTGTAAGGCTAAACTGTTTCTAGCAGTCTGAGAGATGCTGTGTGCACATCCATTTAAAAAATATCTAGCCACCTGGTAGCCAAAGTGTGTGCATAGTGTAAAACAATTCCAGACTCAGGTTCCCTTGTCTGAAGAGGATGTAAGCGTGTATTATATACATTTGTACAGTGGGGGAAAATCATTGTAGTACGTAAGATTTCTGCTGTGGAAATAAAATATAGGTTTGTTAAAACTTGGCAAAAGAACAATAAAAGAGATTATTTATTTTAGCATGTTTTTTTCAGCTGCCATTTGCCTCTTCTCAGTGCTTTGCTATAAATTGATGGAGTTTCACATTACATGTTACCTTGTGGGGAAAATCCAAGACGTATGAGACAGATATCATTAGAAGTCTTTGTATTTTAAAATATTTTAAAAAATGTTTTAAGATCAGACTGGATGTCAAACCAGTGTGTTCCTTCCACAGTATTAGCTGATTTCTTTAGAGGCATGAGTGTGCTGTACTAAGAAGAAAAAGAAAAGCAGCCAGTCTTGTGATCAGTAGTAGCTGCTCAAAAAGGGAGTACCACCCTCAGCATCACATGCTAGATTGACATCTATGTACATACATGTACACCCATAAAATCATTGGTTTTGTGATCAGTCGTTAAAGGCAATGAGAAAAGGGAACAAGGTATGACCAACAACATGGTATTTAATTTTTACATATATGAATTTATGCAAAATTTAATGTGTGAATTATGAAAAACCTAAAAAAAAATTTAGTGTTGTCCACAAGAGATTCTGACCAGTAGCATAACATAATAAACAAGAGCTACAAAGGTTGGGAAGGAAATGCTCATGATAATCTGATGCTAATAAAGTGATCATCTGATCTCATTGGTTACTTGCATTTGTTGGGTAGTTGTTCAGCTGTTTTAGGTGTTCATGGTTAGAGATCTCCTTTGCCATTTGTCACTTTTATGACTTACTGTGAATATTGCTGCAGAGTAAAATGACCTTAAGGAAAAATTTGGAAGTTGAGAGGAAGGGGACTTCCTTTACATGCTGCAGGCAGGGTTTAAACTAAAGCTTACAGGGAGGGGAACCTCAATCTATCCCACTCCTAAACATTTGGATGCCAGTGTCAACAAGAGATACTCAGAATCCGGACAGTGTTCAGAATCCAGCAGGTTTAGATAAGGAAGAAGTTCTTCATTATGAAGATAGTCAGGCACTCAAATAGATTGTACAGGGAAGCTGAGAATACACCATCCCTGGAAGTTTTCAAGGTCAGGTTGGATGAGGGTCTGAGAAATCTGGTCTAGTGTCCCTGCCCATGGCAGGGGGTTTGGAAATAGGTGTTCTTTAAGGTTCCTTCCAACCCAAACCATTCTATGATTCCATGATTCTATGATTCTCTTATTTTAAAGAGAGACAGAAAATACAAAAAAGAAGTAAGATGGGAAAATGCACTGAAACACGTGTTGTTGGTAGCTGAAGTAGGTTCAGGATGGAAAGGTTACAGATCTTTGGTCAAGGAGAGGGTTTGTGCAAAGACTGCAAGGCAATTAGGAAAAAATTCAAAGTTAATATAATGGGAAAGAAAATGCAGCAGCTCAGAGAGTAGATTATTTATAGTAGTTTATTGACAGGATGAGAATATTATTTTTAGCAGCATCTTTTGAATGCTCTTTAGGAGAATTACATCAGTGTGAGAGTCCAAGACATAGTACATTGACCAAAGGATTTGTCATCTAAAAGAAAGGATAATGTTTTTAAACTCAAGACTTGGAAACATTTTTCTTTCATCATTCAAAGTGTTTTGATATTTTTGTACATCACAAGGAATGTAAATTGGTAAAATTAGGATTATTTGCATAGAAATATTTTGAAGTCATCTATATAAAGAAATAAAAGGCTATTTAATTCACCTTCTGTATTTCTTCTATTAGACTATTGACTATTATTGGGAAAGCCCAATAATACTTACACAGGAAAGAATGTAATGAATTTCACTGTAAGAATAAAAATTAACCATGTTTTTCCTTTTTAAAATCTGTCTGCTGGCAACACAGCTATATAACTATTTTTATTACATTCTTTCCATTGCTAATGAGAAGCAAGCACCATCCAGCAGATTTGCTGGATGGAGTTTCCAAACTGATTATGAGTAGTGATCCACCGGCAGCATGGTACAATAACCTTGACCACAGGAGAGATCCTAAAGCAGTTGAATGAATAGGCTAAGTCACCCACCAATCTTTGTCTCTTTACGACCAGAAAATATATTAGCCATGTGCATTTACAGGAAAATCTCAACTAGTGGAAGAAAATTTCTGATCAGAATGAAAAAGCTATCCAATAAATGTCTGCTCCTAAACTCCTCTAAACTGAAAAAGAATATTGTAATATTTGTGTCCTTCCTGGGCTAAAGAAAGTAAATGAAGATATCTTATAATTCTGCAAATTCTGGATTTACCCAGATTATCATCAGTATTCTTTCATTAAAGTCTAAGAACCCATCAATATCTAGAAATATCCACTGACAAAAGTAATTTTTAGAAGACACCTAGCTGTTGTTCTTATGGAGTTTGTTGCTTTTGCAATTCTCCTGTGTTGAGCAGCAATGGATCTGTTATCTTGTCCTAAGGTTGGACGGGGCTCTGAGAAATTCGGTTTAGTGGAAGATGACCCATGGCAGGGGGTTGAAATTAGGTGGTCTTTAATGTCCCTTCCAACACAAACCACTTTATGATTCTGATTCTATAATCTTGTTAATACACATTTAACATGATGTGTATCCTATTTAAAAAATATCCTTTTTAAAAGTTATGTCTTATGAGGAAATGGCAGTGGAAACTGCTTGGATGAAACAGGAGAGGGAACAGGGACAATTTAGGGTGCATGGGACCATACAGGTGTCAGCACTTCAGATGTTATAATCTGTAATTCCATGCACAGAAATACTGATGGGTAAACTCTACCCTGATACGCATTTAATCAAGCCCAGGCATTTAAATGGGTTTTTTTCAGCTTCCTTTCCCATCCAACTACCCTCTGCAGGGCAGAGGTGATTCTTTTGGAAGCCAGAATTTTACAGCAATTAAAGTCCAGCAGAAATGCTGGAGAATTTGTCCATTCTTGAGACTAATCAAAAGGAGACACATAGCAAGGATTTCTTCCAGCACATTTGTAATTAATTCCTGCTCTGAAGAAGATGTAGAAGATGGTAGCAATATGCAGGATAGATAAAAACTAACCTGGGCAGTTCAACAAGAAATTAGATGAAAAAAGGATTCCATGTATCAAACAAAATACAAATTTATTTGTGCTGTCCAAAGCTTGGGAATTACTTTTTCCTTCTGACAGTCTGCTCAATGTGTTGCACATCTTTGTCAAATATTCTGCAGAGAATTGGAAATGAAATTATGTACAGTGTGCTAAGATATGAACAGTCAAAATGTTAAATATTTCAACTTATCTTTCTGTGAGAAAGATAAGTACATGTGGAAAACACGATTTATGGTAAAAAAAAAATCACCCCAAATATTATTTTTTGCTATGTGATTTTAATACATATAGCTAAACTGTAATGTATCTGTTCAAAATTACTGGGGGGGGGAGACAACAAAAAAACCCAAACCAACGAGTCAAAAACATTACAATACTTTTGCTTTGAAAAGACATTGCCTTTTTAAATAAATACAGTGAAGTAGGGGGGAGAAAAAAAACAATCAAGATGGATGTCTTTGATTCTCTAGATCTCAGGTGGAAAATGTTTGTTTTATAATCAGCTTTCTTTAGATATAGCACATACTGCTGCCACTGATCCCAGCATTTAATCCCCTGCAGGACTGCTCATATTCTAGAGATGTTCAGACAAATTGTATCTGCAGGGAAAGTTACAATTTTTTGCAATATTTAACATGAATGCATTTCATTACTGAGGAAATAGTGGCATTTTCTCCTCCTATTCAGACTTGCCTGTATGTTTATTGTTTTAACTAGAGGCACCTTGTTTAATAATTATATTAACCTTCAGTTGAATATCTATATTGTGTCTGGTAACAGATGACAAAGACACAGTAGGAAATCTGTTCTGTCTAGATACATTTGCAAAGATGTGCGTATTATTTCTATTCAGTGTGAAACGGTAAAATCATCTGTATACTATTCTTTTTGTAAATATAGAAGGTATACTGGTTTTGGTGTGATCAATTCTGTAGCTCACAAAACATCTCTTTTTTGTATTTTTGTGTATTACAGGTAGCATAGTGTACCTTGGGATGATGGTGGGGGCGTTCTTCTGGGGAGGCTTGGCAGACAAGGTGGGAAGGAGACAATCACTCCTGATATGCATGTCTGTCAATGGATTCTTTGCCTTCCTTTCATCATTTGTCCAGGGCTATGGCTTCTTCCTCTTCTGTCGCTTGTTTTCTGGATTTGGGTAAGCTCCTCTAGTTTGTTCATTTTCACACTTCTGTGTTTTAATGAAACTTTTCTGTGTGCAAAAGCACATTATTTAACATAGAAATACAATCTGTGTCAGGGGGTGAGAGAATTAAGCAAGGTAGCTACAACACTACTAAAAACAACTTGAAGGGGAAGAATAATGATTTTAGGGGAGAGACTCAGACTGAAAACTCTGAGACTGAGTTTGTTCTTATACTGGAAAGAATTTGTTTTGTGAACTTGCTTAACTCTTTTGTGCCTCAGCTCCTTTATGCACAGTACCTTGTTCAGTCAGCAAAGTAACACTCTCCTCACAGGCGTACTCCAAAATTTTGGTAATATTTGTAAAGTTTCTAATGTCTTTGTGTGCAAAATATTGTTTATAATAGCATTGCATCAAGACAGTAAAATTTAAAGAAGGGTCCTAAACTGTCCCACATGTTATTGTTCTCTCTGAAAGTATCGTGTTTATGGACCTGTGTTTTCTTTACTTTTCATTGAAATAACTTCTCAGTTGTTGGGAAAGTATAAGACATTTTTAACGGCTGATTAAGTTTTTAATTTTAAACTTTTATGAGCAGAGATTGAGATACATAAGTAAGTTACTACGAGAAAGCTTCTACCTTTACTGTACCCTTGGATAAACAAGAGCTGTGTTCTGCAGAGTGCTTAGTTTAGCACTTCTGGTCATTGCTTGGTTCAGATTAAGACTCTTAATTACAGTTTCAATTCAGACCACTATCGGTCTTCAGTATGCTGAATAGGCAGGATCTGGCGAGAGCACAGCAGCTGTGTTATAGTTGTGCACGTGAGCTCCACTGCTTGTATGGTTTGTTGGCTCTAGGTTACATAGCCGTGGTTCAGCAACGCAGTTGTGTGGGGTTTGTGTTTTTAGAAATCCTTTGACCCGGTCTGAAGTAGGCTAGGGCTAGGCACGAATACAAAAAGAAACTACTGTAGCACTCAGTAGCTTTAAATTCATTCAGGAAGGGGAATGGAAAGGTAAGAGGAGAGAGAAAAATGTGAGGAGTCCTCTAGCTAGAAGAATCTCCTCAGTCTGTCACTATATTTTCACATATGATATTATAAGACAAGAGGAAATGGCAATATTCTAATTACTAAAAAAAAAACCCAAATCCCATAGAAAAACAAAATTTTAAAAATCCTGTATCATAAATCACTATTAGTTCCAGGAGCTACGTTTTTTCACTCCATGGAGAAACACTACAGATCACGTTTCATGACACCTTCACTCTTCCGTGATCCTGGCAAAGTCAAGAAGCTTGTTGTGTTACTGCTTAGCCTGGCCATTTCCCTGGGGCAGCTTTGGACCCTTATGCTACAAAGCTTTGTTTTTTGGCAGACAGGTTTGGCTTTTACCAAAACTGTCCCTTTTGGGATATACTGCTAAATATGTGTTTATTATGCCCCCTGAGAAACTTGCCTGCACCATCTCCTCCTCACCTCTCCAGGAGCTTTTACAGTAGTAGTCAGTGCCTGTAGCTTTCCTTGTAATACATGAATGTCCTTGATTGGGAACTATGTTCTGTTGTGTACCCAGCTTATGATTAATGGTCCTTGAAGGAGCAGGCCCTTCATATCTGTATTCTATACTTCTGTGTGGGCCTCCACTCTGTTTAAAGTCCTCCTACCTCATCTTTGAGAGCTACATGAGTAGGCCGTAGATAATTTGTCACCATGCACTATAATTTAAATGGACTTTCCAAAACAAAACAAACCTCAAACCAATCAAACAGCATCAACAAAAAAGACAGCATGAACTGCAGAGTCATTCCTCGTAGCAATTACTGCAGAGAGAGGTCCATGGCTGGCTCAGATTTGCTGTGTTCTTCAAAGATTTGCTTTTCCCTCTGAATAATCCCCTTCAGATGGTATCAGAGTAGCAGTGTGAAAGCCTTGAGGTTTCTAGAAAAGAGTTTGTTTCTCATACCCTCAAGATGAGGCAAAGTTCTTCTTGGTGGTATGTTTCCCCTTTTCCAGTCAACGGGCACCTAACCAAAATGCCACAGTTTCTCGTATATGAAGGATAGTGGCTTAGAAACTTCATCTTCCAGTTCCCTCAGGACCCACCAATGTATCTCATCAGGTCCCATCAGCTTGTGCACGTTCAGGCTACTTAGATGTTCTTGAACCTGATCTTCTCCTACAGTAGGATGTTGTCATTCTTCCAGCTCCCCTGCCTTGCCTTCTGCAGCTGGTGTGGGTGGGGCTCTTTTTGATGAAGACTGAGGGAAAAAAAGTTGTTGAGTGCCTCAGCCTTCTCGATATCCAGGTGAGCAGGTCTTTGGTTTCCTTCAGGAGAGGGCACACATTTTCCCTACACTTCCTTTTCTGGATGACATACCACTGTACCTCTGTTTTCTAGGGAGGATGCTTTGTTCCAGTAACTTTGTGTGGTTAAAAGAGCCCAACTATGGAAGTAGAATGAATTTGAGGAAAGAACTGAATTATATGTTTTAAAGGCAAAATAGTATTGTTACTCAGATTGGAGAGGAGATTTCTGAAGGGGCAGAGAGTTATCTGGACGATTTATTTTAATTAAAGATTACTGAAATTTTAAGAAGTATTCAAATGATATAAAATAATTTAGTTAGAGTTTAAATTGTTTTTTTGTCTTCTAGGTAATAAAAGAAAAGGTTAAGAAGCATGAAAAATAAAACCAGGATCTGATAGAAGATTTTATTTATTAAAAAATACTATAAAATACCTTCTTCTCTTAATCGCTTGCAGTGAAAATGTGTTTATGGAAGTAAAATGTTCAGGGAAAAAATATCCCTTCAAATACTTTTTTTCCACACTTTTTTAATCTGAAAAAACCTTAGACTAGTAAAACTTCTGCAGGCAAAAAAAAAGAAGAGATTTTGAATGCAAACCAGTATAAATAATATAAAGATATTGCTGCATAAAGAGTTTGTATTGATACATACAAAACTCTGAAATGTAAACTTAAGCTAGAGAAAAGAATGAAGAAATACTGGAAAGTCAGAAAAATAATTTCCTTTTCCAGAAAATAATATCAGAATTGTGATTCTTCCATTTATGAACTGAAAATCAAAACTCAAAAGGATATTGAATCCAAAAGCCTGATAAAGGTCTAGGAGGGCTTTAGACATGGTTTCCTACAAAGTGAAAAGATCTAGACAAGAAACTGTGAGTTGTTTTCATCATTAGCCATTGGGGGGAGGTGCAAAAGTTTATCATCAAGAAGCACCTTGTGTCTGTCTGAAATCGTCAAAGGAAGATTTCTCTGATACAGGACAGGACTCACAACATAGCTGTTAACTTGAATGAAGCTGGAGCTGTTGTCTGTTCAACACTACCTCTGTGAAATATTCTTTTCAGCTTCAGAGTTTTATCCAATTTCTAAAAAATACTAATCTAAGCTATTAGTTTAATATTTTTGATACTTAAAATTTTAGATGCAATTTTTTAAAGTACAACAATTAAATTTATAATAAAATTATTCAAACTGCACCGTAAATTTGTTTTATCCCAGTAAATTTCATTTTGGTTGCTTTGAGATAAGCAGAGGTTATATAGTTTGGGGGAAAAGATCATGCTTATCCAGCCCAAATACTACTTCTAAAAGAAATCAAAGTTTTCATGCAGTGAAAACTAGCTGAGAGAAATATCTCGAGAACTAAACATCTATGAACTAGAGATTAGAGATTTTTCAGACAACTTTGTATGTTTGCACCTGGTAGAAAGTTATTCTTTCTTCTGGGCAAAATGAAAAAATGTGCCCTATTTTAAAAGCACACATTATTTCCAGACTGCAGTTTCTTTCAATCTGCCAGAATTGCCAATTTGGCCAAATTTCTTCTCCAGACCCACAGAAATATTAGGAAATACAGGTTAGATGTTGTTAACTCATGTAACTAAGAGCTATTAAAAAGCTTTTTCTCTGCCTGTTATCCCTTGTGAATGAAATTCTTTCTCCAGATGCATTAATATAACATTTCTTTTCCAGACTACTTTACACTATACTTCATTGAATCTGACACTTACCTTCAGATGGCTTTCTTCATCTTTCCTTGGACAATCTCTAAACCTTCCTGTAGTACTCCTTCTACATTACTGGGAACTACCACAGAGTGCAGGTGTCACTATAGTAGAGAAAAACTCGTAACTCAGATATTTTCTCAAATTCATTACATTTTCGTGGGGAATCAAAAGTTAGCAAAAATCCAAACCAGCGAATGTAGTTTCTTGTAACTTGCAGTTGTGTGGTGGTTGTCGGTGTAAGTCCACACATGCTGACTTTTACCAGCAGTTTTGTATATTATGTCTAATGGTGAGAAATACTTAGAGTTGTATATTCACCCCTTAGAGACTATACCATTAAGGGAGTGCAAGCAGTCCGTATACCTAACAACTGCAAAAATGTTCCAGAGAGATACAGACCATATGGAAATGTTGGCCTACCACAAGCAGCTCCTTCAGGAAGTTCAGATCTAGACCAACAGCCAACTTTCATAATTTTATGTAATCAGTATTTAGTATCATGTTGTATTAATCTTTTACCTCTTCATATCTACTTGTCCCACTTCTTTTTCACAAAGCACCTTGTATTCTCTCACACTCAAAAGGTTGTAATCTTCTGCCTCTGATTCCTCTCCAGCATCCAGCTGTCTCCTACCCACAGCTATCAGTGTTTTTGCACTGTAAGCTAATTAATAGCTCTGCAGGTGACTGGCTTCAAAGCTGCTAGGCTATGCCAAACAAAGGCTATACACTTCTCAGTGAAGCCAAGGAAGCAGTTGGCAAGGTCTGAGTTTCACAAATAGCTTTGATTCAACCCTTACAGCTTCAGATGTGGGTAAAGGTTGACTAATCTAAACCTCAGAGAGAAGGCGTGTTCCCTATAGCTTTTAAGAGAAGAAGACAGTATTTTTATGAGAATGGAAGATTATACAGAAGGGAGAAAAAGACTAGACAAGGGATGTATGTAAATAAAGTAGAGAGACTATATGACAGAAAAAAAGATCAAAAGAAAAATTACAGAATCATAGAATTATTTAGGTTGGAAAGCACCTTAAAATCACTGAGGTTAACCACCAACCTAATACTGCCAAGTCCACCACTAAGCCTGATTCCTAAGCACCTCATCTACACATACTTTAAAACCCTCCAGGGATGGAGACTCCACACTTCCCTGAGCAGCCTGTTACAATGTTTTGCAAACCCTTCCATGAAGAAATTTTTCCTACTATGCAATTCCTCTCTCACAGTTTGAGGCCGTTTCCTCTCACTCCACTGTTCATTACTTGGAAAAGGAGAGACCAATACCCACCTGCCTACACCTCTTTTCACGTAGTTGTAGGGAGTAATAAGGGTTTTTTCATATTTTCTCCAGTCAAACCACCCCCAGCTCCTCCAGCCACTCCTCTTGGGACTTTTGCACCAAAGGTTTTGCCAACTTGTTG